>VXBH01005961.1:162369-184017 GCA_013400035.1 Rynchops niger | reverse complement strand
AAAAAAAAAAAAAAAAAAAAGAAATTTAGAATATTTCAATAAGTTATACTGATTTATATTATGTGCATGTCCAGCCCCTTCCAGACATATACAATAGGAATTTTGCACAGAAAGCAAGCTATTTTTCCCTTGTGTTTTCATTGGCGTTTCATTTAATCTTGAATGACTACATGTTAGCTCATTCAGAATTCCATGTTTTATTGAACTTGATTATAGACCACCCAAGAGACATGAGATGGATTCAGAGCCAGTCCTCACCTTGTCGCTGCAGGAGGCAGTTACATTGCTATTGATATTGCTTTTGCTTCCTCTTCCTCTTCTCTGCCCCCAGTCTGATTCTCAGCTTGACTGCAGCTTCTTCTTATACTTCACCGATCCTTCATGGTGCCTACTTCCTATTCTTTGGCACATTAAGGATATTTGTTTTGAAGAAAGGTACACAGGGAAAAAACAGACCCTTAAGAGAGCTAGTTAATTAGCAGTTCCTCTGCTCATTATAAGTAAGTGAATTCATCTATACCCATTCTTTTTTATTCTGAAGGGTGACTTGCTAATTGGGGAACAGAGTATAAAAATAAAATAGCATGTTAAGCTTGAATGTGTAGATAAGATATCAACAGTGTTTTGTAACCAGGTATTTTTATAATCCACCTGGAAGGTTAAGTTGTAATAATAATTCAGCTATGGTCACAGGGTTATAACTGTTGAGAAGGATTTGATGTAAGTATAAATTTGTTATTTTTCCATTCATGGAACATGTTTATCTGCTGACAAAGCATGGGTAATAATGGTTGGAGAATAAATATATGTACAAGGTAGATAAAATGAGGGGTAGAAGGCTATTTAAGGATTTTGTTTGCATGTGTATGCCATATTCTCTGGCTTTTATTTATTGTATTTGCTAAAATGTTAAGTTAAAAGCACAAAATTCTTCATAACAAAGTACAGCAACTCTGACTCATCACTGTTTTCTGGATCGATAAAAGCTCTTTTGAGTTTAACAAATAATGATGACTTAAAACTCATGATTTTTTTTTTTTTTCTGGATTAACTGTGACTCTCTATGAAAAGATTGTATGCTGACTAATCAGAGAAAAAACAAAGAACAAACCAAAATATATCCAAAACAATAAATGTTTGTAGTTTATCCAAACTGAATTAATCTGACCCACAGCCCAATTTCTGGCTCCATTTTTCACTGTAGGAATTTGTTCATGTTGATTGAATGCAGAGAGGGGAGATAATAGGAGCACAGGAAAGTTTGGAACACTGCTTCTGGGTCTGATATTTAGCTTAATAATCAGTAGTTTATAGGATCAAGTTGCAGGAACAGTCCTGCTCTGTTTCTGCAGTTCTATAATGGAAAGTGTTTGATTGCTGTGTGGAAAAGATGCATGCACGGATTGACTACTTGTAGGTACTGTAATGGCAAAGACCATGATTGGTGCTGATAGTTCCACCAGAGACTTCATTACAAGATTCTAACCAACCCATCATGGCCATAGACAACCTAAATTTTTGTAAACACACAGAAATTTTCTGATAATGGTAGAATCACTTTGCTCTAACTGCCAAAACATATACAAACAAATTAATCTTTAGGCAAAGATTAGTTTCAATGAGAGAAATGTACGCAAAATAAAGTTCTAAACTGACAAGTATGTATTATAATGGAAAATCTTATAATAGGTTTCACTGTTTTCACCAACTTTAATGATAATCGCCAGTGTTGACAATACCAGTAGAAGAAAGTTTTACCTCTCAGCTTTTCCCAAAATGGAGTTCATGTTGATCTTGTGTATGCACTGCATTTACTGCAATATCTACTATTATATATCAACAAATGGTCAGTTATGTGCTACTAATTACCTAGACACACTGTGCACTCACCTGGTCTTGCTGTATTTCTTCTTATAGAATCATAGAATCTTCATGGTTGGAAAGGACCTTTGAGATCATCGGTCCAACCATACACACACACAAAAAAAACCCTACATTCTCTGTCACTAGAGCAGGCCTTAAGTGCCACATCTAGATGTTTCTTAAACACCTCTAGGGATGGTGACTCAACCACCTCCCTGGGCATGCTCTTCCAGTGCCTGACCACTCTTTCAGTAAAGTAATTCCTCCGAACATCTAACCTAAACCTCCCCTGCCGCAACTTCACACCATGTCCTCTGGTCCTGTCTTTATTCTCCTGGGAGAAGAGGCCAACACCCACCTCTCTCCAACCTCCTTTCAGGTAGTTGTAGAGGGCAATGAGGTCTCCCCTCAGCCTCCTCTTCTCCAAGCTAAACCTGCCCAGCTCCCTCAGCCTCTCCTCATGTGACTTGGTCTCCAGACCAAGTTTCTTGTTCTGGTTTGAAAAGGTGAAGCATTAGCCTAACAATTAATGCAGCCATGCTTATTATAGTGTGATTATTCATGTGATTTAAGTTATTAACTTATTTAATTATTTGAAAATCTGAAACTTAAAACTACAAGAAAAAATGTCTTCATGCTGGAAATGAGAGCATACAGCCTTTTTCTTCAAAGCCCACTAAGAACAAAGCCATACTAATGGTACAGTTATGAAGGCACTTCTACTAATCTTTACTTTTTCTTCGCATCTATTGATATTTTTCATCTTCTACATATTTTGAATACATTTGTGTACAAAAATTGTCTTTTCTGTAGTAAACACAGTGGGAACCTGGTCCATACCTAGGGATTCTATATGTTGTGCTTTGTTCTATACAGCACAAATAATGAATGAAATAAAAGTAAATGCTACACAATGATTACTCAAAAACTTGGCGGTTCACCAAGGCAGAACTTTTCTAAGCAAAGCATAGAAATTCTTCTTTTTCAGATGCTATCATTGCTGTCTGAGGCAGAAAAAAGAATTGACCCTCGTTATGTGTTTGGTTTGCAGGTACGGGTAAGCTGACCACTTTAATCTTGTTGGTACCTGTCCCTGTCATACAAATCCACCTGCTGTGTCTTGCACACAATATATTGGCCATACACATGCAGATGCACATGCACAGCTTTATACACAGTCTATCTGACAACATTCAAACTTACAACATAGTCAGTGGATAAGTGGTATTATTTTTGATCATAAAAAATACTGAGCCAAGTCCTCAGATATCGTATGTAAGCCCACAGTTTTCAACAGTAGTATGCTGATATACACCAAAGAACCTGGCCCATAGCTTATGCTAAATGCTCCATTCTTGTGCCATGTAACTGGCTATTTCACGGAAAATAATTATCGAAGAAGGACATTTCAAGCTCGTGGCACTTTTGTGAAATATCTGCATTAAACAACATGGTAGATGAAGCCACTCAGATTAATAGTTTATACAGGAGTTGACAGGACTTGCCCTGGCTGGTACTCTCACAGTGTATCGTATGATCTCTCTTTTTGGGGAAAACTCCCTGTCAAAATTCTCTCATCCAACTGGTAGGTGCATTCATCCAACCATAAAGCATTTCTAGAGGGACTAGCAGTGGTCAAGTCTCTGGTGCTCCGTCCCCTTGCTTAGCTAGATGCTCACCCGCAAATAGGGTCTAAGGGGGATTAGGCATAGCTGTATCTTTTCCTTCTCTTTGAATACTCCTTAGGACAAAATCTGTTTCATGAAATGAATGTTGCAGAACTCAATCATCAGCAATCCCCCCAAAGCTGTGTTTTAATTGCTGTTTGGGTTTTGAGTTGGTTACTTTCAGGTTTCATTTCAAGAAATACAGATGATAAGTGTATTCTCTTATTAATGCACTGAGAAAATATAATTCTTGATTATGGTTTTCCTCATGTCTGTTTTACAGATGAATGAAACATAAATTAACTTCGTTTTCTTTGCTGTTACATTTGTATAGTTCAGGAATACACCTTCCATCCCAATAACAGTATCTGTAAGACTTTGTTCTACAAAGAATGCATCCATTTAAAAATTAACAAAGATTTCAGATGCCAAGAATGTGTTCTGCCTCAGTACATTAGTCTGTTAGATATCTTTTCCAGAAAAGCCTAAAAACTGAAGAAAAACATGCATGCAAAGAGCTTTGTTCCTTGGATATTAGCCGTAGGGAAATGTGAACTTGTTCAGAGTAACTCAGCAAGATTGCACAAGTACAGCATCAGAGACAATAGATGGCAGTCTTAATCCATTGTGTTGAAAGTACCGCAGAAACATCAGTATCTCTAGCCCCTCACCCAACAAGTCACAGCTATCTTTCAGCAGTTTGTAGGTCAATGTACAAACATATTTGAAAAGTTCATTTTGAAGATCTTTTCCTTCTAAAAGTCTGGCTTGATTTACGTCCACCCTGCTATCCCTTTAAGTGGATATGAAGGTGAAGACTGATGGAATCTGGAAGTGGATGGTTTCCTTGCATTTAGCTCAGGAGGACTCTGCAGGGTTGTTACAGCATGAATATAGAGGATTTGGCACTGTGCATATACAGCCTGAGGAGAAAATCCCTGGTCCCCGCACAGATAAACACGCTGCAAACCTTTCTGTGTAGGTTTGCCCTGCACGGTTCACAGAATGAGAGAGAAGCCATGCATCTTGTCTCCTTTGTCCCTTGCCTTGACAGTATTGCCTGTCAAGGAGGTCATACAAGAGGGCATATCTGTCTGCCTTCCCTCAAGCCAAAACACTTGTGCAAACTGAGCAAAAATAATTTTGTTATAGGCTATGACAACTTTCTCTGCTTTCTCTCACAAAATGCTGACTAAAGGATGGGTTCCCAAGGCATCTATGGCTGAACGGTGATTTTCTTTTCCTGTTCACCTAGAGAAAGGCTAGGGTTTTCTTCACTTCTGTGAAATGGTACTGAGAAATAAAATCCTGAAGGAAATTTCTTCCTTCCCCTGAACTTTTACAGGGGATAATATCATTAGAAATCTTACATAGGCTTGCTAAGACGCTTAATTAGTTAATAAATCAAATAAATCACTGCTACTACAAGCAGCTGCAAACTTAATCTCCCACTGGTAGTTCGTTCTGCTATCCTCTGTGAGTAGAGCCATAGAACCACCGGTACAAATTCCTTGTGCTTTCTTCAGTGTGCATGGCAGTTTAATCCCAGAGCGTTTTTGTCACTACTCGAAAATCATAGAATCCATTGAAACACAACATGCCACGTTATCATAAGCAAACTCTGGAGCAAGGTACAAGACTACATGATTCTTGCCAGAGATGTCTCACTATCCTCACATATTGACGTATCCTCACATATCCTCACGTATCTTAGACTAGAGTCTGTGTTGTCAAGTGTTGTCATAGATGTTGAATGGATGGGGAAAACGCTTCTAAACCACTGACAGAGAATAAGAATTTATATCCAAAATTCCAATATACTTGGTTATTACTTACAGGAACTCTCAGTAAAATACAGCCAAGGGACTTCTGGTGACAAAAGTGCCACAGAATAATACAATCTAGGATGCTGTTGCAAACATGGTGTTCTAGGAGAATTATCAGAGGAAAAAAGACACTTACACAAGGTTGTTAATGGTAGTTGCCTTTGTTAACCAAACCTGATGGAAGCTTTGTAAGAAAAGGGGAAAGAATAAGAGGTGATTCAGTGCATTTCAGGATTTGATTTAATTTTCCTGTGGCACTGCAAATCAGCTTCAATTGTTAGGCCCAATTTGCAGTTTCCTCTGTTTTGTTATAGCAATTGTTAAATTGCTATTTGTAGACAAAACTTTAATAGGTCATTCATAAAATGAACAGAAATGAAAGGCCGACAAACTGGGTTATTCCTTGGTTTTCCAAATGCAGAGTTTGATCTTCCCTGCATCTAAGCTTGTAAGGCATTCTGCACAAGGTCCCCACCCAAGAGTTCAGACCCACTATAACTTAAAGAACCTATTCTCTGAATTTAATGTGGTCACTGAAAGGAGTGCATAGCACTGTGATATATTTTTCTCTCTAGGAAATACGTGGAAAGCCATTGAGAATGCTGAGTTCAAGCATCGATGAATGCATCGAAAAATAATTTTTTACTTTCCCTTTCGACAGGTCTTATAGACTACTTGCTACATCAAATACCTGAGCACTTTAAATACTCTGGCACTCAAGTGCTTCAAACAGGTGAAGGATCATTTTGTGATGAGATTTGAGAGCACACAAGATTTGAGTGCTGGATATCTGACTATGCTCACAAATGTGTATGGAAAAATTACTTTGCTTCTCTGGTTACTGGAACCATTCCAAAACGTGACATGCATAACACTTACTCTGTGTATGACTGTACAGCAGTTTTGTAACCTGTTGCCTAAACTTTCTTATCAATATTTTCTGCAGAACACATTATTTTGCTGATTTCTGTTTGTGAAAAACATTTTTTTTCATTACTCTGTCATGATTTATGTTTTATATATATAAATAACAGCAGCTCACACTCCTTCTTACATGAGCTGGTTTGCAGATACCTCAGGTTTCATTAAACTGCACACGGGAGGAGTAGCTTATTCCAGAAATACAACTGGGGAGTGAGTACGAGGTTTCAAGCCTATGACAAATCAGTGATTAACATGTATATCTCTAGATGGTGATACCCACTGTGTCATGCAGAAAACCATGTTTGTCACAGTGTTAGCATCATATTAGGAATGTATTTCTATATACTGCAGCAATAGATGCAACAAAAATCTCCTGACTTTCTTCCTTCTACAGCTGGATGGTATGACACAAGCTGGAAGCAATTTATTTCCATTGAAGAATGTCTTTAACTTCTAATATACAAACTTTGATTTTCATAAATGAATCGTCTTGTAGCTGAGTCTTCTGGATAGCACCGCAGAACAAATACCAAAAGTCAACAACAACAACAAACCCAAACAAAACCTCCAACATAAAGAATAAGGAAAGAAAGGCAGCAAGAAGAACAAACCAAGAGAGAACAGATGGAGAAAGATCTCCAGACCATGAGAAAGATGTATGCTCAGCTGTGTTGTTCCATAAAGTGCTTAATTTCCCTGCTCCCCAGAAATCATATCTCTCTATTTTTACACATTTTTTTGCATCTTTTTAATTCCCAGGAAAATAAAGAGAGAACAAGATCTGGGTAGAGAATAGAATTATTTCTGCCCACGATGGACAATACTAATATCTTGCAAGAAAACTACATCATAGACTGTTCTCTTATGGCTGAACTGATGCATAGTCCTGAATAATGAAAAAACCAGAATTATAAAATCAACAGTACTTTGTGAATAATTTACTAACAAGATCTAAATGAATCGCCCCTCTGTGTGTGCCCTGAATTGTTCACCCAGCTCTCCCAGTTCACCTGCACATTTGTTATTAAGGTTTGATTAGTTTCATAAGCATAATTCTTAATCAGAGAGTTTGGTTAACTAAAATCCAGCAATAGAGCTGCTTGGATTTTTTCAGCAAAGCATTGTTATCATAGAATATACCAGTTACCAAAATGAAAAAAAAACAGTTTTATGTAGAAAGATATCATGTTGATGAAACATTCATATGGAAGGTCTTCTCAGGTTCAGGACAAAATTTTTATTCAACAAAAATGGAGAGGGGGGAGAGAGGAAAGTGAGAATCAGCCCTAAACAAAGTAGAGCAGGGACTTTACCTACGAATCTCCCATATGCCAAAGTCAGCAGTTGATTTGCCGCTCTGAATGGACTATTAAATTTTAAACAGAAAGTAATAATTTGTTTGACTTTGTTGCATCCACCATTGAATGGTAATGATACACTGCCTGACCATAAGCTGTAAATGACCAAAAATAAATATATAGGTGAATGGCCAGTTTGGGGGGGAACAGAGGGCTATTAGTAGCTAAAACAACCAAAACAATTAAACCACCCCTGAATGTGTTGCTAAAATCATCATATCAATATCACATTACTAATTGAATTAAAAGGCAAAAAATTCATTATTACAAATTAAAGACTTAGTTGATTCCACTCATGGCTAATAAAAAGTAAAGGTTAGCTACATTCATATATTTTCCAGGCATTTTCAAAAATGTAATGTCTTGCTTTTTCAGGAGTACCAAGTTACTGTAGCTGCTGAGTATCTCCCAAGGTTGTGTGGGTTTTATAACTTTACTGGACTTCTCTACACCCAGAATATATTCTGTGTTATGAGCTACACCTACACTGAAATCTGGAAAAAAATACGACCTGGATGATAGCATGGTCTGCAGCACTTTGTTTATGAGAACGTCCTTCTGGCAAGCTCCTCTATGTCAGCATGAAAATGGAAATAACATTTCTTTTCTGTCCTTGAGACATAGATCAAACAATATTGTCAGAAGAGAGGTTTCTCTTTCAAACATTCCTTTGATCCCACTGGAGATTGCGCTGCTGAACTTCTGTATCCTTCAGATCAGAGAATGTACCTCACTGTGTTTTGTTAAACTGCTCTGTCTATGGGTTTTGGCGCATTTATTAATAACAGTGTAAAAGGAGAAGGTGGGGTTGTTACTGCACTGTTCCGGTAGGTTTCATGTTCTTTCCCTGGGTTCTTTTGGGGGTATTCTTTTGTTTGTTTTTCTCAAGGATGAAATCTACTTATTGGATAATTTTCAGGACCTAGTTCTATTTGTAGCTAGTAAAGCCTCCTTTTTTTTTTTCCCTTGAATGCCGAGAAGAATTGTTTTATTATTGTGAAATTAACAATCAGAACAGGGGGAATACATCCATTCATTTCAGTAACAGGAACTATATATGTATGTCTTGCAGCAGGTTTAGATACCCAGGTACAGTGCGTTATTCACAAATACTAGCACACATTTTTATATTGGTTTGACCATAATCACACAATTTCTATTTACTTTTTGCCACATGACTACTAATGTAAAAAAATAAGTGTTACGAGCAACAAACACACTTCGGTGCTACTGATGTGATCATACAGTGAGAACAAAAGCAGTTTTTTCTGTTAAGCAAAATAAAACAGCAATTTTAGTGACAGACCAAACTGCTTGATCTTCAAGACCTCAGTTAATATAGGCAGAAGTTAGCTCATAAGGAATGTTTTCAGTAAGTACTTAATGCTGCTGTGTGTGTATTTATGTTTCTTTTCCGACTATCATAGATGGGTGGTCTTGGCAAACAGTGACATCTGGATGGTTCATAGGCTTTGCTGTGTCCTAGGATCCTGATGATCCCAATTGGGAAACTGGGCAGAGGATGTGCACCTCCCTCCCAGGACTCTTGCTGACGTATTGCAGATACCTATGCTGGTGGGTGGGAGCTGGGAAGGAGGTCTGCAGGGAAGGGAGGAGGTAGACACCACGGGCAGATTTGGTCTTGATGTGGAAATAGGATGCAGCCATACGATGAGCCTGAGCCGTGGGAGCTCTATGGTCCACAGTCTAGACACCACCTTTGGGCTGATGCCCCTGTAAGATGTGTAAGGCACACTTTTCCTACTTGAGGATGCTGAAATTTTTCCAGTAGCCTTGTGGCTTCCAAAGATTCTCAATACATGTTACAACTGGGAAGGATATGATTGCATTTCTGTAGTGTAACAAGCAGCTCAAATACCTTTTGAGATATTTGCCACTTTCAGGATTTTAGATTCCTCAGAGAGAATTTTTAAAGTCTGGAAAGTAGATATAATGCAATTACCTGAATCATAGCAGTCTCTTCAATGATATCTGTCCAATTCAAGCTGTCAGATGTTTTAATGAAATAACAAAGCAGGAGGGACAAAGAGCATTTCTTTGTCTTGCAACAGTGACAAAACAAAAATCTGCTTTCATTTGTAACTCAGACCATGTTTTCACTCTTGGACCGGAGCTGACAACCAGTATTAGATTCAGCTGTAATGCAGATGTATCTGTAGAGTAACTCCAAGGAAGTCTACAGGTTTTTTTCTAACATGCAAGGATTTCTCTAGTGACAACATTTTCTGGCTGTGTAGCTCAGACTGTGTAGCCCTGCTGAATATGGCTGGAGGCTTGCTCCTCACTGGTGGGTGCTGCAAGAACGTTGGCTGATAATACTGTACTCTGGCAGTAATGCTTTCATGTATTACCCCTTGCAATGTTATAGTTCTCTTTTTTTGCAGATAAAAATGTATTCTTGGGGGATATTTTTCTTCTCAAGGAAGGAGAACGAATCCACTGTGGTCTCAGCTTACTTGCTTTTTTAAAATTTTTCTTTAGAAGTAAAATGGATTAAGAGAATAGAGTGGGATATGGTCTGTCTTGTTTCATAGACACAGAAAACTTCTATTTTCCTTAAGCAGTTCATGTTTAGTCTGCTCCCATTCAGACTGTGCAACTGTGTTCATGTGATACCATAAGTAACTCATTTGTTAAACAAAAAAAATAAATCAACTTACCTAATTTTTTTTTTTTTATTTTCTTGTCACATTTTTTGGCCAATGCTTCTGGCATTGGGCTTATGAAACTAAAAATGCTATTTCAAACTGCTTTCCAAAACAAGATAATTTCATTTTTTGCTCCTCAGTTATTGGGGCAAGACATTATTTGCTGTGGCATGGCACACCAGTTTATTGAGTGTTTACTTTTTTAATTGTTCTATTTCAAATTTGGACAAAACTGTTTTAACTAGTGTTGATGGAAGGGCCTGCAGATCTGATCTAGTGTATTACATACTACTCTTCTCTGAAAATATTTGTAGTCCTTTTGAAGAAAATTGCCTACTAGAGTGCTTGGATTTATTTGCAGTAACACTTTCCATGAAACTGTGGATCTGCTCAGTGTTTCTACCTATTGCTTTTGACCACCCTATATAAGCAAAGACTGTTGTGGTGAATGTTATTTTCTGTGTCTACTGTCACTAAGAGGTAGCTAATAGAGACTCTGAGCTCTATTTGGAGATCAGCAGGGAAGCCTGTTAGTCTTCTTTGTGCTATACCATCCTGGAAGTTATATCCTTAACCATCTTTGCCATCAGAATTAACTACTACTGCCAACATGCATCTAAACTCCTCAACTCAAGCCAGCTCAAGCCATTGCCAAATTAGATAACAGACTTTTATAGGAAGAAATCTGTGTCCTTTGCATGTGCCAGACAAGAATGAGTGGCACTGTGACTCTGCACAAACAGGCTCATGCCTGCTGCCTGCAGGGGCAGCCCCCACGAGGTGGCTAACAGTGGAGGATACCAGTGTCATCACTAGGGGTGCAAGCTGGCACAGGCGGGCATTATGGATACGCAATGACAAGGAAGGATTTCAGAAACTGGGGTTGCTAGAAAAAGATATCAACTGAAAAGTGGTAATCATGGGGGAAGAAACAAAAGGAGGTCTTCAGAGGGAAGAGCAATATGTGGGAGGGAAAAAAGTAAATTTTCATTTGAAGTCTCCAAGAAACTCTCATCTCTCTCTAAAATTTTCTGTTCTCCCAGCCTCGATGTTGTCACAGCTGTTATAGCCCCGCTCCCGCTCACCTCTCCAGTAGAAATCTCATGTGGTGGGTGACCACCAAAGCCACTCTATCACTCCCTTCCTCTGGACAGGGGGAGAGAAAATATGATGAAAGGCTTGTGGGTCGAGATAAGGACAGGGAGAGATTACTCACCAATTACCATCAGAGGCAAAACAAACTTAACTTGGGGAAAAAAAAAAAATTAATTTTTTATCAATCAAATCAGAGTAGGATAAAGAAAAATAAACCCAAATCTTAAAAAAATACCTACCTTCCTCCCACCTCTCCCTTCTTGGGATTAACTTTACTCCAAATTTCTCTACCTGCCCACTGGCACAGGGGGAAGGGGAATGGGAGTTGCGGTCAGTTCATCAGATGTTGTCTCTGCTGATCCTTTCTCCTCAGGGGGAGGACTCCTCACACTCTTCCCCTGCTCAAGTGTGGGGTCCCTCCCCCAGGAGACACTCCATGAACTTGTCCAACATAAGTCCTTCCCCGGGGCTGCAGTTCATGAACTGTTCCAGCACGGGTCCTTTCCAAGGGGTACAGTCCTTTAGGAACAGACTGCTCAAGCGTGGGACCCCTACGGGGTCACAGGTCCTTCAAGCAAGCCTGGTCCACTCTAGGCTCCTCTCTCCATGGGTCCACAGGTTTTGCCAGGAACCTGCTCCAGCATGGTCTTTCCACAGGGTCACAGACTCCTTCAGGCATCCACCTGCTCTAGTGTGTGGTCCTCCATGGGCTGCAGGTGGATATCTGCTCCACTGTTAACCTACATGGGCTGCAGGGGGGCAGCCTGCCTCACCATGGTCTTCAGCATGGGCTGCAGGGGAATCTCTGCTCTAGTGCCTGGACCATCTCCTCCCCCGCCTTCTTCACTAACCCTGTGTCTGCGGAGTTGTTGCTTTCACATATTCTCACTCCTCTCTCAGGCTGCAATTGCCATTGCACCAGGGTTTTGTCCCCCTACTTAAATATGTTATCGAAGAGGTGCTACCACTGTACTAATGGACTCAGACTTGGCCAGCGGTGGGTCCATCTTGGAGCTGGCTGGCACTGGCTCTATCAGATGTGAGAGAAGCTTCTAGTAGCCTCTCACAGAAGGCACCCCTGTAGCCCTCCTACTACCAAAATCTTGCCATGCATACACAATACACCTCAGTTCAGACTTACTGTCTTATTCTGCACCACAACCAGAACAGAATTTCGTCTACATGGTTCACAAACCTTGAACTGACACAGAATATGACTTTCAAGCAATTGTATCAGCAAACCTTGTTCAGTTCTGGTATTACCATCAGTGCACTCAATTTGTTTAAAACTAATCTTTTAAAGTAATATTTAAGTTAGATGTGCTGATTGTTTAGACTATTACTGAAGTCATCATATCTATATTTGTTCATATACATATTTGTACAAAGAGCTTTATCTTCAAACAGGGATGCCCATAGTCCCTGTTGTAACATTTGGTAGGTCATTGGAAAACCTCTGAGTTTCTGCAAACACAGTCAGTATCTATGGAGTTTTCATATCAAGTAGCAAACGGAATAGCATATCTATATGAATGTAGGAATATTTTGTTTCCTATATTTCTTTTGAAATATGGAAGGCACAAATAAGCCTGTCTTTGGAAACAGCATTACCTACACAAGGTGATACGTTAGTCTTTCAGCTCAAATTCAGTTTCATGGCACTGGTTGTCCTCACTCGTATTAATAAACTTCTAACAAAGTTGTTTTAAATGCAATCCAGGCATCTGTTGTTTGTTTATATGAGTCTTTCCTGATTCTGTCGGGGACAGGGTTAATTTTCACAAGGAGCTGGGACTGGCTGACCCAAAGTAGCCAAAGGGATATTTGGTACCATGTGACTGTGGCCATGCCCACCACATAGCAGGAATCCCTGCTGGGGAGCAGGTTGGGCTTTCTGATGAACAGAATTGCATGTTCTAATGAACATTAATTGCATTTGTATATTCTTTTTTCAGCATTATTTTTGTTGTTTTCCTCTTTCCTTTGCTGTTCTGTTAAACTGCCTTTATCTCAACCTAAAGTTTTGCCTTTTTCTTACGATTCTCCTCCCATCCTGCTGCAGGGGATGCGCAGTCAGAGGGAGTAAGCGAACAGCCATGTGGTTCTGTATTTCTGGCTGGGGCTAAACCATGACAGAGTCTAAATATGATAACTCTTTATTTGAAATTGCTAATAATAAAATAAGTATCTTGTAATATTTTGTAACTGTAATAATTGTTTTAACAAGTTGGTTCTCTCACTATGAGAAAAGTTATAATTTCACATGTAATAGTGGATAATACTTTGGAATCACATGAAACTGGAAAATATGTCATATCTCCTCCAACAATTATTCAAATAACTTCAGATAATCTCTAGTTACTAACATAGACCTTCTCATTTGCATTTGAAAAGAGCACATAATCCAGTTAGCAACCAGATTGCTTTCTTAAACACAGTGGCATTTTAGTCTATTTGATGCTGTATTAACCCCTTCAGAAATAAATTTACCATGTGAAACTAATCACTTTAAAGGTTTTAGCCACTGAGATTTTCATGTCTGTTGCTTTAATTGCTTACTTAGTTTGTCTTTGAGTGCTTATCATGCTCACATATAGTCCTCTCAAGTAGTAAATGTAACACTAATCCAGCTGTCTGAGTAGTGGGTATTGGATGTTAAAATTTGAAAACTATTTTATATTTAACCAGCTGTCTTATAACCTTAGTCACAGAATCACAGAATCTTCATAGTTGGAAAGGACCTTTAAGATCATCGAGTCCAACCAAACAACCTACGATCTCTGCCACTAGAGCATGCCCTGAAGTGCCACATCTAGACGTTTCTTACACACTTCTAGGGATGGTGACTCAACCACCTCCCTGGGCAGGCTGGTCCAGTGCCTGGCCACTCTTTCAGTAATGTAATTCCTCCTAATATCTAACCTAAACCTTCCCTGCCGCAACTTCAGATCATTTC
Organism: Rynchops niger; assembly: GCA_013400035.1. Taxonomy (NCBI): domain Eukaryota; kingdom Metazoa; phylum Chordata; class Aves; order Charadriiformes; family Laridae; genus Rynchops; species Rynchops niger. The sequence goes on along the minus strand of VXBH01005961.1, from coordinate 169,659 downwards.
TTCTGGTCCTGTCATTGTTTACTTGGGAGAAGAGGCCAACACCCACCTCTCTCAAACCTCCTTTCAGGTAGTTATAGAGGGCAATGAGGTCTCCCCTCAGCCTCCTCTTCTGTAAGCTAAACCTGCCCAGCTCCCTCAGCCTCTCCTCATATGACCTGGTCTCCAGACCCCTCACCAGCCTGGTAGCTCTCCTCTGGACACGCTCCAGCACTTCAATGTCCCTCTTGTACAGAGGGGCCCAGAACTGAACACAGCACTCGAGGTGAGGCCTCACCAGTGCCGAGTACAGAGGCACCATCACTTCCCTGCTCCTGCTGGCCACGCTATTCCTGATACAAGCCAGAATGCTGTTGGCCTTCTTGGCCACCTGGGCACACTGCTGGCTCATGTTAAGCTGGCCGTCCACCAGCACCCCCAGGTCCTTTTCTGCCGGGCAGCTTTCCAGCCACTCTTCCCCAAGCCTGTAGCGTTGCTTGGGGTTGTTGTGACCGAAATGCAGGACCCGGCACTCGGCCTTATTAAACCTTAAACAGTTGGCCTTGGCCCATTGATCCAGGCTGTCCAGATCCCTCTGTGGAGTTTTCCTACCCTCAAGCAGATCAACCCTGCCACCTAGTTTGGTGTCATCTGCAAACTGACTGAGGGTGCACTCAATCCCCTCATCCAGATCATTGATAAAGATATTAAACAAAACTGGCCCCAAAACTGAGCCCTGAGGGACACCACTGGTAACCGGCTGCCAAGAGGATTTCACCCCATTAATCACAACTCTCTGGGCATGGCCATCCAGCCAGTTTTTAACCCAGCGAAGAGTACACTTGTCTATGCCATGATTCGCCATCTTCTCCAGGAGAATGCTGTGGGGGACGGTGTCAAAGGCCTTACCAAAGTCCGGATAGACAACGTCCACAGCCTTCCCACATCCAGAAGGCGGGTCACATGGTCATAGAAGGAGATCAGGTTGGTTAAGCAGTCAATATAGATATTACTATGATTTACTAAATCAGAAATATGTTAATGACGGTACTATCAAGCTATAACATAATCAAAACATGCAATCTGTTGGGATGACTGTTTGCTCTTAAATACAGGTGAGTTATCCTTATAGGACTAGTGGTCAGTATTTGGCTGCAGGGAATTAAAAGATTTTTATCTTTGCTGAATCTGTGTTTGACACCTGGAATGCCATGACCAATTTTGCAGTTAGCTGCTTTGTGCCATCTACTGGTTTCCTCACTATTCTGTTCAGTAACGTTACACAACAGCTGTTTTCTCACAGTGAATTTACTTCTGTGCCTTTAAAACGTTTACCAGAAACTTGGGCATAATTTATTACTTAATTATTAATCTAGGGTTACATATATGTAAATGCCATTAGATCGTCATTCATAGGACACCGAAAAGCAGGGGGGAGCAGCACTGAGCAGAGAAGTGAACTTTTAGTCAACTATGTATTTTCTCTGACTGTGAATAAAGTTTCGTAGTCTTTATGTCTTGATAATATCTTTTGGGGATGTTTGCTTTATTGGGTATGCTGTAAGCCAGTTGGAGGAAGGAATTTTTATTGTAGTTGATTCTTATGTGTTTGTACAGTGACAGGAACACAGAAATGGTGGTCCTTGATATGGGCTCAGACATTACTGCTGTCATAGAAACATTCAGTGGCAATTTATTATCCTTACAATTACGATATTTATGAAACTATTTTTTCCCAGTTTGAATATTAAAAACTCCAGGCCAACAATTCTCAGATGCTCTGGAACATACTTATTTACTAAGTATGAAGTGATATACTTGCCTGTATACTTTGGGGTTTGAACATCGAAGCAGGTTTTGTGAAATTTTTTTTGAAAATAAGTGAAAAACATCACTATTTTCTGCTGTGTTGTACTCTCTAGAAGAATGTGGGAAATTGGTTGTTGGTGGTGTTCTTTTGAGAAACTCAGTTAACTTTCTTTTTATTACAGCTATGGCTTCAGCCTGTTAAAACGTGTTACTGAGATTGGGATACACACATGCACATTTATAATCTGATTTGGTTCTTAACAAATTGCTTAGTTCTTCTGTGCTTTGGTTCCTGATCTGGAAAGTGACTCTTAATGCTCCCATCCTTACAAGTGTGCTGCGTGGATAAATTCATGAAAACAAGGAGATGAAGAATATACGAATGGATAGTGCAGAGGATTAAGATGACAGGAAAACATTCAGAAGTGATTAAATTAGTACCTGATATATAACAGCAGCTTCATACAGAATGACCAGAACATGCTTTCCGATCTGAAAGATAAGCATAACAGGCAGCTGTTTATATACAGTTATGACAATTCTTTCTTTTAAGTTGAGAGCATATCAGACATTTTTATCCCACAGGTAAGACAACTTTTAAATATTAAGTGCCTGTAGCATTAGAGCTTTAATAGGATTTGATGTGATGCATAACAGGAAGGTTACACAATTTTAGCCATCCTCTTATATGACTATTGTTATTAAAAAGAACACAGAATTTATGTTAGAGTATTTTTTAGATCTACCAGTTACCAGAGCAGAACAAATCATTTTCTGTGGGTTACAAATGAAAACTATTTATCTTCTCCCTTGTATCTAAACCATATTTCACAGCTCATGAGACACAAATGAGGAGATGTTTTTGATAAAATGTTCCTGAGATTTTCTATGTCTAAAAATAAATAAATAAAGGAAGTAAAGAACATAGAAAGAAGAAGAAGAGGAGGTTATAAAAATAATTCATCTTGTAAGAGAGATAAAAATTAACAATCCTGAGTTTTACAACCGACAAAAATTATATACAGTGAAGGTTAACTGGCCAAACACCAATATGTGTTGCACGGAATGCAATAAACATGTATTCTAGGAGATCAGAATCCATGTTTTTAAAATGCAGTCCTTTTTCTTCTCCTGTATTTATTGGCATATATTTGCTGGTAAAATATTATTTCATTTGAAGATAAATCTGCAATAGATATGAGGCAATTGGTAAATATAGACTAGAAAGTGCGAAGTCTGGGACAAATATATGGGACTGGCAAATTAAGAGCATTTTAGAAGCTATGTAGCTCTGCAAGAGGGAGAAGGTCAAATGCTTCTAGTGAGTAAAACAAAGAAGAGATGGAAGTACTGTAAAAAAAGAGAATAGTATAGAAGGATAGGGAGGGAAGGAGGCAGAAGTTCTTGAAGAGCCTGGCAACCAGAAAAATGGTAAAATTGCCCAAGCTATATCCTGTCATGACACAGAATCTAAATGAGTGTCTGGCTTTTACCACCTTCAAGGCCAGTTGTATGAGCAGTATACCAAAGCTGGCCAGGCAAAGGGGAGTTGCTACCCCCACTGTCTCACACTGTTGCCATTATTATCTGGCTTGGAATATGTGGATCCTGGACCTGCAGCTGCTCTTAGTTTTGCTAGAGGCTACATGTGTATCTGGAGGTTTCTGAATGGCACAGTCTCACTTTGCCTGATATTTCCTCAAATTATGTTTCAAATGCAGAGACGAGGCTCATTTTTTAAATACAAGTGCCAAACCGGTCCTTACAAAAGCTAATAAAAAAGATAATTGACCTAGTAGGGAAAGTTCAGGTGCTCATTTTTGTACATTTAAGTCAAAGCAATAGAGTTAAAAACAGTACAAGTTAATTGACCAGAGTTTTTGTCACCTCAGAATGTCCGGAGAAGGATTACAGCTACAGTAGTGCTGGTAAGGCTTATTTTGAATTTATGTGGCAGAGGACTGAATCTCTGAAACAGACCATAGTGGATGTTTTTCTTATTCTGTCTGAGTTCAGCTATGTTTTGATGCAGATAGGATTTCTTTCATGTTGTTTTGTGCAAAGAATTTAAACAAATTCAGGGGATTAGGGACAGGGAGAGGATAGTTGTTAGACACAGGATTTGGAGTCAGGAGAGCTGACTTATGTTCCTAACTCATAATTGACTTTCTGTGCATGACTTGCCTTGTCCTCTGCTATCCTTTTACGTAAAAACTAAAAAGTGCTTTGAAATCTTTTGCTTGTTGCATATGTCTTTCATGAACAACCTGTGTCTGAGTTTCTTCATATTACTTGTGCACTCCTAAGCATGAACAGTGACTTAATACTTGTAGAAAGTCAGGTGTCCGTGGCTGCAATTTGAAAACTGTTGAGATACAGATTTTGGGACTGATTTTTAAGCCCAAGAAGAGCCATATAAAAATCTACAGATAAACTTCAATAAGGGGAATTCTCTGATTTACTTTATTACAACTGACTGTCATTTGAGTACCTGTAAGTTAATGACAATCACAATTATTCAGATACAAGTTTTTAAATTAATTCCATCCACCAACTGTACTAATACTTCAGATACTTACAGCTTCAATGCTCTCTGACAGGATGAAAATGGTTCATATAGGCAGTTGATTGTTACAGACAAAAAACAACTTTCCCCAGACTGCCTGCATTAATTCAGTGTAGTTTTCATTAGTGAAAACAAACAGAAGCTAGAGTCTGAGATGACAGGTTTTTTGGTACTCATGGGCATTGCTAATGCTCAAAAGGAGGAGGAAAAAATTCAGTACTCTCAAAGTGAAACAGAAAAAAGCAATAAAACAGTTGCCTGGAAGCTGTGTAAGACTAGTCCCTTGATTATATAGCTGGAGTAAAAGACAAGAAGTCCATACTTCTCAGTAGCTTCATTGCAATTGCCTGTGTACTAAAGTCTGATTAAAGAGAAAACCAACATTTTTTTCCGTTCTTATTTTCTCTTTATTTTTCTCTAAATCTGTTGCCTACAGGGCTATGCTGGTAAGCTTGCTGATCTGATTTTAATTCCTAATGGACCAAGCTCCATATTAAAAAAAAACTTATTTATATTACATGCTCAGTATAGTTACCAGAACTGTGCCCGCTGTAATTTCAATGCTTGATATCCCTCCAGTTTTATCTTTTACCTTGAGTCTTCCTTGAGAGGGTGTGTAGTCCCTCTGTCTGCGTTTACTTCTCGTTCATCTGTGAAACTCCAGCTCTTCTTTGCAGCTGGGCTAATCTCTTGGAATCATTTGGGCTCAACATATCTTGCAAATTAAGTCTTTAAGGTGCAGCGTAATGAAAGTTGCATCTGTGTAGAGAAGTGAGTATCCTGGGAGTTATGGACCTCATTCTGGGGCATCTAATTGTGCTTCTGTTCTCTTGGAGATTGTCTACATGAAGAAATTTTACCAGTTACATTTACAAAGTGCTGCAAGTACAGCTTCCTTGGAACACACTCCGGATTATCCATTAAAATGGCTTTACTCAGTTTAATTGAAACAGCTTCTCATATAACATAAATCAACTGATAAATGAACTTCTGAAATAATCTGTACAAGAGATGCAGTCCCCTTCTGAGCTAATTCTGTTAGATGTGTCAGTTAAGTCTGTCAGTTCACATTCCTGCTCTGGGATTTATTTAGCATCATCCTACGGTACACAAGGCTTGTGGTATATTTGTTAATGAGTCTTAGCAATAACACTCAAGACAAATGCGGCTTCCTGATTTTGACTTATAATTTAGTGTTTCTATATTCTGCAAGCCTTGGTTTACAACTTATAATCACAAGTCTTTAGCTCATTATTAATAAACTCTCAAATAGAGTGTTAAAAATATTTTTCCCCTTCATGTTCAGTGCCAAATATAGGTAATATTTTTCAAGGAAATATATACGTAAGTACAGCATATAGCAGCACTATGAGGGTTATTAAGGACCTTGTCTCTCCATTAATAATGATTTCAAATTTAACAGGATGACTAAGACCTTGCTTAGTCCCTTAAGTCTTCAGTGTTCCAGAGAGAGTTAGCCATAAATCTTTTTCCTTTGGAGTGCAGTGTTTTTGTCTTAATCTGATGAAAAATACTATTGCTACCCAGTCTGACACAAGCCAAAAAACCCACTGTTCTCAAGACACCAGTTACAAGAGCAATCAAATAGTTTGAAAATTAGGATTACATCCTCGAGCTAGGTATATCACTAACTTCTGCAAAGAGCAAGTATTTGTAAGGAATTCAACAATTATTCGGATAAAATCTGTATCTTGTATTTAATCATGTAACTATGCTATATTTCACTGTCAAAGTCACTAAAAATTAATCTTCAATACAAAGGATACTTGGACAAAGTCATTACTTAAGATGAAATAAAATAGCAAACTAAAAAGTTCTCTGTAAACCAGGGAAAACTCATTTTATAAAATAAACTTATATTCAGTTGTTTTCTCTGTGTTTTTGCTAGAGTTTTCTTCTCAGATTGATGTCTCAGAAATTCAGAAGTTCAGTACTGAGTTCTTCAGCCCCTATTTTTCTGATGTTCGCATTCAAGCAATTGTTGTGGGCAAGCTTATGTATCTGGATAGCCTTATTAGCTCAAATAAACATGGCAATTTTAGGCAAATAAGGCTTGTGGACAGGATGATCCACTGGTGCAAATGTGTTGGTTTCCTCTGAGCTCTTAGTGTCTACCACAAGATAGGAAGGCAATGCCACGTGAAAAGAAAGAGGCAAATTTCATTGTTTTTATTAGCCTAGGGGTGTTCAAAATCAGATTTGTTTTCCTAGTGCTACCTGACCACTGATAAAACTTCAGTTTTATTTTCTGTCTGTTACCCTTATGTCTTCATATCTACTACTGTTTTTCAAAAATATTCCTGCACTGGTGCTACTTGTGGTTTGTTTTCTTATTACGCTGTGCCCTCCTTAAAGTTTATACAGAAAGGAAGAAATTTACATTGGCTAATTATTGACAGGCTTCACATGGACTTTCATTTTATCATCACTTATTTACCCATAATTTTCATACTTCAGCATTGTTATTTTTGTATTTGATCAAAACACTTCAACTGTGATTGGCTAAACTGTTATTAATACATTCCTTAGTCCCATTTCCAAAAGAATAAAAATGTTTAAAATGTAATACCTGACAACCCTGTTGCATTCCTATCACATGTTTTACCACAGTCTGAAGTGGTTACGTATTACTGCTGTTCCTTGCAACCAAAATCAACAACAATCAAAAAAGTTGTAGTACTTGCATTCACAGCTCTTTCTATAATGTGTATAACTTCATTATTAACATAATCGAGTATTCTGCAAGGTTTTGCTAGTGGGGAGGGAGTTAATTCAGTCAAATTCCTGATTTGGTGTTCAGATCAAAAAAGTATGTGGTTCATGCAATTAATCAATGTGCAGCATAATGTTACACAGCCACTTTAATTCTGGCAGTTCCCAGTTTTGAAGCACTTTACCTTCCTTCCTACTTTTCTTTT
>VXBH01005961.1:107279-162341 GCA_013400035.1 Rynchops niger | reverse complement strand
TTTTTTTTTTTTTTTTGAATGGAGGTATTCTGTATAAAAGATCAGACACTGTTTCATTATTAGCATGTTTATTCACCTATGTTTTCTTTCTGCATTTCTCTGTTTCTTAATTTTTTTTCCCTCAAGAAAAATGATTGCTGCAATTAAGTGATACAAGAAGCTATTATTGAGGGAGGCAGTTTTGCTTCATCTCATTTAAAAACAGAATGAGTTCATGCTATGTAATCATCAGAAAGTTGCATGTGGTAAGCTCAAGTACCAAACATAAATCAATACATTCTAATCAGTTCTATTGGCACCCTTTGAAAAGCTATTCATGATGTCTGTAAATATGTGGTTGAAAATAAATTACAGCTATGCTATCTCACCAAGATAATACACAGAACAAAGAGGCTCTTAAACGCAAAACCAAGATTGAGATTGCTATATGGGTTGTTTACAGTGTATTTTTATCTTAAAGATCTCACTGAAGTTTAAGATCAGAGAAAAAAATCCTTTGCTCTCAAGTACCTTCATGAAATGGTTTGAGTATCACACATTCACAGCTATACAGATTTTCTGTTCATGTTGCCAAACAATTAATCTTTTTTTTTTTTTTTCTTCAGGTCAAAGAAATTATTCGTCACCTACTCTCAGAAAGCAGCTATAAAAGATTACTTTTAAATTTGTAATGCTGAGGAATGTATGTATATTTTGCAATCTTCTTTACATATCTGAAACTCAAATAACTTTTGAATATCACTAAAAGAGTCAGAAAGACGTTCCTCTGAATTTCTAATCAACCCAAGGAATTATGAATTCATGTACCTAACTTAAAATATATATTCATATTCATATCTATTCATAACTTTAGCAAGAGTTATGGTGGAGCTTCTAGACCTAGATTAAAATTGGTAATGAACACCTTCAATCCTGCATGAGAAAATTAAAATGCTCAAAAAAACCACAGTTGGTATGCTTTAGAAGAGGGACGTTTTTTCCTGAATTGAATGTGAAATCAGGTTAGTCCTTAGGTACATAAAGAAATAAGACTGAGGGAGAGGAGAGCGGTATGGGGATGCAGAATCTGAAACAAAATTTGTTATAAAACAGTGGCGCAACAAAACTACTTGTCTTTTTCACTCTCTGGACATTTGCAGATGGCAGAGGACAAAGTGGGCAAAGAAGCCAAAAATACAAACCCTCAAAAATCTCAAATATTCTTTATTTGGCAAATTATAAAATAAGATAAAATATTTTTTCCAATATACAAACATTCCTAGCGTTTTCTATACCCAGCTCACATTTGTGAAAGCAAGGGTTTGCATTTCCTTTTCAAGATCAATTGACAGGAAATGGCATTAGGATGTTCCCTTCTTGATATGCAAGCCTGATAGAACACAAGTTAATCACTGTAAATATGATTCATAACCACTATTTTGGTAAATTATGGATGTGCATTATGGATTGAGAATTGTCATTTGGTGTTTCCAGGAGTTCTGTCCCTAAATCTCGAATGCCTCAAGAGAGATTGGTCTTTTAAGTGTCTTATGTGTTCTTGTGCTTCACAATGAGATTACACAAATTCTGTAGTGGCTTTGCTGTCTGAAGTGTCCTTAAGTATTCTTTCTAGGAGAAAAATAAACCTCAATTTTGTAGTAGTAGTCAAATGCTGACTGAGTTCTACCTTAGCTGTTTTTAATTACTCTGATAAAGCTTTGGCGTTTTTTGGTGTTATTTTGAAGAAGTCACAAACCAAGGAAAAAATTCTTAAAAAAATTATCTGAAGAAGCTGAAGGATATGGGAAAATTTTCAGTAAGACTATTGGAAAAGAATTTCATATCATGTGCTAATTTTCCCAGAAAAAAGTGAAGAAATAAAACTAATCTTGGAAAAATGTTTTCTTAGGAAGTTTTTACTGTTAAGCTAGCATAGCACAGAAAGGTATTTTCTTAAAAAAACCCAGTGAGGGTAATTTAAGGACGTGCAGGTAACCAAAGGTGTTGAGAAACTTGAGGATTCTCTATTCTGTTTGTATTCTCATGGTTTCTTTATAGATATTTTGGATAATACATTCAGGTTGCAAATAAGTATAGGAGAATTTATTTTCACTGAAGTCAGCAATCTGAATTAGTGTAAATATATGTTCATTTTATATAAAAAAAAAAAAAAAAACAAAACTTTTTGCTTCAGTTGTATGTCACATTTGTTATGAATCATGAATAGCCTCTAAGAATAAAATTATGCATTTGAAAATATGAGTATAATTTGAGCTTAGTTATGTTTTATTTCTTTCTAATGCAGAAGGCAGCAGAAGAAGAGATTGCTGTTCTTAGGAAAGTGAATGAAGAAAGATTTGCAATAAAATTTCCTGGTTAGGGAACAAAATTGTTCCTTGGGAGGCTATACTATTCAGAAGAAATGGAATAAAATATACATACCCATGTAACAAAATATACAAATATATTACTTTTTTTTTTCCATCTTGGAGAACATCTTTGACGAGATGGTATTAAATTGTAGCACGCATGGAGGTATATAGTTTTACATAATACATGCTATTTTATTCCAAAGGAGTGACCTCAAAATAATCTTCTGTAACCATTCATTAATAGTTCATTTCTGTCAAAGGTGGAATTAGTAGATTTCATATTGTTGCTTCTGTTCTCTGAGCGGTGGAGTCTGTAAATTCTATTAGAGAGACTCCAATATGAAAGTAAGTTTGGTTACCATAGTTACTTATAAATGTTTTTTTCAGATTTCACTTTCTTCACCCATTTAGGTTAGTAAAGCACAAGCAGTCACATGTTTATGAAGAGTGGTTTCAAGTAGAAAGTGGTCAAAACTTTTGGGACTTGTGTTATAAAGATCCTTAAAAGATATAATTTTTTCTCCATGTATTTTGACTATATGTGACATCAATGAAATATGGTACCAAATATTCTAAAGAACTAATTATTTTACTTCATATATGACACTAAAACTATAAAGCATAAAGAAAAAGGAAAACATAAGAATTAGGCTCAGAGTTGCTGTTCATTCTTATGGGATGCACAAATATTGCCTTAATACTTTCAGATGAAAGACAACAAGATAATACATACATTTAATATTGTTTTTTCTTATTTTATATATAACATATTCAGCAATTTGGTGAGTTAATACACATTAATAAAATTATATAAACCAGGACATTTTGGTGAAGTTGGTGTGGATATAAAAGTTGATTATAATCTTTTACTGAGTAACTATTATGGAAGATATTTTACCTATCAAATTATGATTTAATTTCAAAAAATATAATTGTTTTTTCAGTCCTTGTATAAGATCCCCCCCTTGATCGTTGCTTGATGTCATTTTTCTCTTCTATAATATTTCCAGAGGACATTTTGACAGGTTTGGATAATAGTGAGCAACATTTGGCAGGTAAAATTTCTTGGAATATTTCAAGCTACACAGCTTGCTGTAGGCAATAAAAGCCTACCGTCTTCCATATACCTATCTTTCATATATAATGCCGATCTTTCATATAAAATACACAGATGTGAGTGTTCATAATTCTTATATAATTATACACATCTACACATGTAAATGTAGCTTCTGATGCATCAAATACTAGATCTGGACAGTTTCCCTCTTGCATATGGTGGACAGAAGGTAAACAAAGAGCGGACACCCCTGTGTGATATTGAGATGAAAACTGAGTGTGACCTTTGAGAAACCAACCCAAAACAAATATCACCCAGTTCTAGTTGTGAAGTTATTTGTACACAAGTTTTGGCATTTTAACCACACTTGACTATTTCTATTCCTTTTATGAAGCTTTAAGACAAACACTTAGGAATTGAAATTAAGATAAAATATTTCCATTCTAAACAACTTCCTTTCCCTAACATGCGCTTCTCTTTCAGGCTTCCTAAGGCTCAGTAAAGCAGGCTACTGAAGAAAACAGAAATTCTGAAACTTTCATAAGTCCCATTTATAATGATAGAGAACAGCACTACATGACCATTTACCCGTGAAAAGAACAGTGCCACTGATTGGATTAGAGCAGGAGAGACTAATGTAGTTATGTCCTTAAGGGTTAGAAGAAAAATGAATCTTTCACCTCTTCGAGTGAGCACAACCAGCAATTCAAAAGCATTATATGTCTGAGGTAGTTTTTAGGATCTGTTCTATTTGTCACTGAAATTGGCTGTAGAGCATTTGGCAAAATCTGAGTTGTTGCAACCCTGGATCATTATTCCAAAGTTCCCTTCTGTGCTTAAACTTTAAAAGTAGTTTGGGGGCATCTAAAAGGAAAGGGGAAATCATAACACATTTCTGCAGTTTATAGCAATACCATTACTTCATACTTCTGAAAACAACTGCTACTTACAGTTGCATAGGACTTCACTACTGCGAGATTCACAGTAGCATATATGAAAAATCTCCCAAGATTATGTAGAAGATTTTCCAAGACACCTAAATGAACAAGTTGCCCAAGCCTCAGTGATAGGCACCAGGCCTCAGGGAGGTGAATTTATTTTCTTGTATAACTTGGTAATTAATGAGTTTACTGCTGTATGGATGAGCATTTTTCCTAGAATGTCACTACGTGTCTGGAGAATCATTTGGAAGATTCAATTCTAGATATTTCTAAACACAACCTTAAATGATAAAAAGGAAATTCACCCCTCTGATTCCAAAATTTCCTGAGAAAAATATTATTGTGAGATAATACAGATGATTTAATTATTTCTTTCGATGAATGGTAGTCAATATGGTTTTCTATTTGTAAGTTGTTTTCTAATGAAAGCTATTTTTAAAAAAAGATTTTTTGTAGGTTTTTCTTTTTTCATTTGCAAGAATGTTCTGTTTGAATCTATATCACTGTTGGTTTGCCAACAGCTGTGGTTTTGTTTTACATCTGTCAAAAGTACATTGGCTATCACTAGTCACCTGTGGTAACAGAACAAACTGGCCAGTTCTGTGAAGTTCTAAATTCTTCTTTCTATTTTCTTAACAGATTAATTTTAATTGCAGATTAATGGATGCATAACAACCATAAAAGTTCATATAAAATTCTTAGTGCAGTGTATGGGCTTTCACAGATGGTCTGTCTTCGCAAGGGTACATTTTCACATTAACACACAGTTAAGTCGACTCACTAAATTCAGGAGAATGATCACAGTACCCTGTGACCTTCTCCACTGGCTGTATTCCAGTCAGAAATGTGCACATATATGCAATCTCATTAATTTTGTCTATTATTATGTAAATAACAATTATCTAGTAGCATTATTGACAATAAAAAAAAAAAAGTTCCCCTTGATTTTCTCCTGCTCTTAGACAACAGTCAATCAGGGCTCAAACCTTAGTAGAAGCTTTCATCACAAGAATGGTTAACAAACTGCACAAACTGGAAATAGCTTCAAAAGCTGACGTGTAAAATGGGATTTGGAGCAGTTGTTGTGTTCACTTAGAGAAATGAAAGCCTCTCCTCTTTCCTAATCCCCAAGAACCGCTCAGAAGGGGGATATCAGGAGTATGTAAATCCCACGATGAGTTGTATCCTTAAAGAGTAGCTGAGAATGTTTCTGAATAGTGCATAATAATGGGTGTGAATAGATTGACTCAATCTGGAAGAAAAATGACAGCTATTGGTGATCCGGGCTATGAGACTGTCAGCTCAGGACTGCTTCTAATACTAGTCAAATACTTCTGAATATTATATTAGTAAATAAATTATATGAATTCCTATGATCTTTACCTTATTTTGGGAGCTTTATATATTAATTGCTCATTTATTTTCTTTTATTAGGGTCGCTTTATTTTTTCTCATTTTTTTTCCTCTCTTTTTATATTCAGGAAAGTACAGTATGGACATTTTTGTGACTGTGCCTAAAAAGGATTATTTTTATCAATTTTTTTCTGGCACCTTTTCAATAATTCTACTGTGTTTTGGTTGTGGTGCACCTGGTTCCCTAGATGCTGTGAAGGTTCATGAACAATACAGTTAAAGACATACAACAGGTTCTCATTAATTCTTCACAAGTTTGTCTAAAGAGAAACTATTCCCATGTAAGTATACTCTCTCACCTACTGTAGTCTTGATTAAATTTGTGCTTGATTACCACATTTTTGTCTTATTAAATAGCAACAGCATAAGATCATGAAACGCATCAGTATACTCATAAAAATGTAGTTTAATTTCCATTCTTATATAGTAATCAGTCTTATTGCACCCTTTGTTATGAGGAGTATGCTTTGTACTTTTTGAGACTTTGGCTGTTGTTTTATTTAATGGATTCCTTGTATTTTTTTTTTTTTCTTTTGTTTTTATTACCAACTGCATTTGAGACAGATATTAGGACAGCAAACTCCAGAACTATGTGGAATAGACCACAGGTCCTGTCTTTGTGGAAGTATGAAAAATAATCATCAACATCAAGAGTCCCCTTCCAGCTCTCTCTACCCAGAACCTGACTCTAAGAAATGTGTTTAATTTGTAACTTACATTTTATCTACCAGTATCTATTTTCCTAATTTGAAGCAATTCAAATAAAATAATTTATTTCATAAGGTGCTAGAAGACAAATATATGCACTGTTTTTGTGGGTATCAACTTCTTGACAGATGCCTGTTTACTTGAATACCAGAAATTCTATGTGAATACAAATGAATAAATTTGACATGAAAATCTAGAATTTGAAGGACTACAAAGTATAAACCAAAGTAGATTAAATTTTACAATTGTCCCAGTAGCTCCCTTGAAGCCTAAGAACAGATCCAAATTTGTTTAATTTTTGTAATCCGTTCTTTAACAGTGCCATGCATTCTTTGACTTTTTCCAGAGGGACCGGTAGATGCTGAGCCCTTCAGAAACCCAGTCTATTAAGAAAATCCTTTCATATTGGAGCATGTTAGGCAACTTCTACCATGTACCAAGTGACTCTGCAAGCTGGATATATGCAGTTTAAGATTACAGAGCAATATTTTTTGGTAATGCACACAGTAGATAGCTGGGACTAATAAACTATTATGCTAATAAACTCACCATCCCCCATGAGACATTTAATGAGTCTCTGCTGGCCAGACAGGCAGCAGGTGGGTGAGGACGTGTTAGCCTCCAGTGTCCCTGGGCACGGGCAGACCCTCTGTGTTGCTGAGCTTCCATCTTTCAATTCCCTTTTTTCTTTAGGTCTTATACCTGTTCATGTTGCTGTTTTTCCCTTGAGCAGATAAATATCACTGTCTTGACAAGCGTATTATTGTCTGAGCTTCTATACATCTCAGTTTGCGTGCCTTTAGCTTACGTACGTCCAGGCCACATAGGTCTCAGATCCCTCATCTGAGGGTTACAGTATTTTGTTCAAACAGAAGATGCTATGGATGAAGTGGATTATGTGTTTATAGAGATTTAAAGCCTCAAATCCATGCTGACATCTGAAAAATGTGTTTGGCCAATAATTCCATTTAAAATATTCTGAGTTCCCCAATATTTAATCTCGTGCAAAGACTACAAATCCAGCAAAAGGCTTAGATGTTGCCCACCTGAAAGCAATTACCATAGAATAGAATCATAGAGTGGTTCAAGTTGGAACGGGCATCAGAAATCATCTAGTTCCAAGCCCCCTGCCATGGGCAGGGATACCTAAAGGATTATCAGTGATCTGCTGGAGGGGACATTTACTCATCTTTGTCCTTGCACTATAGTTTTAGAAAGCTTGCTTAGGCTGTATCTGCATCAGTGTAACACAAATGTTTGGGACCACCCTCTGGAACTGCAGCTGAGTGGCATGGAGTGGTCTGTGTCCATGCTGCTAAATTCTTTAACCCTCCAAAACAGCGTGACCATATCCAACCTCCTTAATGGATTGAGCCAATAGTGCCAAGACCATGTTGACTCCAGGGCTGGGAAGGTGTTAGTGAGCTCAGGCCAAAACTGCTAGGAACAGATCTAACCATTTACGAGAAGAGATGACCACCTTCCAGCGGCATCAATGTTTGCCAGCACTGTTTGTGTGCTTAATATTCAACTAACCAGCATTATGGCTTTGTCTGTGGTAGAAAGGACTTGATTTCAGTTATTTCGGTGCAAATATTTGACTCTTATTTTTGCAAGGGTTAAAAGTACAACAGTAGAAAATGCACAATTCAGATAAAATTTTTGGTTTAGTTTCTCTTATATCTACTTTTGAATTATTTATAGTACTCTCTAGTAATATGAACTATTTTATAACAGAAGTATGAAAACCAAAAGGGAATCCTGGCCAAAGCCAGCTTGACTTTACATACCACATGTTAAAAATTGGTAAATATACTTCTCACCTCTCAAAGACCTCTCAGGTCCCATATCTAAATAATTAATTGCTATTATTAAATGTTGTTTATTGTTTTCATATATGTCCCCCAAAAATTAAAACAGCAATATGGTCACTTAATATTGGAAAAGTGTATTTATATGCACTTCATACACATAAAACCTTAAAATTACTGTGCAAAAGAAATGAAAAGAACTTAAGTGTCATTTGTAATAGACAAATTGTAGGTTTAACTGCATAGCAAGGCTACCTCTATGGAGAAGAGGAGGTGTTAAGGCTGTGGGACTAAAATCCTTGAACAAGGTGTTCACTTTCTTTGAAAAGGACTCTGGCTGAAAAGAATCATAGACTCATACAATTGTTTTGGTTGGAAAAGACCTTTAAGGTCATCGAGCCCAAACATAAACCTAACACTGCCAATTTCATCACTAAACTATGTCCCTAAGCACCACATCTATCTGCCTTTTAATTATCTCCAGGATAGCGATTCCACCACTTCCCTGGGCAGCTTGTTCCAGTGCTTAATAACCCTTTCAGTGAAGAAATTTTTCTTAATATTCATCCTAAACCTCCCCTGGCACAACTTAAGGCCATTTCCTCTTGCCCTGTCGCTTGTTACTTAGGAGAAGAGACAGACCCTCCACCTCTCTACAACTTTCTTTCAGGTAGTTGTATGGAGCGATAAGGTCTCCCCTCAGCCTCCAGCCTTCCTCAGGCTAAACAATCCTAGTTCCCTCAGACACTCCTCATAACACTTGTTCTCTAGACCCTTCACCAGCTTCATTATGCTTCTCTGGACATGCTCCAGAATCTCAATATCTTTCTTGTAGTGAGTGGCCTAAAAGTGAACACAGTATTCAAGGTGCAACCTCACCAGTGATGAGTACAGGGGGACAATCACTCCCCTAGTCCTGCTGGCCACACTATTTCTGATACAAGCCAGGATGTTTTGACCTTCTTGGCCACCTGGGCACACTTCTGGCTCATGTTGGCTGTCAACCAACTGCTGGGTTGCTGGGCAGCTCTCCAGCCACTCTTCCCCAAGCCTGTAGCATTGCATGGGGTTTTATGATCCAAGTGCAGGACCCGGCACTCGGCATTGTTGAATCTCATACAGTTGGCCTCGGCCCAACAATCCAGCCTGTCCAGATCCCTCTGTAGAGCCTTCTTACCCTCAAGCAAGTCGACATTCCTGCCCAACTTGGTGTTGTCTGCAAACTTACTGAGGGTGCACTCAATCCAGATCATTGACACATCCAGATCATTGACAAAGATATTACAGAGAACTGTCCCCAATACTGAGCCCTGGGGGACTGGGGAACACCACTTGTGATCCACGCCCAATTGGATTTAACTCCATTCACCACAACTCTTTGGCACCAGCCATCCAGCCAGTTTTTTACCCAGTGAAGAATATCCCTGTTGAAGCCATAAGCAGTCAGTTTCTCCAGGAGAATGCTGTGGAAAACCATGTCAAAGGTTTTACTAAAGTCCAGGTAAACAACATTCACAGTCTTTCCCTCATCCACTAAGAGAGTCACTTTATCTTAAGATATCAGGTTGGTCAAACAGAAAGTCCTCCTGGGTCCACTGCAAGGTGCTCATAGAAAATTTTCCTCTATATCTTTCCATTCCAGGAAGGATTTTGCTATTCTGTGAATCATAGGATCATAGAATGTGTTGGGTTGGAAGTGACCTTTAAAGGTCATCTGGTCCAATCCCCCTGCAGTAAGCAGGGACATCTTTAAGTAGACCAGATTGCTCAGGGCCTCATCAAGCCTGGCCTTGAATGTCTCCAGGGATGGGGCCTCCACCACCTCTCTGGGCAACATGTTCCAGTGCCTCAGCACCCTCATTGTAAAGAACTTCTTCCTAATGTCTAATCTAAACCTACCCTGCTCTAGTTTAAAACCACTGTCCCTTATCCTGTCGCTACATAACCTTGCAAACAGCCCCCCCTTCAGGTACTGGAAGGCTGCAATAAGGTCTCCCTGGAGCCTCCTCTTCTCCAGGCTGAACATCCCCAACTCTCTCAGCCTGTCTTCATAGGAGAGGTGCTCCAGCCCTTTGATCATCTTCGTGGCCCTTCTCTGGACCCGTTCCAACAGGTCCATGTCCTTCTTGTGCTGCAGGTTCCAGAGCTGGACACAGTACTCCAGGTGGGGTCTCATGAGAGCAGAGTAGAGGGCAAGAATCACCTCTCTCGATCTGCTGGCCACGGTTGTTTGAAGGAACAAATCCTCTTGATTACAAGAAACTCAACCAGTCCTGATTGCAATAGTCCCAAAGCAAAATATTGTGTATTTTATTTCTTTTCTAAAACACTTCCCCACCACGACTACCACATTCCCCCGGAAAAATCATATTTCTGACTAGATATACTTAGGGGTACGGGGAAGAGAAGGACATGAAATTGTGCCCCAAAAACTTGTCACACATATGAAAGTTCTAAAAAGGAGATTAAGATTGCTTAATTTTTTTTATCATAAAATATTTTTTTGTGTGGTATAACTCTGTGTGTGAAACAATAAAATAGATTATTGCAAACTTTCTCGTACTTTCTGCTATTTTTGAACTTCCTTTGGACATCATTACATAAATGACCTATAACATTTTTTTCTGGGAAGCAGACTGAAATCACTGTAATGACTTAGCCCCTTTTTCGTCAGTTCCCAGGTCTTCTTTGCAAATGAGTAACAAGAAGATGACAGGAGCCTTTGAATGTCTTTTGCACTCTAATTATAGTTTAATGTGCTTTTTCCTTATTCTCAGTTTTGCTTAAAATGCTGTTCTTGTTGGAAATAGAACCTCTAATAGCTGAAATCAGTTCTTCCTTTAGAAGACACTGGGTAACATGTACGGTTCAAGTGATTAGGAGTAACATTTTTTCTACTTCCACTATAAATCACACATCATTTTTCCAAGAAAGGAAAGAAGATGAAGAAAAGCAAAGCTTCCTTTGTATTATTGCTGTGCCTATAATTGACTGTGCAGCTGCAACAGAGAAATAAATGAGAAGCAGATAATTAATGTTTTCAGTTTGGTTTTTTTGTTTTTCTTTGGNTTTTTGGGTTTTTTTTTTTTTTTTTTTATATATATATATATTCTGTATGTATTGGATCTTTTACCCAATAACTTTAATATGTGCTAATCAGACTTTGTCATTGGAGGCTCACCGGTGGCAGCTGCTCATGCCCAAGACTAAGAACAAAGAAGCCACTTAACTCCAGTCTAGTTCTTTTTCTCTTCCATGCATATCTATCCTCCTGCTGATTTTGGATTATCTAAGATCTGTCTCCATGTCAAAACAATGTTGTGAGACCTGATTATCTCAGCATTAAAAATGCATTTGCTGTATAAATTGTAGAATGTCTGTTTGCACAGAAATCCAGTGCTGCATTTTTCTGCCCTTAAAGGAGAATGAGGCAGCTCGCCAGGGACCGTTTGCAACAGGCACCTAGGAGTAGCTTGTGTGCCAGCCCCACTCTTACATCTCCAAGTGCAGGAGATGCAATCCCTACGGTGTAGCAATATTCCCTACCAGTGTTTGCTGGAAAAAAGTGTTTTCTGATCACTCCCTTTCTTCAGGTACACTTTCAAAATCTCATTTGGAAATACTGGAGAGCTGGAGAAAGAGAGCTCCTCAACCCAGATGTATTCACTTGAAAGCTCCTCCTGGTTTTGTCTTTCAGAATAATAATTCTGTCATCTGCAGCAGAGTAGAGAAGGGGAACTGAGCTATAGAGCGCCATCTGGTCCAGTGGGGGTCACTGAAGACCTTTTAAAAAAATCCCTCCTCTTTGTGCATATGTTGGTTCAGCTCTGTCTAACATGACACATAAGGCACTAATTAGCTGGTTTCTTCTCACTGGCCCAAATCACCATTAAATCAGTATTGTCACTATTGTGATAAGTGTGAATAAGGACTAACATGTATTTTGAATGTAAGAGATTCCTATTCCAAAGGAAATCATACTGAAATGTGAATATTACTGGGCATGAAATGTTCTTTTGTTTGCATGCAAACTTTCTAATGAAACATAATTAATACCTTAATGACTATGTGGCAAATCAAAAACTCTGTTCACAGCTAGCATATCCTGCTGACATTAGACGTTAGTACCTCCAACAGCCTAGCAACTCCTACCCAAATGTAAATTTGCTTTTAGTATCTACTGTCATTTTGCCTCCTAGTTACATTTTATTACAGAACCGAGAAAATGAGCTGTTAAATATTCTGACATTAAAATTGGATTCCCCTCCTTTCCTGCTTCTCCCCCAGCCCAGCAATAGCCCCTGTTTCAGCAGAGGAGAGGCAAGCAGCTGAGAGAGCGAGGGTCTGCATTACCAAAGTGAACAGCTTCTGGCTACCATTTTAGCAAGCAAGCAAGCAAGCAGACAATGAAGCTGGAGAACTACTGCAAGCTAAAATAACTCTCTGCATCTTTCAAAATTTATTTATTTACTTGTTTGTTTAATTTGGACCCATTTCCCAAGCAAGACTGTCATGTGCTCCAGTAACCAGTTGAGCTAGCACAACTGACTGGAAGTCTCTCTGAGATTGTTTCCTCTGAATTGCAGCCTGCACCCTGCTGAGATCAACTGGGAAAAAACACGTAGTGAATCCCAGCCGATTCTCTGCCTTAACCAAGTCATGCTCATCAGTCAAAATCAAAGGAAGCCTAGTGGCGCATGCACTTTTCTTAACCGAACAGGTCCTCATGCACTTCTACAAAAAGAACTTCTACAAAAAGAAAATAATTACTGATGGCATGATTAGAGCATCCAGTGGTTGTTTTTAGAGACCATTCAGTGGTTCTTAACAAATCTTAAAGCTTTGCTTGTTTAATATACAAGTGTAAAGTCTTCCTGAGGCACAAAGACCTTATTGGTCTAGAGAAGCAAAAATTGCAGCATTGGACCAACACAATGGTCCATTTCTACATCATCTATGGATCTGTGTGTGTTTGTGTCTGTGAAGGAAGAGAGAATGAGGGAAAAGAGAGAGAAAGTTATGTTTAAATTTCCTAAAATTATTTAGGAATCATATTTCAATTTGTAGTGATCCCACAGACTGTTCTGGTAAAACTGTCTCAAATATAATGTGCAGATTCCTTGATGTAAAGATTATCTATACATCTCCTAAATCCCTCAGTTTCCATGTTTTGGATTTATGTCTTACAAAAAATATAATTAAGAAATTCTAGCAAACTAGCAAACTCCTTCTCTTTAACTTCTTAAGTGGAGTCTTTATGCCTACTATAACAAACAAAACTGTAATGAACTAAACTATTGTATTAGGTTTGTATGGCACGTTTTTTGTAGCAGGGGGCTACAGGGTTGGCTTCTATGAGAGGATGCTAGAAGCTTCCCCTAAGTCCAACAGAGCCAATGCCAGCTGACTCCAAGATGGACCCGCCTCTGGCCAAGTCTGAGCCTATCAGCAACGGTGCTAGTGCCTCTGGGATAACATATGTAAAGATGGGGGGAAAAGCCTGCACAACAGCAATTGCAGCCAGAGAGAGGAGTGAGAATATGTGAGAATAACACCTCTGCAGACACCAAGGTCAGTGAAGAAGGAGGGGGAGGAGATGGTCCAGGTGCTGGAGCAGAGATTCCCCTGCAGCCCATGCTGAAGACCATGGTGAGGCAGGCTGCCCCCCTTTAGCCCATGGAGGTTAATAGTTGAGCAGATATCCACCTGCAGCCCATGGGGGACCACACGCTGGAGCAGGTGGATGCCCAAAGGAGGACCCTGTGGAAAGCCCACACTGGAGTAATCTGTTCCTGAAAGACTGCACTCTATGGAAAGGTCCCATGCAGGAGCAGTTAATGAAGAACTGCAGTCCGTAGGAAGGATTCATGTTGGAGAATTTTGTGGAGGAGTCTCTCCCAGGGAAGGGACCCTACACCTGAGCAGGTGAAGAGTGTGAGGAGTCCTCCCCTGAGGAGGAAGGAGCAGCAGAGACAACGTGTGATGAGCTGACCGCAACCCCCATTCCCTGTCCCCTTGTGCCACTGGGAGGGAGACCATAGAGGAAAATTGGGAGTGGAGTTAAACCCAAAAAGAAGGGGGAGAAGGTGTTTTTTAAGATTTGGTTTTATTTCTCATTATCCTATTCTGATTTGGTTGGTAATAAATTGAATTATTTTTTTTCTCAAGTCAAGTCTGTTTTGCCCATGAAGGTAATTGTTGAATGATCTCATCCTGTCTGTATCTTGACTCGTGAGCCTTTCATTATATTTTTTCTCTCCTGTCCAGCTGAGGAGAAGAGTGATAGAGCAGCTTTGGTGAGCACCTGGCATCCAGACAGGGTCAACCTATCACGCTGGCTAACTAGAAATAGAGAATTCTGAAACAAAACTTAGGAAAACCTGGTTGATTAAATAAATAAGTAGAACCTACACTCATGTAATTTTCTTGTGTCAGTACTTCTCCTGGGTCCCATATTCCAATTATTTGAAATGGATTTGGCAACTTTGACTTTTTATGTTGTAGCAAGAAGACACGCAAACTTGGAGAGCTGTATTAACAAGCATACCTTTTATAGCTGTATATTTGTTCAAATAAGCCTATTGTCTTTCTGTCCTCATGGAGATAATGAGACTTGAATCTTCTAGAACAATAACACACTACATTGAAGTAATAGCATCTCTGATTCTGAAGGCTCAGTTTGATTTCCAGTTTTCTATTACTGTGAGTTTGTATGCTTTGTTTTTTTTTTTTTTTTTTTTTTTTTTTAATGCCCTCAGATGGTTTTGCCTTCTTTCATTCAGAATGCAGATGCCAAGAGAGTTTGATGGCCACTTCTGCCTAACATAATGATGACAAGAGCAATATTGCAATAATTACAATATAGTATACCTATTATTTGAACCCTTACTTGCCAAATGCCTATATAAACTTTTTTTACTAGATTTTACATGAAATGGAAGCAATCAACTTTCAATAAGTGAGTAGAAGAGTCTTTTTTTTTCTGTTTAATTGAGAGGGCAAATTCATTTACAGGCAGCCCTTCTTTTGCAAATTTAATTAATTTATTCATTGCGCATCAAAAGTGAATACATCTGGGAGATAGTAATTTACAGTGACAAGGTATGTAAAGTAGTATCAATGCCCATATAAACTTTCAGTAGCTAACATCCTACCCATTGCAGGAATGAAAGGTAAGAGAGGGAAAAAAGAAAGAATAAAACCTTGAAATTTTTGGAAAAGAGCTATAAACTGACTCATTCTCCATCTGAAATCATTATTGGATTAACAGCTTTATATTGACTTTAGCTGTCTTTTGTTATTCCTAGAACTCAACCTATGATGTCACACTGCTTTTTATAACAAAATGTAATCATACACAACACTGTGTGCCATTTGAATAATACTGAAATTACCTTATGTTTGTATGACTTTCTCTAGTTTTTCATATAAACTGAAAAGAATTCATTCTTACTGTTCAGAACTGTAGCCATAGAAAAGTATGACTAGTTGATCTTATGTTGCTGGGATTTTTTTCCTGAAAATAGGTGAGATGAGCTAAGTTGCTGCCTTTAAAGTAAATGCAAAGCAAAGTAATTCACTAAAGATGTCTACACAATTATTAATACTTTGTTATAGATGACATGAAGTTCATGGAAAGACTTGAAAACTGAAAAAAATTGCTTCTAGATGCTTTACTATCACGATGCTAACTATTTAAATTACAATATAAAGAAAAAAACTGATGAATACTGTGTCCAGCTCTGGAGTCCCCAACATAAGAAAGCCCTGGACCTGTTGGAATGGGTCCAGAGGAGGGCCACAAAGATGATGAGAGGGCTGGAGCACCTCTCCTGTGAGGATAGGCTGAGAGAGTTAGGGTCGTTTAGCCTGGAGAAGAGAAGGCTCCAGGGAAACCTTATAGCAGCCTTCCAGTAACTGAAGGGGGCCTGGAGGAAAGCTGGGGAGGGACTCTTTATCAGTGAGTGTACTGATAGGATGAGGGGTAACGGTTTTAAACTGAAGGAGGGTAGATTTAGATTAGATATTAGGAAGAAATTCTTTATTGTGAGGGTGGTGAGGCATTGGAACAAGTTGCCCAGAGAAGGTGTAGATGCCCCATCCCTGGAAGTGTTCGAGGCCAGGTTGGATGGGGTTTTGAACAACCTGGTCTAGTGGGAGGTGTCCCTGACCATGGCAGGGGAGGTTGGAACTAGATGATCTTTAAGGTTCCTTCCAACCCAAACCATTCTATGATTCCATGATTCTATGAATTGTTGGTAAAAGGTACATTAGCTCCTCTCTTTAAGGGACAAATAAAATTGTATTTACTAGTTACTCCTGAATTGTGTTCTCTGATGATTAAACTTTCTTAAAAACTGTGTTCTGTTTCCCATTTACCCATTTATTTAGTAGATTTTTTGTTCATGGACTACATTCAGAAATGTAGTACATAGTGATCAAAAAAGCCTAGGATTAAAAATTCTGGCACAAAAATTACATTATCAGCTGGTAAGGAATCCAGATATTCAGAACTTATTGTCTAATGGACCTCATCTAACCCAGACAGAAGCCTATGTAATTGCTACCTCTGATTTCAGTGATGTTTTAGATAGTATTCTGACTTTAAAATGCAGAGATGCTGCTGTCTTAATGACTGTCATATATGGGAATAATTTGAACTTAAAGGAAACTTTGTTTTTTTGCATAGTGGGAGCTTAGGATTTCCTTTTACAAAGTTTCATAGATTGCTAAGATACAAAGAAATATAATGTCATAGTAGGTTTATATAAATACTGGTCATTTGGGGAAAGTTATTACTTATTCATTGGCTTCCCATTTAAAAGGGATTTTCTCCCTGTTTGTAATGTTTTTAATGTTGAAAAGTAATTAATTTAGTTTTAATTCAAAATTTATTTTAATTTAATACTGCAGGGAAAACATCAAACCAAAAATATGCATTTTCCTAAAGCTTGTACTGTCTTAATAAATTGTCTATTTAACAATGCAAATTTAGCCAAAAGATTTGAAGTCCAGAGAGAATGTTAAGAAAGTTCATCTGTTCTGGAATTTTGAGATTTTCTTCTCTCTTACAGAATAAGACCAAATAAGAAAAAAACAAAATTGCTATTTATAAGAAAGAAACCACAGAAAGAATGTGAGTTCTGAATGATTACAGACCAAATTTTCCTCTCTCATTGCATTTAAAGCCTTTATGAATATTTCCATAATATTTTTTTTTAGTCTGTCTGGGGGATGTAAAGAGAAAAGGAACTGCTGAACAGTTTTAGTGACAAACTTATCCCTATGTGCTTAGTTTTTTTCAGGTTGCAGTGGGGTTAAAGGAAAAGCACATGTGGCACAGTAATGGGTTGAGCATTTACCGCCTTGTCAGTCAGGCTTGTAGATGATTAATTATGTCTGTATGTAGAACCTTTTAAAATATTTGACTGATGCACATTGTTAAAAGGTTATACAACAATTTAGTAGAAGGTTTGGCACTTATGTCGGCATAACGCTAGTTCAAAATCTAGTCCAAATCTCAACAGTCCTCCAAAAATCCTGTATGCTTAACTGCATCAGTTTTAATGGAAGTGAAGTTCAGATATGCTAGTGTGTGTGCCAGCATACTCTGTATGAATCACTGAGGGTGTCATCTATGGATAATGCTAGCATTTTATTTAGGGTTTTGTTTGGTGGCTGAAAATTACTTGAGCTTGGCTTGCCAAAGTGGAATTTTGCACATTAAAAAAAAAAAAAAAAAGTACTAAACCCTTTGCTTAGAAATACATTGTAGACTTTTGAGGTAGACTATAGAAAGTACTAGAGTAAAACAAGAAACATTTATGAATTCCGATTTAAATACATACATTAAATTAACAGGGAAGGAAATAAATGCAAAAACTTGCATTTGATTTCCACTTTCTGGCAATAATCGGTCACATAACATGTGTAACTCATAAAGCTTTAAAGTGCTGTACAATGAAAGAATTCACACTGTTAGCTGTACAGCAGAGAAGAACGCGGAGATTAATTGTCAGCAATTCGCTCTAAATTACACATGCAATTGAAAGCACAGCACTCTATGAATAGAGCTAAGATGTTCTGAGGAGTAATCCCCTGGCCAAGCTAACATTAACACACTTTATTATCTACCTGGAGGCATCAGCTGATAAATCTTTCCAATGACAGAGTAGTAAGTGGGAGCACAGATGGGAGTAGTCTTTATCACTTTTATCACTTCTACTGCTTTTATCACTTTTATCACTTTAAGTTTGCTTTCCTCTAGGGTGAGAGTCATCAGAATCCAAAGTCCTGAGAACCTGAGAAATCTGAGAAAAACAGAGGCACTACAATACTACCACTACACTATTTTGCAGTTGTGATGGAGGCACTTGAAATGCCAACAGTGTAGTGATGGTGGCTGACTGCTTTTTTTTTTTTTTTNTTTTTTTTTTTTTTTTATGGACACAGGCTTCACATCCAGGAACTTCTGTTACTTTTCATCTGCTTCCTTCAATTTGAAAAACCTCTTGCACATTCTCCCTCAAAGAAATGGAACCGGCTACAGTTTGAAGGGTTTGGAGCAGATAGAATACAGAGATAAAAAAAAATATGGGAAAAGAGAGGGAGAGTTACAATAAGACAAACTCTTTACTTTGAGTATTATGCCTTCTTCTACATTTTAACTATTAATGATATTGCATAAGGTTTCTTAAACCCTGAAATAACGCACTTAGCTCATACAGAAAACAAGTAAGATATTTGGTACAAAACACTGTTGCTATTACTTTCTGTTTTAAAATGTTCAGACTTTCTTTTTTTAAGTTACAGGGTGAAATATAATTTTAACACACACTTCTGATTTTGTGATGCAAGATCCTGCCCCTTATTTGGGGCTGCAAATGTTTTGAATTTAGTTTCTTAAGCCTGGAGGTAGTACTTATCATAGACAGAAAATGTTTTGTTGAAATAAATATGCTTGACGTGCAATGAATAAGCATTAAATAACCATTTAGATTCTTCCAGGAGGGTACTGAGATGTCTGGTCATCTAATGCTACTTAACTTTCAATTTGTTATAATTTCTACCATATTAAAATAACTTTTAACCTCTCCAACTGCTACTGAGTATGTATCTCTTTTGGTAAAAGATAAAGAGCAATAATTAATAGAGTTTATTGAATAAAATGAAAAGACAAATGTAAAGATTTCTGCCTGTTATAAGTTAAAATAGAAATGGATAACAATAATAAAAAATGTAATGATCCAAAAATAAAACAAATTAATGATCTTATCTAAGAATGCATAGCAATAAATGTACCTGCTCAGCTTATTCCCTTTCTAATAAAGAGAATTTATTAAACAAACAGAAGTCAACTAGAAAAAGCAAAGAAACAAACAAAAAATATTCACTTGGCTTTTCTAGCTTTCCTTAAAAGGATAAAACTTCACTTTCAATTAAGCATATGAAGAGAAATCTAAATTGATGAAATTACCAGAAATGTCCATTTGATAAACATCAATACAGTCATTCAAATCAGAGATTTGTCTCCTTACTTAATACCAAATAACTTTTTCTCTCTCCAAACTGTTTGGAGTAAAAAAAAAAAAAAAAAGAAAAGCCTGAACTATCTTATTTTTCAATGACTACCTGTTGTGGTTTTGGCCAAATTGGCCAATGGCCAGCGACAGATCCTCTCCCCCCACCTCTTGCACATGGAGAGGAGGAGGAGAGATAAAGAGATTTATGAGTTTAGAAGAAACTAAACTACTAAACTACTTTAATGGAATATTACTAATAAAATAAAAAGGAAAATAATGACATAGGTACAGTATATACAAAACCGTATTAAGGTCCCAGGATGACATCTTCGGCAGGCACTGGGGAAGTCCCAAACTGGACTTAGCAATGGGTGGGAACTGAGTTCCAGAGTTGGAGTCAGAACACACGTATCAGGATGAAAAGCATGAACAGACAGGGTTCTCCTCAGACATCAACCATTGAAGAAAGAGAGTTGGCCCTTTGATCCCTCAGCTTTTACACTGAGCATGGGCAGATGGGCTGGAATACCCCTGTTAGTCAATTTTAGGTCACCTGACCTGTCTGCTTCTCCCTGCAGGTGGGACCCCTCTAAGTTTTTCTGTTTCCAACCCTCCAAGGGGCAAATAATGAAATTATTTGACCTGTGTCTAAACTCATAGCATCAGAAATTATAATACCCTTGCTACTGCTAACTAACACATTACTTCTCAGAATGCATTACTGAGTTCCAGATCACATAGTTTTCATTCAGTGTTTCCTTTCAAGGGAGTCTACTAGGAAACATTGGAAATTACTCTTAAAGAAGCATTTTAGTTAAGTGTAACAATGCTGAATGCTTTTGGTCACTTTTTTTGTTTTGTCAGTGCCGTTTACCTGTGTTTCCTCTAATTTTCTTCTGCAAGTTGTAGACCTAATGAATGTGAAACCAAATGAACCTTGGATCATGTTCCACCTTATAACATACCTGTTAAACTTTTTTGTAGCTTGAGGTAAACAAAAAGTTCAATGCTGTGCAGTTATTGAAAGATTGAGATTCAGACCATTACAACAGAACGTTGAAGATTTAGCATTTCCCATTGGGCACACTAGATTTCACTTTGTTAATGCATTAATCATGTCCCTAGCTGATGGCATGATTAAATTCTTCCCCGTTGTCCCTTATAACGCATAAAACTTTTTGGTAGTAAAGAATGAATTTCAAAATTTACACCCCAGATGGAAAGACAAGGCATCTGCATTTAAGCTACTCTATGTGTAGTCTGAGATACTGGCAGAATGAGATTATGTCAGCAACTAAACATGAAAAGTGCCTGTATGTGTCAGTGAGAGAGAGAGAAAAATAATTTATGTTTAACTTTTTTTTTTTTAAAAAGTGCATCTGCAGAATCCAAGGCTTATAAGAAGTACCAGTAGAGCAGAAAACCCCTTTTACACAAACAACAGATATATACCATCTTCTTTAAACTATTTAGTATTTTCCTGAAGATATTCAGGAGTAAGTGGCTGGTAGTCATTTAATCAAGGATCAGTGCCAGTGAGTTGTCAGAGACCTGGAATTTTTGTTTGGTTGGTTGGGTTTTTTTTGTCTAGGACTGAGCGTGCCCAAAGTTTATTCAATGGTACAACTGTGGCTCCCTAAAAGCTGCCAATATTTGACCTTTAAAAATGTTGAGGACTCAATTTAACTTCTCACTTTTGTCTGTAAGCATTTTGAATTTGACTGTCTTCTGGAGATGTTTTGAATGGTGTGTGGACTGATGTTTAGGAGATGGAAAGTAGTTGAGGTTCTCACAGTGGTGCGCAGGACAAGTCAGTGACTTGGGTGGATGTTTTTATTATCTGCATTTAAAGGAATAAATATAATTACATATGTCTCACTTCCATTTCTATAGCTAGAAATAATTTCACAGCAACACAGCTTATCAACACAGCAACACGGATATTTGGAAGTCCAGTTAAAAAATTCTGGGTTTGGTAACTCCGTTTCTAGCAAACAGATGGTAACAGATTATAAGATGATATGTTCTGAAACATTGTATTTTAAATGTGGAAGAGATTTCTAGAGTTTCTTCCAATCCTAGTATCTCTGAAAAGTTCAATATTCTACTTTGCATTCCAATAAAGTAAAGAGAAGTTGATAGGACTTGCCCTTTTTTGAACACTTTACTTCAATGCACCACTGCTTTTTCCACCGTGCATATAAAATTTCTTCAAGCATACATGGAGGTATAACACAAAGCACTGAAGGCATGTGCTGATTGATTTAAAATTTAACCAGTTTAAATCATGATATTTGTAATATATTTTTTCTGAAGAGAGTAACAATTCAAATATATTTCCTTTTATGGAACTTTATTTCTACTAGGCAACAAAAAGCCTAGTAAGCAGCTCAATAATCTCTGTAGAAACAGTAACAGTTTTAAAAGACAAAGTAGTCTGAATGGTTCTTGTCTGTCTTTCAGGTTTATCAAATGAATTCTTAACATTGAGTAAAGATGCACCTTTAAAAGAATAATGAACCTGCCGTTTTCTTCAGAAAATCATCAGTAGCAGATAATCAGGACTTTCTTAGCTAAAGACATATTTCATCATAGTAAATTTGGCTTCACTGGTAGGTCTCCTAAGAACACTGAAGGGCAAAGTTCATAATAGGAATTAATGAGTTAATGGCAAAATCCTGTGGCTCTTCTCAGCTTTGAGCCATTTTGCAAAGGGACCTCTCACAGTGCATCTGTCTACTCAGTTCCTTCTCAAAGAGGAGCCCTCTAAGTTGTGCACAGATAAGGGAGTTTGAATAACCTCTGTGCATTTCATTTTATTATTTTTCTAGGCTACACAGATCTCTTATTGAAACCTGATTTTTTGAAGTGGAACATCTGAAGGAAGTGAATGCTTTTTGGAAACCGAGTAACAAGTGCAGTGGATGCTCTATTATGTAATCTTCAAAATTAAAATGTAAAATTTTATGGTATTACCTAGACAGTTCTATTATTTGGTTTAATGTCTTAAAAAGATTAAATAATAATTCAATGCAGTTTCAGGAAATACAATGTTTTGGTGTTCTAGACAGATGACAGTAAGATAGGTAAATAGTTCACCTTTATAGTACAATAAAGCATAGCTATATAAGACATACCAATAAATGTCTTATTTACTTACTGTGAATCCATATGATCATGAGTAATATCATCTGCTTAGTATGCAATAAATTAAATTTGGCAGTTTCTGTGAATGTTGCTTTTGAGTGAGAAAAGATAACATGTTCCTCTGAGCTAAAAGGTACACTTTTTTCCTTTTTGCTGTGCCATACTTATTTGAAAAGTAGGTTGAATGCCACTTCTCTATTCATAACATTAAAAAATTTCTAACTCTGCTTGCAGAAGCACAGCTTACTAGGACAAGGTGCAGTTTTACAATTGGGAAGTTTCATAGCTACCAGTAAAACCGCCAATTAGAATAGAATAGTAATTAGTAAACCCCCTTTACTGCTTTACCACTAGTAAAAGCACTAATAATTTAGCATTATAGCTTCTTACAAACTTAACTATGGTAGCTGGGATACTGTTAAGGGTAAGAAGTGGTGACAACTCTGGTAACACTTCACAAAACACTTTAGTGTATAGATTATCCAAAAAGATAATTAATTTGAGAGAAAAAAAATATCAAAAACTAAACATCTAGTCAGTGAAACTGTACTCTGTTTTGGTGTTAGATAAGAGAAGGAAATTATGAATAATTGTGATAGAAAGGAACAATTTCTCCATTATTCTCAAAAAGTTCTTGGCTAAATTTTTGGCAAATAAGATGCCAGCACTGCATGAACATGTAGCTATTGCATTCCGTTTAAAATAAAAAAAAAAAAAAAAAAAAAATAAAAAAAAAACCAAAAAAAAACAACCCAGAAAAAAAACAAAACCCAAGCAAAAAAAACCCAAAACAACCCACAAACAAACCCAAAACTACAACATTGCTTTGTAAAGACAATCTCTGCTTCTGTCATTCACTCTGATCCGTCTTTCTGGAGGAAAGCTTCTGAGAAAGTTGTGGATAAGCAGCTGTAGAGTCCTTTTGTTTTGCTTTAGATCTGCATATGAAATAAAAATTAGTTGGCTCATACTGATTGAAGATTTCTCATATTGTAGTCGGATGCCAGATAACCATGCTGATTCTCTTACATCTGTCAACATCTTTTTGGAGTTCATTGACCAGGAGCTTTTGTCAAGATAACTTTCATCTTTGAAGGGGTTGAACTGACACTCGCTTGCACGTCACTGCTTTTTCTTCTCAGCAGAGCTGCAGTTGGCAATGTTATTCAATTGCTCTCTCACACTCAAGGATTTCACAGCTCCTTTTCTTTTGTGCCTTCTATGAGAGAGGACAGATTTTAGGCCAGCCAAAGGCCACTCTCCAGACCGCAAATTGTGAATCAGTAATGGCAGCAGAGTGCACTAAGAGGACATGTGTATCAGGAGGCCTGTGGGTTCCTCAAAATGGAGATTGCTGCCAGGCCTATTCAGGCAGAATGTTTGCAGTCTACCCATATGCTGGGGACATGTGAGGGAAACAAAGCAACAGGGAACATTTTTTCAGGTCAGGATAGATGGTGACTTAGAATTTGCTGTAGCCATCTTGCTGAGAACTGCTAAGTGAAATGTTGAAAGTGACAACTCCTTCCAAATGATCCATGATATAATCACCTTGTTCAGTCCTTGTACCATCATGCATTTCCAAATGCAACATTTGTTTCTGTTGTTGTCTGTGACCTTTATCATCTCAGTTCATCTTATCTTTCATGACTGTTTGTAGGTCTTCACTAGAGGTCTCCAAACTCGCCATTGTTTTTATAAAATTCACTTTATCTCTAGACAGTTTTCAAAGCCAGTTTGAAATGCTCTTTTTCTACAGGTGCTTTCTTTTTCTTCTAATATATTTATTAAAGAAATACATTGCTGAAACTTGAAATAATTTTATGCTGGAACAAAGCACCAAATGACAAATACGTTCTGTTATGCATTGCTCCCAAATGTACTAGGATAACTAGCTACCCTTGCTTTATTGGTTTTAGCTGTAGAGTTTTTAAAATTTTCCTGTACATGTAGATTCGTTGGGAATATTATAATCTAATTATTTATTTGTAAAGTATGGACACATTCCCATGCAATTATTTCTTTGTCCTTAGTTTTAATCACACATTCAGTGAATGATAATGAACACCCTGAGACATTTCAGAGAATTTAAAGCTAGAATGACATTTTTTTTAGCTGTGAGTCTGAAAAGTGTTGAGAATCACAAATCACCACATAAAGTGACTCATCTTTGGTTTATATCAACAAGACCTGGCAGATACAGTATGTAAACTAGCTTATGAAAATGTATGACTGTGTTGCAGGATGCTTCCTTGGGAATATTATTGGTTAATTTTTTTCATTACTAGCATTCTGCTGGAAGATATAATGGATTTTGATACAATATCTCCTGTCTCTTCCATTCCAACAGGTATTGAGGGAATGCAAAGACCAGAGGCAAAA
This sequence comes from Rynchops niger, assembly GCA_013400035.1. Lineage (NCBI taxonomy): Eukaryota > Metazoa > Chordata > Aves > Charadriiformes > Laridae > Rynchops > Rynchops niger. Next base: position 137,009 of record VXBH01005961.1, on the reverse strand, counting down.
TATTTCACATCCTCTTTTTCCTCCTGTCAGAACTGTTTTCCTCTAAACCTTATAAATACAAAGGAAATCAATGCATAACTTTCATGTGAAACTTCGCAGAAACTGTTTTGCACATTTGAACAGTAAGAAAGGAATGCGTGGAGCCTGATTTAATTTTTTTCATGGGCAGTGGGATAAATGCACTGTCACTATAAAATGTAAATCTTTCCATGGAAAAGTAGTATTCCAAAAAATGTTATTTACCAGGCCGATCTGTTTCAAATATTGCATAGTCTGAAGATGTTTTCCCTTTTGGTTTTCATCAAACGCAGGGAAACTACAAGCATTCATTTTACATTTCTGATGATAGTTTTGATGGTTATTTTCTAGCCAACTAAGTGTAAGGCAAGTTCATCTTCCTTGTGAATGTAACACCTCCCCTCTCACATGGACATACTCATTGCATGCAGTCAGCAACTCTTAACTACTTAAAACAGGTTAGGTAAACAATTGCCGTTTGGGAATCTCTCTCCATTTAACATGAAAACAGTTGGTTTTGATGTGTTTCCTGTCTGTATTATAGCAAAGAAGAATTTTTTCTTCCATCATGCCCCATCAAATGACCAAGTCCCTTAAAACAGGAAAAAGTCTAAATGGTTACTAAAATTAGTGTCATCTTATGTAGTGCAGAGAGAGCTTCAAAAGGCTGTAAGAAAATAACAACTAGTCATTCTGAAGCACTGCATTACTATATCACTGTAGTTTTGGTTAGTTTTGTTGTTTCTTCTTGCATAGGTAATAAATATATTTTAGAAATAGAAAGAAAACCTATATTAATGTAAGAGAGCACTCCTGCTTTTCTTATTCACATTTAAAGGATAATAAAATCCAAGAGGGAGATTTTTGAAGATATAAATGTTTATTACCCATTGCAGTACTGTATCTCTATTACAGGTAGGAGTAAGTGTATTACTAGCATTATATAAAGTAGTGATTCATTCCCATTCAAAATATCATAAATTATTTGTTATCTATCACAAGAAAAAATAAATAGAAACTGAAATACTAGAACCACTTTGGTTTCAAAAATGTCATTATAATGATTGGCAGGAATGGAGAGGAGTCAAAATAAGTTAACTTGCTTTGTCTAACAAAAAACCAGCTGAATGGAATATAACAGACCCATATGGATATATCATTATGTCAAATGTTTCAAGCAAAGAAAACATGTAGACACAGCAACAAATGAGCATAAATGTTCAGTGAATAGATTTAAGCTGGAAATTAAGGAAAGTTTCTAGCAATCAGTGGAATGAAGATCTGGAACAGCCTGGGGAAACTCAAAGGAGCTAGAAACCAAGCCGATTTTAAGATAAAGCTCCATATATTCTGTAGATGACTACATAAGCTATTTAAGTGTAATAAGTAGGGTGCTCAATTCAGTGACTCAAGACATTTTTTCTCCTATGAAGGTTATTAGTCATGTAACAGCTGACCTGTTTTTTCAAAGACCCCCTACAAATTCATTACCTAAGTCAACACATTACTGTGTAAGTAAGAATGCAGTAAGACTGAAATGAAACAGCAAAACTTAATAGAAATTTAAATGACTTTTGTACAAGGTACCATCTTTAATGTATGTTTTATTTTGAAGAACATTTTTCCAGTTTTACAGAACATGTATTTTTTAAGTCAGAGCAGTCACTTTCAAAATCTTTTTAGGATTGTTTATTAATTTGCATTTCAAATCTGCTGGATTTTTTACCAATGTATGACACTTCTTGTTTCAAGGGTTTGTAAAAAAATCCTGGGTACTATACTATGTTAAAATAAAAATGGTGTTTAATTCGAGAGTGGAAACGTACCTATTTTTTTAAACTTATTTCCTATAACCTGATATGTAATAAAGTTGAGATCAATTTAATCTCATTTTTTTGTACTGGCAGAGTTTTCAAAATGTAATTTCTTAATGACCTTTTACTATCATGAAGTAGGTTAATCTGAATCGCAGAGACAAGCTAATTGCAATGAAACTTGCAGATACTTTTGATCTGAAATGTAGTGTATTATTAATAATCCTTTTCCCCTCATTAACAGGATAAAAATGAGCATATTGCATATAATTTAACCTTAATTTTCAGGACCAATATTATATATTGCCTCTTTGATTCAAGCTTGCTTGTTTTCTTTTTGACTCATTGACCAGAAAAAAAAAAAAAAAAATTAGGAATAGAAAAAGCTAAAAAGATAATCTTTTTTAAATTAAAAGACAAGATGTTAATGATCTCAACTAAGTGTTCTCAGCAGGGAGTTTTGTAACTAGAACTTTCATTATTGAAGAAGCATTTTAAATATTCAGGCTACTAGGGTAAGTGAATAAGCCAAGACTGCAGGACCTGCTTTAGAGCGGTGGTTTTATGTGGTAATATGCATCCCAGCAATTATTTACTGCCCTGAGTACCCAAGAGGCACTCTTTCTTCCTTCTTTTTATTTTTCTATAATCTGGAGCGCAAACAAAATATACTTATCAGGAATGTCTTAATGTTAGAACTTAAATTCTCTGTTTATCTTTATCTCTGTAACAAACTAGATTTTGGAATGAAAAATAAATACTTCATTCAAAATTTTCATTCCAAATTTTAAAAACAGTCAGCTGGAGATTAAGAGATATCATGCTGAAGATGAGGTACAATTCCTCTTCTACAAGGGAACTAGAAATGTCAATGATGTCATGAAAACATCAGGAAACAGAAGAATGAACATACAATAATATTCTGTATTATCATTAGGCAATTATTCATGTGAGATGCTATATAGTGTATAAAAATGTAAATATTTTTATCACATTTAAATGCTTCTTTTGTATTTCTTTATTTTGTTGCAGTAAATTAATTATGTCATGTAAAATGTTTATTTTTAGTCACATTTAACCTGTTTTTTGCTGGTTTTACTATCATCTATTTCTTCTTTATTAAAAAACTTGAGCCCAGCTAACTTTATTCCTGCCATTCACATGCTAGTACATGACACCTTCTATTCTTTTCATTTGATTGTTCTGCAAATTCTATTTCCAGGGCAGTTTTCAGTTCAGCTCTTTTTAGCAGCTGGGATGTTCTAGAAAGAGATTCCACTTATTTAAAATGAAGAGATGGGCACTCCAAACTCCTTTCTCTCTCTCTCAGTGAAAGCCATTTTAACCAAAGCTTTAAACAAATTAAATACAATTCAAAAAGATGGTCTATTGCCTCATCTGACAGACCTCATACAATATGATCTTCAAGCTCCTTCTGAGGTCCTTACACTTCTGTATCCTGAGATTTTTTCCTAGTGGTTGCTAACTTCAAACTAAGGATGAGGTCTCTACGTGTCAGATCAAGTCTGTGGCTGTGCATGTGGAAGGGATGTAGATATACTATGTCAATATACCTACATGTGTTTTTAAAATCAGGTATATTTCCTGTAGGCTTTAATTTCTTCTTCTGAACATACTCCAAAAAGTAAACATATAGGTAGCACCAATTATGTTCTATATAGCAGACAAAAGAAAAAAAAACACTTCCTTTTGAGTAATCACATCATTATAAGCATGTCTTAATTTGTTGGTGTAGGCTTTCCAATTTATATCTTAAGTATAAATTAAAAAAAAAAAAAAAACAACCAACCAAACAAACAAAAAAACAACAAATTTGACTAGAGACATTTGGTTTATTTAAGCCTCATATTTATAAGTGCCTGTGATATAACTATGTTGTTTGATGCTAGGTCATTTTTGGCTAAAAAATGTTCTCCAACAATATTCACTATGTTTTCCAAAAGAAAATATTCCTTTATACACCCTGCATGCATTAATTCCTTCCATTGCTTGGGTTCAATAGGTAGTATTGATCCTCAAAATATCAAATCCACTTTATCTAAGAAACTTGTGAACTTCATAGGCAGTAGTCAATTTGTGGTTCCCAAGCTTCAGCTCTATAGTGCCTTCTTAGACAAGTACATGCTTTTACTGATTTGAGCATAGCCAGGTAAGGTCTTCTGTTGGTTTGAACCTGCCTTTTTTCCATGCTTCTAACCTCTCTTCTCTCTCTTCTTTTCTGCCTGAGTACACGTGAACTTACACCTTCCATCTTTTTTTCTGGAGGCGCTCTTACGGCAGTGCTTACATATCAAGCTAATTTTTTGAAGATAAGTGAAGATTCAGTGGTGCTTTTTGTCCTTTTATCCATTCTTTCTATTCACATAATTGGAGGAGCATTTAGAGAACACTGATATGAACTTGTGGCCATTATGAAATAAGCCACTTCAGCTATTAGTTTTAGACCATGTGAGTTGGTAACTAATTATTTTTTGAGGGAGGGCAATTCATGCTCTTTTCCTCCTTTCGAAACAGGTGGCAGTGATCTTCATAAGAATGTCAGAAAGAACAAAGATTTTAGTTTCTGATGGGGTTCTATTAAAATCCTGCAGATAGTCTTTACATATATTTTATGACAGACATCCTTTATGTATATCTAATATTTTCATTGTGTGTATGAGCCACCATGAACCTTTCCAATGGACTTGAACCCACTCAGCCTATTATAATTTGATCACATGTTCACATTCGGGCAAAATTTTGAGTAAGAGTGGGTTTACGTATCAGAAAATACAGGTTTGTTTTTTTTTTTTTTTTTTTTTTACTCAATGAGATTGGGATGCATGGTATTGCAGAACAATCTGGTTGTTTGCTTTGGGGCAATGTGCTATTATGCCATAGAACTTTGAGATTTGAATTGAAAACTCAAGAGTGGATCATCAGTTTTTAGAATTCCAGAAAACAATATTTTTATTCATTTTAAACCCCTTATACACACTACTATACTTGAATTTGTCCGTTCACTTGGAAACTCTATCCTGTCCTGTTAATCGTAAAGCAACAGGTTTAGAGGGCTTTACATCTGTGCTCTTCTGTTACTTTCAATATGTGTCCAGCATGATGCGGTCGTTCTGTTTCCACATTCTAAATTGGTCAATTGATTTTTACTGTTGCAGCACAACCTGCTCGAACAAAAACTACCAAAACTTTCCACTTCTAATTTTTCCCATTTGTGTCTCTCTCCAGACTTATTAGCTTCAGTCTTTTTACAGCTCAGGATTGGTCAGTCAAGTGAATAACTATGAACCTTTTTTCATGCTCCACTAATAGATTCATTATGTAGCTACTGTAGGATATGTTTGTGCAGACTTGTTTGGCTGTCTATTGGCCTCTTGCATGTGTTTGATCAATTCTTGAAATTAGTCACAGAAAGGAGACCCTGCTGTATAGGGAGGATAGGCAGCTTTTGATCCCAAAAATCAACTGTCTGGTCTCTTCCATTTCAAGGCTTGGATAGTTGTACTCCTCCAGAGGAATCAAAATAAATGGATTTCAGAAAAAAACTCCAAATTGGGACCAAGACTAAAAGGTTCCTAAAAGAAAACGCTAGTAAATTAAAGATTTATAATCCAGGAGTACAGTCTACCACTTATAGGCAAAGTTCTCTTTTGGACCCAATCTACTTTGTTGGGTGTAACACCTCATAAGTACTGAGTACAATAGAGGCCTTTGGTAAACACTTTTTCATAGAAAAATTCTCCCTGCCCCCCCAAATATTACTCTTAAATTAAATAAGGTATGCCAGTTTGAAAGGTTGTATTGACATGTGATTCTCTGAAGGGGAAACTGAAGTGGCATGCAGGGTACATAAATGTTGACTTTGACACAGTAGTAATTTACTTGAATTCTTTCCATGTTCTTTCCACTTTATTTCCACTTCATGTTAGTGTTTGTTAGGGAAATGCTTCTTATGCTTTGTTTAGTTTAGTTTTGTTTTTTTTTTATTAAAAGTGTAATGCAGGTTCTAAAAAGACTCACTCAAAGTGGATGTTAACAGAACATATTGTTATGCTTGAAATACACAAATAAGTTAAATCAGTATTTGAAAACTAAATCTTTGTCATCTGCACTGGTATTCTCTTAGTACTTCATGTTACCCTTGAGAAACTTAAAGCAGCTACAGCAAAAACCTATGTTATTTTAATAAAAGGATGTACTTACAAAACAACACAAAACATTTAAAAATTTGAATACCTGAGAATTTCAATTCATGGTGGTGAGATTGAGTTAATTGGCACAACAGATTATTTTTGGAAATCAATATTTGGTATCCTAGGGTTGTTTTTCCTTCCATCTAATTTCCATAATCATCTGTTGCTGGATGTTGATGCAGCTTCATTTTTGTATGGCTGCTCTCTCCTGCTGCTCTTAATGGTTGCATCAAACTGACCTGTAGATGAATGCTGTGCTATTCCACTTCTTCCAGAGTTTAAATTGGGAAACTGTGCATCTTATATAGGCTTTAATTCTTCATGCCTCCAGGTTTCCTTTCCATACAAGCAGAATGCATAGGAAAATTAGAAGGAATCATGATATGGATGAGGCACATGTAGACATGGAATTGTTCCAGATGCTCTGCCCTGACATGCTCTGAATTTATGCTATTGAGAACAAAAGTAGGTAAACCTTCCAGAGAATGGTTTGTTTAATGTGAATTGTAACAGGATTAGTGAGCTACCTTTTACGTGTAAAACATGGGCATGGGAACTGTTCTTACAGGGGCTGTTGTACTCAAATGAGTTGAGGAAGTGCAAACTAGATTTTCTACTTTTGCTCTACAGTTACACGAAGCAATAATTTGCATAATTAGATTTACAGTGTTCTGTAAGCATGTGTTCATTCTGAGTCAAAGAAATTTGTTTTATTTGTGTCATTGCAAGGCAAAGTTAAAGTCTAACCCTGAAATTTTTGTGTTCGTGACAATTTCTATAGGGTAGTGCCTCTAATACCACTATGTAATGTTCATACTACAGAAGGTGGGTGTGTGGCAAAGATGTCTCTCTCTCTAGCTTCCTTAAAAGTTACCAAGGAATCAGTGAGCCAAGAATACCACCAAAGAGGTGGTGTTTCTGTGGACTTAGTCTTGGTGCCACTTTAAGCTGTGGACTGTGCAGTTATCTGGGGTGGGTCAGATAATTTTCTCACAAAACTTTACTGGAAAGGAAATTTAGCATTAGTTTCCTTTCAAACCCTTCCAGGCCCTCCATGACTCTCCTTTAGCAAAGAGACAGTATCTCTGGAAATCCTCCATCTGCAAGGAATGTTACCTGAGCACTTATTGTAACAACTAAGCAGTCTGAAACATACTCATTATATCTTCCTTTACTCTGTACACTCGTGCAATGACCATGCTCCATCAGACGTACAAAGCTTCTCCATTTTCATTAATATAGCTTTTTATGCACAGTTTAGTCGAATTTGTACAACAGCTTAACATGAGCCAGCAGTGTGCCCAGGTGGCCAAGAAGGCCAACAGCATTCTGGCTTATATCAGGAATAGCGTGGCAAGCAGGAGTAGGGAAGCAATCGTGCCTCTGTACTCGGCACTGGTGGGGCCTCACCTTGAGTGCTGTGTTCAGTTCTGGGCCGCTCTGTACAAGAGGGACATTGAAGTGCTGGAGCATGTCCAGAGGAGAGCTACCAGGTTGGTGAGAGGTCTGGAGACCGGGTCATATGAGAAGAGTCTGAGGGAGCTGGCCATGTTTAGCTTGGAGAAGAGGAGACTGAGGGGAGACCTCATTGCCCTCTACAACTACCTGAAAGGAGGTTGGAGAGAGGTGGGTGTTGGCCTCTTCTCCCAAGTAAAAAATGACAGGACCAGAGGAAATGGTGTGAAGTTGCGGCAGGGAAGGTTTAGGTTAGATATTAGGAGGAATTGCTTTCCTGAAAGAGTGGTCAGGCACTGGAAGAGCCTGCCCAGGGAGGTGGTTGAGTCACCATCCCTAGAGGTGTTTAAGAAACGTCTAGATGTGGCACTTCAGGACATGTTCTAATGACAGAGAATGTGGGGTTTTTTTTGGTTTTTTTTGTGTGTGTATGGTTGGACTCGGTGATCTTAAAGGTCCTTTCCAACCATGAAGATTCTATAATTCTATGGTAAGAGTCCCTCCCCACCTTTCCTGTACCCTTTAGGTACTGGAAGGCTGCAATAAGGTCTCCCTGGAGCCTTCTCTTCTCCAGGCTGAACAACCCCAACTCTTTCACCCTGTCTTTATAGCAGAGGTGCTCCAGCCCTCTGATCATCTTCATGGCCCTCCTCTGGACCTGTTCCAACAGGTCCATGTCCTTCTTATGTTGGGGGCCCTGGAGCTGGACACAGTACTCCAGTCACGGTCTCAACTAAGCATACTTTATGGAGAAATCAATGCTACAGGAGAGCAGGATAAAATATATTTCCTGCAAAATGTGGGTGAAGACTTTACTCATAACATGGGTTGTTTCTATAAAAAGTCTTTAGAGTTATGCCTGAGGTGAAAAAAAATATGCTAATTATATTGATTTTAACTGCAGCTTCTTGTTATTCAAACACTACATGACAGTCAAGTTCATGCTTTTGAAGCAATGTGTTCTCCCCTTTAAAACCAGTGATCTAATTTAGCAATTAGATCAGTTTGTTGCTAGAAACTGCTTGTTTCCCAAACCAGACCTTAATAGTTAAAGATGATTAAAATGTCTGTTTAAAATATAATCATCAATCACAAATCAATCACATGCTCTATTCGATAGCAAAATAACCTTTTGAATATGAAAAGAAAATTATACAAAGTTGGAAAGTAATTAAGTGAACAATTCTAATCTAGGTCAGTTTTGAATAGTCTTTATATCAGTAAAAGATGATATAATTTCAGAATTATCCGAGGATCACTATAACACTTCCGGACATTGATTAGTTTGCAGACCATTGTCTGGGAGCCTCTGGTCTGACAGATTAAACTACTTTTAAAATAAGTATTTACCTATGCAAAAGGCAACTGTTTTCTTGAGAACAGTAATGTTATCACTGAAAGTGAAAAGAACTTGCAGGCACTTTGCAGCAGGGTGAAGACCACTTAAAAAAAATTAAGATCTTTTAATTACATCTATGGAAAGTCAACATATTCCTCACTAAGCTGTAATTTAATGAGGCTAAACATAGTTATATTTGATAGAATTATGCAGCTTATAAAATATAATTTCAGTAGTATCCCTGAAGTTTTATGAAACTTATTCTGCAGTCATAGAGTGCCATATTTCTAACTGTTGTGCCATTTGCTTATTCAAACATAAGCAAAAAGTATAGCAGTTTTTGCTCACTTTGAATGTGTTTCCAGTCATTCTATATTAGTATCACATAATCTAGAAAAGATATTACTTTTTACTCAAGGAAGGAAATACTATGTTTTGGAATTATTTTTTTGGTTTTGTTTCTGAGAATGACTGAAAAAGAGACAAATTCCCTCAGAGTATTCCTACCACTTAAAGTAGATGTCATTGTTGATAAAGTCAGTAGGCATTTTGCTTATACGTAGAAATTTCACAGATAAGTATCCCCTTCCTTGTTAAAAAAAGGAATTTAAAACCAGTTTTCTTATTTTAAAACTTAAATAAGTTTTACTTATTTAACAGTTGTCCTAAAATTGTGCATGCCAGTGATTTTCCTTAGTGTCATATAAAAAAAAATATTAAGGATTTTGAATATTATGTTGCTTTTTTAACACACAGAATAAGAAGTCTAATATTTAGTAGCTCAGTTTTGACCACCATGACATGGCAACCACCTGGCATGTTGAATACATTACATTGAACCTCTGACCAGACCATGACAAATGATCAAGTTAAAATGGTCTAATTATTGATGACTGAAGCTTACCTATTTTACTTAATATTGTATGTAAAGATATAAGACTTAAAATAAAAAGGGCTGGGCAGATGTGCAGTACAAGTTTGTGTATATGTAGATATTATTGTAACTTCATAAAAGTTTTTGCTTTCTTGTTAAGTAATACACACATTTTTTAATATTATTTTGAATTTAACAAATTTCAACACAAGCCGTTATTTTTGTTTAAATTCTTTGAAGGAAAGAATTACTTCTGACACAAATTGAAAACTAAAATGCTTTAGTTACAAAACCATCCATTGAGAATTGTAACTGTTTCCTGGGATGTGTGTGTCTTTTGTAGAATGTTTCATTGTTTGCTTTCAAATACAGAATGAGCCTCAAGTTCAGAGAAACACTCTTGAGGTGTGCATAGCACTATTTGCTGCCTGCCTGCTGACTGATGGGCAGTTTGAGTCCATTCTCCAGATGGTTCTCAAAAGAGTTGGGAAGGGATGTCTCTGTAGAGGGCAGGCAGTTACCCTAGCATACCATATTACATCAGAATGCACACAGACTCACGTGCTATGTCTCCTATTGTGTGACTTCTTCCTCAACAGCTATAGGCTACATCAAATTAAGTGTATGTCTACTGCAAATAAAGAAAGATACTGCTGAGTGAGATTTCACCAGATTTCGTGAATCACAGAAGGGAAGTTCAGGTTCTGCTACTGCTTGTGGTGTGCTGGTGATAGTCCTTCATAATGTCAGGTCAGGACCTTCTTTTTTTTTTGTTTTCATCTTTCACCATTCCTATACCACCAATTACTTTTTATAAGCTCCTAAATAATATACAAAACTAATTTCTTCTGTCCGTTCAGGGATTCATAACATTCATCACAGACATTTGACCCTCACTTCATAAGTCTTACAGTAACCTTCAGAGCTGCTTCAAACTAGTTTGTGTTATCATTAAAATAAGTTTAAGAAAAACAATGCATTCTTAGTCACAAGCTCAGTTATTCACTGATTCCTCCCAACCAACTTCTCTGGATAGATATTTCAGAAAGAAATTGGCAGTTTCTAATATGTTGTAGCAACTTTCAGGAAACTTTCACAGAAGATGCCTTTTTTCCCGAACTTAATTTCCCACTTAGTACTACATGACACTCAAATATAATGCTCTGGTAAAATCTGCAGAGTATGGATATGTATTTTCAGCTGTCATGGGTGCTAGCAAATGTAATTTCATTCTCTTGTATTTGTATCTACCTCTGTGAGGCCACATCTGTTTAGGCTTGTTCTATGATGCAGCAGCCTTTCAACGAAAGTTTCCTGAAAGTTGGTTGACTAAAGGTACTACTTGCCTGTATTTTTTAGAATAAAATGGAATAGAACAGAACAAAATAGTTTTTAGTTGGAAGGGACCTACAATGACCACCTAGTCCAACTGCCAATTTAGCTTCCATTTAATCTTCTCTCTATTTAGTAGCAAGTTTGTTTTTCATACACGTATATATTTATTTATATATGTGAAATTATTTTGTATATGTATATGTATACATTGCAGAATGCTGTTCTGGTTTATTTAAGCATCTAGGCGTGTGCTCAAATTCTGCTGACTTAACAATAAGAATATGGGATTAAAATGTAAAAAGAACCTCAAATGTTTATTTTTCATGCATGGATGAATGAACGGTGTATAACCATTAAAGCTACCATAGCTCTGGATTGGAGAGTTGTAGGTATATACAGACAGCAGTGCTCACAATTTTCATGAGTAAACTCTAGTAAGCAAACTCATATCCAGACTCTTTAAGGAATGTATGAAGCCCTGAGACATCCCCTGTACTCATGCAAGGTTGTGGGTTTTTATACAGAATGTGGAGAACAGGTGGTGCCTATAAGAACACTGATTTGGGCCCTACATGTTTTATCTGCATATATATTAATGTTATTAAATTCTATTTCATTATGTCTAAATGGGTTATGACATATCTTATGAGTATATTTGTATTATTCAGTTAATTCCTTGCATAAAAATCAATTCTCAATAAAAATTTGAACAATATTTTCCCCTCAACACCGAGGTTTAGAAGAAAACATTGCAAACCTGCAGGTCATCGATCTTCTTAATAGAGACTGTTCTTTGGAGTGATACAAGTGTCTTAATAAATTGCAAATGCATATAGTTAAGTTAAATAAAATATTTCCAGTGTGCAGTAATCTGGCTGTAAACAGTACCCTATTCTTATAAATCAGCCCTAATATTCATGGCATTTTCATTAATGTGCTTATAATAAATATAGTAAGGGAGACATAAACACATTAATAATACATGTTACCCTTAACAGCTTTTGCCCTTGGAAATTCTTATCTTGCTCCTATGAAAGTCAATGGAAAACCTGCATTTGAAAGCATTTGAAGAAAACTTGAGGCAATGTATCAACAAGCACATTCAAGATAAAAGAGTTGAACTGCTGAACTATTGTTCTTCCTACTCTTCACTGCCTTTTGTTTCAATACTGTGACAGAACAGTTCTTGTTGCAGGTGTTAAGTAAAAATAACAGGAGTAATACAATCTGTAATTCAGATGTGATATCTAATGAAGAATCCTTTTTAAAAATACATAAATAATAAGACTTTATTTCTTCAGTATGCTTTCAGAGATATACCCTAAAACACAATGAAAATATCTATATCAAATTACTTTCACCAACCTAAAGCAGCTATATTTGATGTCTGTCCCATTAAAAAAAAAAAAAAAAAAAAATCACATTTATTTTAGCACTGGATCTGAACTAATTTTTTCTTAGTTTGCTATGAAAGCTTAAGTTCCTTTTTGCAAGCAATGATCTCTACATGTGCACACACACATATGTTCGCAAATATGGTTTAGCAGAACAGACTCAATATTCATAAGGATATTGCATAGCCTCCAGCATTTATTTCTATAACATTTAACTTTTGTAAGAACTGTTAAGAGCATTTCTTAATAGGAATGTGTACAATTAGACAAGGTGGATTAAAAGTTATAGTAGTTAAGAGCTACTTAGATGTTCAGTAAGTGCTGAGGCATTTTATGAAAATTGCATGGAAATTGCTGCCATTACCATGTCTTCATCAAGCCCACTAAGGGATATTTTAATCATATCTGCTTTTTCTTCATAAAGGGTTATTGCGACCAGCAGCAATGTGGCAAGGAGAAATTTCAAAAAGAAAAGGTATTGCTTTTGAATTGAAAATGAGAGCTGGAAACCTGAGTAAAAGACAATGTGATTTTTTTCCCTGGAGGAAACCAGAGCAGCAAAGGAGACCAAACTCTAAACTTGTCAATTCTAAATTTTTTTTTTTTTGGACCACATCTATGTTTATGTTACCCTCTGGAAGCAGACAGAATGATAGTTTTACTCTAGTGATAGCTGCCTGAAGTAAGGAAACAGACAGTATAATATGATTTGTTTCATACCTCAGTGACCTTGAATAAGATGATAGACTATCTAAACATAACATAAATTTATTCCAGGGTCTGACACCTACTGACTCAAGTTTACTGGAGGAAGGGGGAATCATGTAAAGGAATACCCTTCGCTATCACAAGGTAAGAAAGAGAAACATGCTGAAGGAAGCACACCTGAGGAGTTTCGGTGTCAAGTATCCAATGACAACACCAGCAACAGAGCTGTAAGCTAACACAAAGAACATGGACATCATAATAGGCCAACAGAAACGTAAATAGCTTACACTGATTGTTTGCATTTGATTTCAAAGCATGCTAGAGAGCTTTTACTGCAGAAGGGAATATATTTGCTTATTTTTACAACGTGTAATTGCTTTAATAAGCACAAGCTCTGTCAAAAACGAACTTTGCAGCAAAATCATGCAAAACGTATGTTAGGACATACTTATAAGTCTATCTTGCCCAATTATGTAAACAAAAAATAGGTACATATAAGAAGGTTATCACGATCATTTTTAGTAAGAGGGGACAAGGGGATAAAACACCTATGAACATTGACAAAAACAACAACAACAAAAAAGAAGCCATTTAAAAATAAGTTATGTATTCACTTGCAGTGGATATACCTTCAAGTTGTAACCCATGTTCTGAACCATATCTTATAGGAAGTACTATAGCAGGACCATGATCCTTGCAAGAAGCCGGGCAAGTGCAGCAGTGACCAAACCTGAGCTGACTTTGGAGCCCAATAACTCAACACAGCACACCACCTCTCCTAAGACGGAACCCAAGTCATGGGCTGAATGGACTCTGGACATCTTACGGACATTTTACAGGGGTGGCACATAGACTAAGGGAATGATATCTGTGTATATATCAAAGGATAGGAAGTGGGAAGGTGGTTAATGAGAGTGTATTGGATAGTGTGACACCCACTAGCACAACATAAATGGTATGGAATAAGGGTGGAGACTGTACTGGGTTTATCTGTAATGGAGTTAATTTTCTTTATAGCAGCTCTTATGGTGCTGTGTTTTGGATTTGTGACTAAAACACACCAATGGTTAACAACAGACTGGTGTTTTAGCTATTGTTGAGCAGTGTTTGCACAGCATCAAGGCTCACTCTGTTTCTCATGCTGGTGTGAAAGATGTTGGGAGGGTACACGGGCAGGACAACTGACCCAAACTTACCAAAGGGATGTTCCATGCCATATGACCTTGTGATCAGAATTAAAAGCTCAGGGAAATAAGGAGGAAGGGGGTACATTTGGGGTTACGGCATTTGTCTTCCCAGGTAACCATCATGCATGCTGAGGCCCTGCTCTCCAGGTAGCAGTAAACATCTGCTTGCAGATGGGAAGTAGCAAATCACTCTCTACAACTACCTGAAAGGAGGTTGAAGAGAGGTGGGGGTCTGTATCTTTTCCCAAGTAACAAGCAATAGGACAAGAGCAAATGGCCTCAAGTTGCACCAAGGGAGGTTTAGATTAGATATTAGGAAAACTTTCTTCATTGAAAGGGTTATCAAGCATTGGAACAAGCTACCCAGGGAAATGGTGCAATTGTCATCCCTGGAGGTATTTAAAAGATGGGTAGATGTAGTGCTTAGCAACATGGTTTAATGATGGCTTTTGTCAGTGTTAGGTTGATGATTGGACTCGAAGTTCTGAAAAGTCCCTTCCAACCTAGACAATTCTATGATTCTATGAATGCCTGATTTTTCTTTGCTTATATGTGCAGCTCTTCTTCATTGATTAAGCTGTCTTTATCTTGACTCACAAGTTTTTTCTCCCTTTGCCCTTCTGATTCCCTCCTTGTCCTGCTCGGGGAGGATCGGTGCGGGGGGGGTGAGGAAGCAACTGGGTGGGGCTTAGCTGCTAGCCAGCATTGATGCACCACAGCATGGCACATATATTGTTAACTCAATTTTGAAGTACGGAGAGTTGTTTTCATAAATATACCATAATCCCAGAAGTTTTGCTACTTTGGTGTGGTATTTATGTCCAGGAAATCTGTGCAGTATTGTTGGGTGGTGTTTTGGAGTGGGAAGTTGCATGTGTAAAGATGTGAATTCTCTTCAGATGTTCTACCTGCTGCAGAAAGATGTTCTTCCATGACATTAACCTTATTGTTTTAATTAGCATTATTTTTTTTCCTCACTTTCAGCAGTTGTTAAACTGATGCTGAGAGTAATTTTCCAATCTCTTTACAAGTGACATAAGGCTATGATAGAAAATATATTGAACTATCACTTTTTATATGGACTGTACAAGGAGACAGATGAATTTGAATGCTGACATGGAAAACATGCTGCTGCAGAAATAAACAAGCTCCAGCTTAAATGAAGTGTCATAAGTGAATATTGACACTGTTTCTGAAAGAGTTTTTTGACCCTAAAATTATCAGACAATACAAATAATAGCAATCTGCATTATTAAAGGCACAAGAGAAAATGGAAGAAAGGTGGAGATATAGTGGAGTTTACAAAGAAAAAGAAAACAATACATGAGACATTAATGTGAGATTTTAATGTCAGATCTCTTTGTATTTACCTGCTATAGGTTTTACCACTCTACTGGTTTCTATGGGGAATCATTGTATATTGAACAGAACCCGAGGTGAAAATTTGATACTCTTGAATGATGTTCAAATAATTGAGAGGGGCCTAAAAGTATTACATTATCATTTCTGATGTCATTTTTAATTGGTTTATTCTTTAAGCAGGTAGGAAAAAAAAGGTCTTTGTTAGAAGAAAGATAGATTATGTGAAAGTGTATGTCAAAAGCATTCACCCAATCTAGGAAATGTACTTTCTCTAGAAACACTCTTCTATTCTGCAAAAACATCCAGCTGTATAAATAGACTGATGATCTATGCAGCTATATCATTTGTTTTTACTATATTTATCATCTCTCTATACAACGGTTAAATTAAAAAGGAAAACAATTCTGTCATAACATCTGAATTTGTGTAAAATGTAGTGATTTTGTTTGTTTTAATTCAGAAAATAGCTTCTTGATGTTGGTCTAGATTTAATCTTATTAATAGGAAGAAACAAATACACCAAAGTCAAATGTAAAGATTGAATTGCCTTGTTAAACTGCTTCTCCCTCTCTACTGATATATATCCATAACGAATACATAATTTTAATACAATATATTCGTACTGTGTAAATGCTGTTTACAGAAAATGTAAATGTATGGCATTAGTGGTTTTGTTCATAAAATATCAGTGAACTTTTTTTGTAATGTTACTGCATATTATTAGAGACTGAAAAATAGGGAAAAACACCAGATAACAAGGCAAAAGTGTTCCAAATTTAATTGAATATTCTTACATTTCTAAAATTGCACATATTTCCCTTGTGGTGAAAATTTTAACATGAAAACAGCACAGTATCTGTTAGACAGCAATGAAAAATATAGGAATAGAAGAAGAGTATATCAATACTTCCCCAGAAGTGTCTTTGTGTTTAATCCCAAATGGATTATTCTGTAAATATTTGTCCAGCCAAATAAAAGCTTCTAATTTCTGAGCCAAATAGAAGCTTCTAATTTCTATGGACTCTTTAGTATAGAAGTTTCGAAACTCTGCAGAAATATTGCTATTTTTGTTTTGAACTTCCTGCCTGTTAGTTTCAGTTGTGTCATCTGAAATTCTGCATAAGAAAATATCATTCTTCATGCAATCCAAGATTTAGTAGACACCTCTTAGCAGAGCAGAACCATGCTATGCTAGTGTTTGTCCTTCTCTGTGAAAAAGTATTATTTATTCAAATCCCTTGTTTTGTACTTTTTACCTACTACTTTTCCACATTAAGACATTTCTGCTTTTCCTATGGCAACTTCCTTTTGGTAGGTCCCATTGGTGAGGGATGTTGCTGAGTGTTTACAGGAACTCACCGCAGCAGCCACCACCCAGAACCCCTACTTGCATCCTTGCTGGTGGACAGACACCTCCAGAGGACAGGTCTCCCTGGATTTTGTGGCCCATTCTCACTTTCCCCAAGTCGTATTTATCTAGGTCATTGTTACTTCTGTTCTTTATAACATCTGCCACTAATTTACCAGTACTGGCATCTAACTTAGCTGTTCATAACTACCTAGGTATTTCCTTGAACTCTTTTTAAACACTCATGTTATTAGAAGGAAGTAATACTGGCATTTTCCTCATTAAGCCTGGTAATTCTGTCCAGAGGGCATCTAAGTTTCTTGTTGATGTGCTTACTATGTTTTTACAAGATATAATATTTATGTTATAATAAAATTGCAATGTAAATTATACACAGCATATACAATATGTAACTGTAAGATTGCTTCAATATGTATCATCTCTTCTCTAATAGCATGATCTGTATTCAGATTCATAGTTCATTCAAAGTTCATAGTAGCTTTGTACCCTGTTATTTCTGTTTCACACTTAGTGCAACATCTTGGTGGGAGATTATTCCTCCCATTTATTCCCTCGACTTTAGTTTTTAGATGGATAGTTTTTAGATGGATTACTCTATTTTTAAGCAACTCTTCCCATACCTTTTCCACTTGAACCAAAGAAATGTTTGTCTTACCCAGGAAGGTGGAATAAGTGTGTTGGAGCCTGAACTATGTGAGCAAATCCTTTCAATGCAGACAATAGTAAAGCAAAACTCTTTGATTTATGTAACTTTTAACAGGTGGGTAATACAAAGCCTTTTTGAAGTCTCTTATGTATTTGGCTAGACAAGGACAGTTGTGGCTTTTTCCCTACTTTAAAATGAGAGTAATAATATTTCCAATCTCACCAGGCTTTTATGTCACAGTAAATGAATGAATGTTTAATGTACTCAGATGCTATAGTAAAACCCTGTCACCTTCTGACTACAAATAACCTGACTTGGAAAATATCATTTGCTAATTAATTTAATTTATATTCCCCTCAGGAAATTTGTACAATAAATCTTCCTCGATGCCATTGTGTGGCAAAACGAGCCGCTCTCTTGTGTATAATTTTTTACTTCATCAAAGGAAAGAATCATAAAGTACATGGTCAGATTGACTAATCTGGAAGGCCCTTCTGGATGTAAATGTGTCCAGTACGTTGACTTTCTTAAATCTATGTACTGGTTTTGGCTGTGATAGAGTTAATTTTCTTCAGAATATCTCATATGGTTCTATGTTTTGGATTTGTGACCAAAACAGTGTTGATAATACAGGCATGTTTTAGCTATTGCTGAGCAATGGTTCCACAGAGCCAAGCCTTTATCTGTTTCTCACCCCACTCCACCATCGAGGGGGCTGGGGATGCACAAGAATTTGAGAGAGGTCAGAGCTGGGACAGCTGACCCCAACTGACCAATGGGAGATCCCATACCATATGACGTCATGCTCAGCAACAGAAGTTGGGGGAAGAAGAATGAAGGTGGGGGACATTCAGAGTCATGGTGTTTGTCTTCCCAAGTAACCACTAGACGTGATGGAGCCCTGCTTTCTTGGAGAGGGCTGAACACCTGCCTGCTAATGGGAAGTAGTGAATGAATTCCTTATTTTTCTTTGCTTGCATGCACAGCTTTTGCTTTACCTATTAACCTGTCTTTATCTCAACCCACAAGTTTTTGCACTCTTGTCCTTTCCGATTCTCTCCCCCATTCCACCAAGGAAGTGTGTGTGAGCAGGCATCTGTGGGGCTGAGCTGCCTACCGGGGTTAAACCGTGACAATCTATTTGGAAGAAGGCAAGGAAGAGAGATACAAATCTTCACTAGTCCTCAGCAAGCGATCAATTTATGGTATCTTGTCAGCAGTTATCCTGCTGAAATATCAAGACAATAGGTTGTGATATCTTTTAAAGACATATTATTTGTCATCCACAACTATATGGCTTATAGGATTCACGCAGGATTGTGATAGTTTTCACAGGAAAGCCATGAACATTCTTAGAGTCTTGCTTATGAGAAAGGTAGCAAATACTGGTGTAATCAAATGTCAGAGGTTAACCGCAAGACTTTTTTTTTTTTTTTTTTTTTTTTTTTTTAAATCTAGACTCACTCAGAGCTAATCAAAAGCTCAGATCTATCCCAGTGACACATAAGGTGAAAGTAAAATTGTGAAGAAAAAGGAATTTTAAATGTAATTTAAACTTGTTCAGATGCTATAGATTACAATAACCCCTCTTCAGATGCTCAGTATTTTAAATGCTGAAGTCTTCTTTTTTAATGCTGGAGCTCTGAAGTTTAGATAAAAAATTCCCTCCTAAGGAACAAGCTTTCTTCTCTTAATGAACTATGAAGGACTGGACACTTTACAAAATGCAGCTTCTTTATAAATAACAGCAATGAAAGCTAAAGTCCTTTTCTTGCAGAAAAATAATAATTCACATCCATGATGAAAGCAAATGTGATCATAAGTCTCATCATTTGATGCATATTCAACAGGGAGAGGGAATTGTTAAATTTTATTGTATTAAGTACTGATTGACCTTATTTTGAACACTGCAGAGTTTTGATCGACTGTTTTCAAGAACAATTAACTCTTACTGAAACAAGAATTTTCTTCAATGATCATGAAGAGAAAGAAGAGGATATGTAATAAAAGAAGATTAGGTGGGCACCAGTATGTTGCAGAGGGACTTGATTATTGTGTATACATACAATGGTAAGAATATGAGGCAAACCCCAGGGAGGAAGAAGACCAAAGTCATGTTGGCCAAAAAAGAGGTGGATAGAAACTATGATAGATAACTTCTGTTTGGACATTAGCAGGAAACCCCTAGAAAGTAAAGTGGCATTTTTCTGAAGATTTAATCAAATAAGAAGGTCACAGAGAAGAATAATAGAAAAAGTCAAAATATTTCAAAGGGGAGTCCGTAACACTTATAAAAGCAATGGTATAATACAATGCCGCCAACCACATAGACTTGGAGGCCTCCCAGTCCCGTATTTCCTTAGTTTTGTACAATGATTCTCTCTTGCATTCTTTGTTCTTGTGCAATTCACACAAACACACACAAAAAAGAATGTTTATCTATAAAGAGACTTGTATGTAAAAAAAAAAAAATTATAATTTTACTAAAACAATGTTTGCTTAGACTAGTGAAATACTTAATTCCTCTGCAGAAGATGGTCTAGATCTAGGAAAGTGTTGAAATACAGGCATTACTTAAAGCTTACAAATAAGTCTTACATATTCCAGTGTTACTTCTTGTCAATAAAGAAGCTTGCATTTGCAATTTATTACGTGAGAGCAGCATAGTGTGGAAATAAAATGAGTGAATAAGAGAAGCTTATTGTAACAGAAGAGAAAGGGAGAAATGGTTTCTGTCTATATGTTTCCATTTCTTTTTGTATATCTGGGCTTTTGATGATAGTTTCATTTTTGTATGCTTCTCGTGATTTGGATTGTTTCCTTGTTAATTGTACATCCTTGGAAAGACTGTTTTCTTGAATGACCAGAATTTATTCTGCTACCTTTACCTACAGGTAAATAAATATGGTGGGACTTTCTTGGCACAAAAACTTTTCTTTTTTTAACCTGGAAACGTTTTTCTGGGGCCTTATTTGGTTTTATCTATTCCCATGTTGTGGAAGCAATGGGGATGTAAGCATTACAGAACTTTATAGGTTCCCAGGCTTGGAAGCGCTTCCAGCTTCTCAGGCACTATAGGACTGAGGCACTTGTTAAAAAAAAAAATATTTGTTAAAGCTGGTTTTAATTTTGCTGTTACAGAAAATTATTGCTTCTCTTTTTAAGCAATTTTATCTATAGAATCAACAAATCATATCTAAATAGCGGCAGTATAGGCTAAGTTTATGACAAGAAATGACCCCTTTTTCAGACACTGTAAGAAAAAGACCTTCAAGAAGATTCAAAAGTTTTCTGTAAAAAGGTTTGAGTGCCTTCTCTATTAAAATTGTCATAATTCTGATATAATTTTGGTATCAACAAGGAGCTAGCATAAACTAAGAAAATATCAAAGTCAATCACATTCTGAAGTAGTAAAATCCTAATACCCGAATGATGCTCAAGGAGGCAGAGGCTCCTAAATCCTTTCTAAAAAGAGAACATAGGCTCCTTAGTCATCTTACAGCATTTGAAATACAGTTTTGGAGTCCAAATATAGACAAATTCTGATCCACAGTAAATTGCAATGAACTTGTGCCAACTTAGAACTTAACTTGACTCAACAGGCTAAACAGTTTTTAAGGGAAATGGTCCTCGTAAGTGTCGATGGTACTGAACTGTGGTGGGCTGACTTTGTCCAGATGCCAGATGTCCACCCAGCTGCTCTCTCACTCTCCCTCCTCAACAAGACAAGGAGTAGAAAATAAGGTGAAAAAGCTTCTAGGATGAGATAAAAACAGGGACATCACTTACCAGTTACCACCATGGTCAAAACAGACTTGACTTAGGGAAAATTATTTTAATTTGTTGCCAGTTAAATGTAAAGTTGGATGGTGAGAAATAAAGACATTTTGTTTCTGGATTTTTAAAAGTTTGTGGATTTCAGTCCGAGCAGGCAGGAGTGTTGGGCAATCTTTACTTTGTAAACAGTATGTGCTTATCAAGTTTCCTGTTGGTAGTATACTCTCAGCTATTGCAGAAGTAAATCCTACATTACTACACAGACAACAGTAACGATCAAAGAACATTGCCCCTATGGAGCTACTACTAAGGATATAATGTAGCTTGCAGGCTCAGTCATGCCACCTTTACTTTCATGAGGTCACATTGTGACCAGATTTTCAACACAGTAAAGAAGTATTGAGAACTGCCTTATATCAGTAGCTCCCCTCTAAGGCCAGCATTATAAATATCACTGAGCCACAGTGGCTGCTTATTTACATGTTAACAAGCTCTTCTTCCAAAGCTAAGTAGCTAGCTTCAAACATGTAAATTGGGTCTTCTGACTCCTCACTTTACCCCTAGCCATTAAACCCAAATGTTTCCTTTACATGAGCAGAAAGAACAGGCTGCTGTTTTTCAAGTCAGATTCCTTTATTCAATCAATGCAAAGTGAACCTTATTCCTAGTATATCAGTTTGTAGTTATAGGTCAACAATTCCACAGCAATACTGTAGTCTGAACAGATAAAATTCTTCCACTGCATTCTAATATTTAATGGTATAAGAAAGTAAAAAGGCCTATTATCACCCACTGGAGAATAGCTTGCTCTCAGAAAATGGACAAATGCTGGGAAAAATCTGTTTAACAATTCAAATACTTCTACTAGGTTGTATTGTTGAAAGACAATACTCTTCATGTACAGACTGCATTTCTACAGTCTCTTTTCCTGACTACAATCTAAAGCATTTTGATGTAGTGAGTGCAACAGAAAAAGATGATTGCTTCATAAATGCAATATGTAGAGCTTGATGGTTAACCTTTTAAGACTAATTATTGCACAGCTCAGACACTTCACCTTTTCAAACATTAGTTTGAAATATACCAGCCACTGGAGATGAAGTCTATAAAAGAAAAAAGTATTGACTCACATGCCTTTTGTCTACAAAATAGTCCTTTTTCTGGAATGAGGATATCAACCCATCCACAGTACTTGATTCTTTTCACATATGTATCACATCCTGATTTCTTTCTTTAGATCACTGACTTAGCACCACTGCTCTTGTAGTATACAACTGACAATGTAAATGTTACAAAAATTGGGTTTTTTTAAGAAAGTCCTTGGTAAAACACAAAGACAAGTAACACGAAGTAGTAATGGAAATGACAAATTCTTCAATTTATCTCTGCATAACTGTGAGCATACAAACTCCCATTGGCAAGTGATTATTACCTTTTTTTTTTTTTTTTGAGTGCATAGACATATCTAAACCATGTTAAGCACAAGTTTGATGTGAAATCATGATGCGGGTGCACTCCCAATATTTGTCTGTCTCTCTTACACATGGCTGTCTTAAGCTGCCAGGGTACTGAGGGCACGAGCAGATCTTAACTGCCCTGACTAATCTCACCTGATGCCCTCACCCAGGCCCATTTCAGCTCAGGCTTGATCACCTGGCCCTTTCAAGAGCTTCCTTGTGAGTATACCTATTCTTATCCCTGTCACCAGTCTTGCTTCCTGGGTAGGCATTGGACCTGTGCTGTGGGTGGCCTAGTCTCCAAGTACCTCTTTGGTGCTGTCCCCTTTGCAGTAGCCTTGTCCCCAGGCTGCCCTCTGGACTTGTTTTTGCTGTCTCTGACGTAAGGATCAGAGGCAAACCAACTGCAGACCTGCATATTGGTTATGCTATGTGATTAGTATGTGGTACATAAGACACATAAAATTCAGGATTTTTTAATAAAATCTTTTCACTGTTATCAGAGTGTTTTGGCACTACCTTCGTTCCACTGAGTCACTCTAGCAGGTTGGCATCAATCGCAGAAGAAAACAAGAAACATGCATGGGGGAATAAAGCAAAGCTAAAGTATCCAATACAGTGTCCTCCATATATTTTTAATTGAAGAACCAAGATGAAAAAAGTTTCTCTAATACTCATTTCAATTTTTATGAAGTTTAAATGTACTGGGATAATAGTCTTAACATTTGGATTGGCCAATCAACAGAGGCAGGTTGGTTTAATAAATTTATGCTCAAAAGCAATACTTCTTGGAAGGATCAGTGAAGTTTTATGCTAAAATAAAACAAGATTATATTTTCCAGGTTAAAATATAGATTGAGAAGAGGCAAACATTGATTAGCAATCTTCACTTTGAATATTTATGCTAGACATTTATCAAGACTGAAAGACATAAGATATTAATTTTTAGGTTAGACTTTCAAGTTTGTGTTGGACATAAACACGGGAAAGGCAAGAATCATGGCTAAAACTGGTTGCATGGACCTGCAGCTAATAGAATCCAAAGGGAGTTTTTAATTCCTTATGGAGTCAAATATTATATCATAGTTGAACCACCAGTACACTCCGAGCACTTTTTCTGTCATAATACTATTCAAACCAAGTTGTAAGTGATGTGTTTTACAGTCACAAACAGTCCATAACATGAATCATACCTTTTTTTTTTGGTTTTTTTTTTTTTGTTTTTTTGAAAATAAGGATTTGAAGAAAGTCAGGAAACATAAAAAAGTACAGTATGAATCAAAAATGCAAAACAGTCTATAAAACAAAATATCCTCTGTTTTAAATATTAGATGTGAAGTATTGTAAGTAGCACATAGTCAGAAGCCATGATAAAGTTAAGAAATTGTAATGTTCTTACATAGTCAACATGTAGTATATAAAATAACTATTAGCATTGAAAATTTGTACTGAATTTTAGTCTTTTGTGGTTTTATTGGCATCAGAATAACTTTCATTTCTATTGTTTAAAGAAGAAATGCAGACTATTGTAGAAGGTCTTTATAAGACCCCTTAAGAATTTTTAAAATTAAAATAGTTACATTTAACCATATAAATATGGTGCTTAATTAAAACTAACATGTTTAAATTAAATGGGTAAATACCAAGTTCTGAAAATCTCTTAAGAAACAAGCTTACCATGCCAACTTTCCATTTGTTTTAACAAATTGTCCTAAGCTAAACAGAGACAGAGTTGATTGTTTCTTGTGCTAGATATTGTACTGGTGTTCAGTCAGTGCATCAATAGTCCCCATTTCAAAGAAAACATTGTCATCAGATTTACTTTGCTGTTCTTCCAGCCACTGAAACTTCATGTGTAGACAGAATTTTTTTTTTATGTTCCCCTCATTAAAGAAGGTCCTAACACTCAGTTCCTAAGGGATGAGCCAAAGCACTTGATAAACTGTTTCAGCAAATAAATGTAATTGAATGTTATATTCTAGGATAACATAACAACTCTAACTCTAATGCTAAGAAGATCTGAGAAACAAGAGATTAAGAAGACGTATTGAAAAGCAGTCTGCCCATAACAACCACATAGTTTATTTATTGATGTTTTGCTTATATGCACAAGTGGTAAGTTGCTTAGGAGTTAAGTATGGGCTATAAAAGATGCAAATACTCAGGTGTTGAGCTTGTCATAAGTTTCCTGTTGCCATGATCAAACTGTTATCAGAACCAGATTTAGCTTCTGAGAGATCATTTGTTGTTTGTCTATATAACATATCAGAACATATATCCCTTCCTAAAGTACGTTGCTGTGCTATGTAAGCACGAGTATAATGAATGCCCCACCAATGAAAAATGTGTTTTTCACAGAAAAAAAACCCAACACATTTATAAACTTCCAAGAGCAGTTTTCTCATACTAATGTTTTAAAAATTATGATTGTGACTGGCTAGTTAATTGCAAGTTTGTGATTAGCCTTGCTGGTGATTACCTTGTAGGAGTGATTATCATTATAGGTGAATGCATATTTAAAATTAGAAGCATTTTAAAATACTGTATAAACAAGTGTATATACCAAGTGTCTAAAATCCTTCATATTAAAAAATAAATGAAGGAAATTAAAGCAGAATCATTCTACTGATATAGTAGTGTTCAAGAATTTTAATTGTCCATATCCTTTTAGTGTAAAATTTGTGTTAAAATCCTTTGATAAAACACAACACTGTAAAATACTAAAGCTCATCTTGCAATTATTTAACATCATTAAAAAGTATTTCACTATTGCAAAATCAAAGTATGAAACATGATAGAAAGGAACGATCATACTGCGTAACATTTCAGTTTGCATATACAAATTCAACTCATGCTGGGGTTATTTAAAAGGCTAGGGTACTGTGAAACCATTCATCCTTCAGAAGTCACCAACAAAGCTCTAGCTCTCCTTTCAAACAACTTTCATTCTAGCCAAAAATCTTTTCTCATACTGCAGTTTTTTTAGACGTAGTCTGGAAACAAAAGAAGTTCTGTCTTTTATGTCTGCTGTCATGTACAATACCGTTGTAAAATGGCAAAGCATTCCACATTCATATCATAAGGCTTGACATATCTTTATTTGACAGTCAGAGAAGAATTTTATTGATGATCTCATGAAATATCAGTTTATATTCATCTTATTGTATCCAAGCATTGAAACTTGAGTCCCCTAATTGAAAGATTTTTACAAAGTTAGTTTTGTCACTAGTGTAACTCTGAACAGATAATCCATTAAAAAAACCCTAAATACTGGGGGAAATGGAAAAGGCTTTTGTAATTCAATCTAGAAATTCACATTTTGTATTTCTGCATGGCCCAGCAAAGACACAAACATGTTACTTTTCTACAGCAGTGCTGCTCTTGGCAGACACAAAAGACAGCTTAGTACAAGAGAATCCAACAAAACTTTTCTTGCACTATTTATTTTCACAGTATCCTAAAAACACTGCTCAGCACTGTCACCACTGTACTCCATTGCCTTCAAATTATCTTTTGCAATACAAGCAGAAGACAAATTATTAAGAACATTGAGAAGTTTTTAAACCCGTACATTCATGTACACTGATGCGTTCTGCTGTGGTAGTATGCACTAAATAAAGGTCTTCACAGGAAGATAAAAGTTTAATTTGCAGTAATTAAATTTTAATTTCATCACAGATTTTTGGTGTGCCATTCATGCATTTTTCCACAGCATTGTCTTATATATTTTTAAGAACTGAATTAATAAAACTAGAGGTATATTAGTTTATTTATGTGCACATATTCAGATAGAAGTTCAATAAGCAAGAGCTCCTAAATATGTATATTGTTATTATCTATTTAACAGACTATTATTATCTATTTGATGGATTAATGTGTGTGAGAGAAAGAGAAGGAGGGAGAGGAATGGAGAAACTCGTGTTTCATGCACATGACAATCCTAGCACTTTTAATGCACTCTTCTATCACTAGCTAACAAATTTAGATAAATCTTTCAGAACTGTTAAACTGACAGAATATGTCTATGAAAGGTAAGACATCGTAAGACAGAAAAAGAGACCATCACTACTAACTGCTGGTGAGTGAGAGTGCATGAATCTTTCATATCAGGCTTTCACCGTGAGACAATAATGAACTCCTTGCTGAGATGTCAAAATCCTTTGTCATCGCCTGGAATAGGAAGAGAACAACAACCTGTCTCCAGCAGACTGGGCAGCTCCACCAGATTCACTCCTAAAATTTTACTGAGACAAAGATTCAGAAGTTTTTATAAAGTTGGAACAATGTGCGAGTTCTACGCGAAGTGCAGGGAGCTAGGTGAAGGTGTGGAAATATTTTTATGATAGCATTGCAAACAAAGAAGGGGAATTGTGCAGCTGAGATATACATATGTATAGGGCAGATGATGGAGTAAGATTTTCACGGCTAGAGAGATTAGTGCTCCCCAATAATTCCTAGAAGTAATGCAAGCGTAGGGCAGGGAAACCAGGCTAGGTTGTGCACAGAAATCTTCTATACAGCATGATATCTCTATAGCACCAATATGCATGTTTTCAGTTCCCTCCAATCTCAGAGATCTTCTTTAAAGGGTAGATGAGTCCATCAGGTATCATCAAAGAAGTATATTGTAATGAATCCATGATGGCTTGCAGATGTCATTCAAGACTAATGAAGCTGGACAGAACTCAAAAGAAGAGGTGCTTTTCCCTGTCCCCTTCCCCCCACTTTCTTTGATGGCATGCTTTTCCCTTGAGACATGCCTTCAGACAGATTGTTGGTGTAAAACAGTAGAAATGTGTCCTCCAGATATAGCATATTCTTGGTTGTTTCCCCTCGTTTCTCAATCTATGCATAATGATTTGTTGGAGGAAAAGCATGGATTTGATCTTTGATTTCCAAGAGAGAGTACTGTTGAGATTAGGGATGAGAAAGCAGCCAAATATGTATAAACTAATTATGCTGGAGGGGGCTGAATGTCATCTTCACTGGTCATTTATTATTGGCTGCACTTCATGCAATTGGAGCAATAGTGTATTCCTCTGTAAGCATATTCAGAGATGTCTCCTTTGACTTCTGATGGAGAATATAGAATATGAGATAATTTTTACAGTTTGAAGCCTCTCAGAAGTTCACAGAAATTCTCAGTCATCTACAACTCCAGTGTCAGTTGAACTTGTCTCTAGTTCAAGGAGTTATTCCTAACCAACGGCTGGGGGAGAAGAAAAATTTTGAAGATTCATAGATTTCCAGAACGTGTCACCAAAATAATGACTAAGAAATAAAATATCTGTATGTCTCCTCTTGGGGTGGGAATTAATTTGGGATTACTTGGGAGATTAGGTTAATATGGCAAATTTGCCTTGGTGTTAGGAGTCCTTGATAGGAATCTTTAAAAACAAATGAACCCCCCTAAAATTTGAGCACCACTTATACTGAGTACTGGCAATGGGATGAGAAAATCTCAAGCAGATGATGGAGACAGTTTGTTGCTGAAGACCTAAAACAAATTTCTCGGAAAAAAAATCCACAAAGGGGTCTTACAGACTCTCCTGCTTGGAAGGGATGTGCTTGAACCAACATTTTCCTGACAGTGAAAAGGAAGCATAATCATGTTGGAAGGGCCCTCGGGAGGTCTCAAGTCCAGATGCCTGCCCAAAGCAAGGACAGCTTTGGGATGAGCCCAGGCTACTCGGGGCTTTTTTTGTAGTTCTTGAAAACTCCAAAAACAGAGCCTGCACAGCCTCACTGGGCAACCTTCACTGCTTGACAGTCCCCATCACTAAAAAGTTAAGGCCTCTTTAAGGCATCTCTTACTGACCACTGACAGGATTTTGAGTTTGCTGGACTTTGGCTTGATTTATTATAAAAATTTTTATACCTTGAAACTGTTGATGGGGTCTTGCTGTTTACTGTATATGTGTTATACTTTGCTCACTGTACTTTAGGATAGTTGTTGTTCGTACATGCTCAGCCATAGATAATACATACTCTCCTCAAAATGTATGCTTTACCTAAAATACTAGGTAATAACTATACTCAAAACTTAAAATAAACATTGACAGGTTATTTACTCAAAATACTTTCCTTTCTCTATTTTATTTTCCCTAATACCCAGTTTCTGAGCTATGAAACATTGCATATTTCCATTTTCTAGTCATTCAATAAAAGCAGTATCAAATGGGAAAAATGCAAACAGAAAAAACATTAAAGCCGAATACAAGTTCCTAAAAATCGTCTCTAATACTTTCTATATTTTTCTGGTTATTACCTATCCTCACACAGCCAATTATCTACAGAAATGAGTTTTTTTGTGGCCTTGTTATATGAACTACATTTTATTAGGGCATTAATATTAATTAGCACTGGACATATATATTTCTTATTTAATTTTCATTTTTAATATTGTAAAATCAGAAATATGCTAAACCATAGATTAGTCTTCTATTTGTGTTAGTAATTTCCAAGTTCTCTCAAATATAATACATTTGTATGTAATATACACAAACTATTTAAAAAACTAGTGTTTTGGGTAAAGCAATCCACTAACATTAAGGACAACAAAAAAAGCTTTTATAAATACATCAACAAAAAGAGAGCCAGGGAGAATCTCCATCCCTTACTGGATGCGGGGGGGGCGGGGGGAAGGGGAAGTTGTAACCAAGGACAAGGAGAAGGCTGAGATACTGAATGCCTTCTTTGCCTCTGTCTTCAATAGTCAGGCCAGCTATCCCCAGGGTGCTCAGCCTCCTGAGCTGGAAGATAAGGATGGAGAGCAGAACAACCC
>VXBH01005961.1:82512-96365 GCA_013400035.1 Rynchops niger | reverse complement strand
TCAAACAGCTGGCCTTGGCCCATCGATCCAGGCTGTCCAGGTCCCTCTGTGGAGCCTTCCTACCCTCAAGCAGATCAACCCTCCCACCTAGTTTGGTGTCATCTGCAAACTGACTGAGGGTGCACTCAATCCCCTCATCCAGATCATTGATAGATATTAAACAAAACCAACCCCAAAACTGAGCCCTGAGGGACACCACTGGTAACCAGCTGCCAAAAGGATTTCACCCCATTAATCACAACTCTCTGGGCACAGCAATCCAGCCAGTTTTTAACCCAGGAAGATTACACTTGTCTCTCACACATGGCCATGATTCGCCATCTTCTCCAGGAGAATGCTGTGGGGGACGGTGTCAAAGGCCTTACCAAAATCCAGATAGACAACGCCCACAGGCTTCCTCACATCCAGAAGGTAGGTCACATGGTCACAGAAAGAGATCAGGTTGGTTAAGCAGGACCTCCCTTTCCTAAACCCATGCTGGCTGGCCCTGAGCCCTTGGCTGCCCTGCACTTGCAATGAGAGCTCACTCAAGAAGGGTTACCGCTCCTATGAAGACAGGCTGAGAGAGTCAGCCTGGAGAAGAGAAAGCTCCAGGAAGACCTTATAGCCACCTTCCAGTACCTAAAGGGGGCCTACAGGAGAGACGGGGAGGGACTCCTTATGAGGGAGTGTAGCAGTAGGATGAGGGGTGATGGTTTTCAACTGAAAGAGGGGAAATTTAGATTAGATATTTGGAAAGAATTCTTTATTTTGAGGGTGGTCAGACACTGGAACAAGTTGCCTAGAGAAGTTGTGGATCCTTGGAAGTGTTCAAGGCCAGGCTGGATGGGGCTTTGAGCAACCTGGTCTAGTGGGAGGTGTCCCTGCCCACGGCAGGGGGTTTGGAACTAGATGAGTTTTAAGGTTCCTTCCAACCCAAACCACTGTATGATTCTATGAATCTATAATTCAGGCTACTTTATTTTTTTAAATTTACCAAGGTCTTTTTGAACTCTAGTCCTGTCTTCAAACATAATAAAGATCTTTCCCAGTTTGTTCTCTTCTGAAAATATAAAAAATAGCTATAACATCTTCCAGATCATTAAGGGGGAAAAGCGAAGTGGCAATTCATTTAGGACAAACCACATCAGAACCCTGTTTTATAACATCCTGCATTTTTATAGTGAACTACTGATAACTATTCTCTGAATATACTTTACCAATGAATTTAGCATCTACTTGGTAGTAGATTCACTTACAGTGGTCTAATCAGATACATTTCTAAATAATCTATGCTAACTTCTATCCTTACAAACAAAATTCTGATTATTTTTACCAAAATATTTCTGGGAATTGAAATTATTTCCCAAAATATGATTCCCCTCCCTTCAGCTAATTCAGCCTGCATTAAGTGTTTGGGTTCCTCATCTTGTCATTTCTTTCTATCTTGTCCTCAGTGGTCCCAAGATTTCATCAGCCACTTCTGTGACTACTGGGTCCAGCCATATGTATGAAACATCTAAATTGTGTGCATGCTACCTAACCTTTCCTTTTCTCACTCAGTGCAGTTGCTGATTCTAACTGTGGTAGCTGTATGTCAGCAGTTGACCTTTTTAGTGAAGACTCATTCAGAAGGCATCAGCACTTTGGCTTTTTTTGGGTTATCTGTTATTTTGCATTGCAGTGATGGATGTATGGACTTTTTCCTTGGTCTTTCTCGTACTTTCGGGGCTTTGACAGTGTTTGGTTGTTCTTGATCCCTGATTGTTGCATACCATTGTGAGCTTTGGATTTTATTATTTTGCCTTTAAGCACATATTGCTCTAAGTTTTTGTTTGGTTTTTGATTATCCAGTCAAAAATAGTGAATAATTAATTCTGATAAATTGCTCTGTAGACTGTTATGCTGTCAGCTTTTCCTCATAGATGTTAAGACACTTAAAATCTTCCATTATCACCAACTCCTTTTCTCCATACAAATCATATACTTATGAATAGCCTCATCTTCCTAACCTTTGTTGGTGTACCGTAGATCATAGATCACCATAATAATAACAGGTGTATTTTTTTTCTCTCTCAGTCATAACCCAGAAACAACGTTGGTAGTTAGACCCAGGGAAGGCATTATGTACAAGGTAACTTTTACTACACAGCCCCATCATCATTTCAAAATAGCTTATATATGTCTGTACAAATATTCTAGTTGGAATGATTCGGTCAGTTTTTTGTTATAACAGCTAATTTATAGTACTGGTCTCCTATTAATAGCTGTAGCGTGGTCTATTAATACTTCTGGGTCTCCATTTTATTTTCAGTAATAAGCAATAATAGATCAACTTCGAAATATTCTGAGGTATTCCCTCTTCTTTTTCATCCCTCTTTACATTTTTATTTTGTGTTCTCACTTTTTCCAGATCTTTGTTGAGGATATTATTGTTTGCATCTACCTGAGGACCTTTTTTATTTTAAAGGACAACTTTAAATGCCAACTGTTATTTTAAAGGTTAACACGTCATCCAATACGGCCATGTATTTGTCTTTATAATGTTTCTGCACTGTCTGTGAGTAGGAAGACAGGGACAACACTGACCCTCCTTCCAGCTTCTCCAGAGAGTCCATTGTGATGATAAGGCCTGAGTGCTCACAGGTAAGAATAATCAGTTGGTAAGTAGCTGGTTTTGTACATTTGTTTATAAATAAGAATAAAATCTACAGAAGGAAGGAGGAATTCATGCTTGAAAATATCTTCAATGTTACCCCGTTACCTATGCAAAAATAACATGACTGGTTTTAGAATCTGTTAGAAAGAGGATTTTCAGCTGTTTGAGAATTGATAATACCAAAATTTTTCTATTCCCTGTGACAAAATGAAACAGAAAGAAAAAGCTGTTGAAACATGGACTACATCTTTTAAAAACATAAACAATTCAGTGTGGCAATTAGTCACGGACTCCATTTTGGTGCACAAAAGAAATCGCTTTATTTTAGGCAACAGCCTCCTTAAATACCTTCTGCTACCGAGCTAGTAATTTCCCACTGCTACATCCTTATCATGTGATTACACAGCACATACTACACATACCACATACCATACATGGTGTAAACAAAGACAAACTATTCATCTTTAGCAACCCAGCAGGCAGTCAGCACTCTCTCTTTTTCTTCCTCTTATCATGGCCCAGGTCTTGTGCAGCTAGGGCTTGATTACTTATCCCATGGTTCGCCGCCAATGAGAGTGATGAGATCTCCAGGGCTCGTTCAGGGCGCCGTGTCCGCAGGTTCTTCGGCATCCACAATTCAGGAGTTCAAACGCAAAACATTAAAGAGAATGCTTTGACATTTCTAAAGTCCTTCCATTACATTTTTTTTTTTTTTTATTAGAATGCTAT
Source organism: Rynchops niger (assembly GCA_013400035.1). Classification (NCBI taxonomy): domain Eukaryota; kingdom Metazoa; phylum Chordata; class Aves; order Charadriiformes; family Laridae; genus Rynchops; species Rynchops niger. The sequence goes on along the minus strand of VXBH01005961.1, from coordinate 92,998 downwards.
CCAATTTAATTTTTAAAGTAAAAATATGCTTTTTAAAAAAAATCTTTATGTAAATACTTCTATATATCCTGTGTTGCCCTTAAAGGAGTACCCATATCAAAAATATGAGGAATGTTTAATTACATAATTAAAGTAATTGTCTATTTAACATTAGGTTCAGCTCTAATGCCTAAAATCCAAGGAAGCTGAAAAAAAAAAAGAAAATAAAAACTTCAGTCTGGACAACCTGAATGCTTTGCCAAGCATCCTCAACAGGCCTTCTTGGGTATTTTTCTATATTGGACAGAATCTGCCTGCTGGCAAGGATTTATTACCTTGGGAGGGAGACAAGAAAGGACACATGGACACTGTCAGGGTAGAGAAGAAAGAAAAGACTGAGCCTACTAAGGTAACATTTTGTCTATGTGTCACTGAACAGGCCCCTGCTACAGCTCTTGTGTTCAGAGCATGAGATGCCAATCCCGAAGTACTTGTGTGATCCAAGCTCCTGGCCGGGAAAGAAGTGCAGAGACCCCACCTCAACTCTGCCTGGGGTCTCTGAGAATGCTAGAAGCTGTGAATTAACCCTAGGTATTGGTGATATTGTAATGATACTCTTCTCATCTTTTAAAGCCTGTTATTTTTTTCAGTGCAATATCTAATGAAAGTATTCACAAATCATAATGAATATACTGGAGCTAATAAAGTGGTCGAAGAAAACATGGAGTCTGGTTTTGGACAAGTATGAGCATAGGACCCAAAACCTCAGGGGTAATAGTGGTTATGTGCACTATGAAGGTAAAAGGAGAGTGCTGGACACAACACAAAGAGGTTTTGATTTCTCAAGAAGCAGATGCCAGGTGCACATGTGATATAATAGATATGTGTGCCCACGAAAGAGCTTACGCAGTTGGATAGGTCCAGACTTAGCTCTTAAACTAGTCATAAAGGGCCTAATACTGTCTGATCTTTTTTTGCAGGATAACAGACCCCAGGAGCAGGCAATGGCTTAGAATATGAAAGCTATTTTTGCTTCCAGACTGCTGGGAAGATACACTGTGGGCCGGGGGGAAGGGAGAGATGCCATCAGTAGCTCTGAGAGAGAGACTGTGATCTCACCAGTGACGAAGCACCACCCTGTGGAAGGTAGAGACGACAGGATTATAGTCATGAGCCCAGCTACCATGAGCTGTAAATTTTCTCTCCACATAGTAAGGATAATGCCTGTACGTTTTCTCCCCACACTCCATGCGAGTGTTAAGAGCAAAGTAGGAGCCGCTGTCTAGCATGCGTAGCACCAGCACACACTTTGTAAAGGGTGACTTCTGTTCCCTATCGCTAATTGACAAGACTTGCCAACAGCACAAGTAGCCATCACGCTGCTCAGTTTGGCACAGACTCAGTGAAACCTGTCTATTAGCCATCTTGCAGAAGGCAGACTGGAAATTTGTACCAGAGTATTGTTGAGGCAAAAATGTTAAAATGGCCTTCATGGCTGGGGGCAAAGTGTGTGGGTAACTACATCCCAAGACAAAAAGGCAGTGAATTACAGAAGAAGATGCCCTAATGTGTAGCCAGCTGGTTCAAGCTGCTTGGTTCAGTCAACCTGAGACTGAAATCAGGCACGCCCATGACATACAATTTAAAATCAGACCATATGCCTATCCATATGTCTGTCTCCATGTTCCTCTGCAAACTGTATATTTTGTTTTTTTCCTCTTCTAAGCCTTTCCCAGCTACTGCCCCTTTATTTTAGGCACATGTTTCAACTTAATTCATTTTAGTGTTGAACTGGTGTGCTGAGAGGCACCCGAAATGAGAAATCCTATTCAATAAGTCATTTAAGTTGTTGCTTGTTTTAAATATATTTCCACAAACTTTAGTGGGAAACAATAACTAACCTACAGGACTATTTACGCTTTCTTTGATGCTTATTCTACTGAGTCCCAGACAACGTCTTTTTCTTAGTATTCCATCTTTTTTTTTTTTTCTTCATTCATTTTCCTGCTCCTCCTTGCTCTTACTACTTTTCTCTTTTCCTTCCCTTGAAATTCAGCATATCTCTCTCTAATATGTTGATTTACTTATTTATGTCCACACATTTATATTTCCCCCATATATGCTTTTTTCAGTGCTGTGATGCGAAGGTAATTTATTGAATTTGTATGAAAAATCTATTCAAAGAAAGAAAGAAAGATAAAATGGAAGAAGGCATCAAGCACCATGTAGACACATCTTTCTCTGACATGATGAGATTATAAACCTTTCTTTCCTTCCTTTTAAATTGTCTACAAAATGGTATGCTTGATGTTATTTACCCCCTCACCCCTCTGTGATATGTACGGTAACTGCAGTAGATGTAAATTAATTACTGGCAAACATCGGAGTATCTGAGGCACAATGTAATCTTTCAGGGCCTATAATACACTGTTAAATGAGCATTTAGTATATTATCAATATTCTTGTGTGCACTGGGGAGAGGGGCCTGGAGTGAAGGAGTGGAGTCAAGCCTGGGGAAGCAGGAGGGGTGTGTTTTCCCTAAGTGTGTGTTTGCTTCATTTTTTTGTTGTTTTTGTTTCAGAATACTCAAAGAGAAATTAAATATTTATATTAAATGGCAAGAAATTTATTTCCCCAAGTTAAGTCTGTTTTGCCTGTGACAATAACCATTAAAAGATCTTCCTGTCTTTATCTCAACTCATGAGTTTTCTCACTGTTGTTCTTCCTTATGTTCTTCCTCATGTTCTTCCTCATGTTATTGCTTGTCCTGGGGAGAAGGGTGCGTGAGTGAGTGGCTGTGGGGGTGTGTAGCTGCCAGCTGGGGCCAACCAACCATATTATGCAATGAATTTTGTAACATTCCCAGAAATGTCACACAAAATGATGACATAACTGATTACTGAGCACCCGAATTTTCATTTCCTATGCCATGAAAAGGTGGGTTTTTTCCCCTTTCTTTATATGTTTCTTAATTGCACATAAGCATGATTATATAGAAAATTAAAATACGCTATGAAGTTTTCAGCTAATGTTTTCTGCTCCTATAGTTTTGTTGTGTACATTTTTTATAAGATGCTGTCTAGGTTCACAGTAGCATTTGGAGGAAATAGAGAATGATCTTATACTGATGAAATATTCATTGCCACCAAATACCTTTGCTTTGCTTGTGTATGTATCTCAATTAGCACATTATGTGGGAGATGATTTAAGATACACTTCTGTGCAGTAAGTAATTATAAATGATTAAAGTAGATGAGAACACAATTCATAAGGGTCACAGAGTGCTGGCAGAAACATTTGCCAACTTCTTGTGATATATTCTTTTTTCAAGCTGTCTCATTAAGATTTTTCTGCCTTCTAACTCTTCACATAGTTTATAATAAACAGTGGTGAACCGATGAATCCAAATTCTCTGGGCCTGAATATACCTTCAATTATTGAAAGATGGCACTAAAGGTCAAAACTGGCAATTTTCAAGCATTTTATAAAATTATGTGTCCAACCTTTCTTTAAAGTGAACTGGGAATTGTGGCTGGGAACATATTTTATCAAATGACAATGATTGCCTCAGCACCTTAGAAATTAAAGGACATAAGGGACATGGCTCTTTCATGTGGTCAACAGTTATTGCATTGTTGTAGGAACCACAGGTAGTTTTTGGTTATTGCCCTTTTCTAGAACATATTTACAAACAGTTTTCAAATATTTACTAAACTTGGGCTTAAGAATTGATGGGTGTTGTTGCAGAGGTTAAAGCCAGTTGTGGTTTTCAAGGGGAAGCACAGCTGAGACATGAGCTTAAGAAGAAAATTTCAACAGGCTTTTTTCTTCCCACACACTCATGTTTACTTGTCTTTTCACATAAAGGAAGAAGTGATACCTATTGCGATTATATAAAGGAAGAAGTGATCCCTATACAGTGACAAGAAGTTGAGTGATCCAGGAAATTGACTACATTAAGTGCCCCAAGTTTTTCTATTGTATCTATGATACTCATTAAGACTTTTCGTATAACAATATCTTAATTCTTTTCAAAAATAAGAAACATTTTTTTTTTTCCATGGTCAGTGATCATAAGGAAACAAAAGTGTCTTTTTGTTCCTGGGAGGAAAAGCTCCCATTGTTTATCAGACCTCCCTTCAGCTTCAAATCAGGAATCAGAAATGTAGTATATCTCATTAAAATAGAAATGTCAAGCCTAAAATGAGTTCTGAAGGACAGCAAAAGGTAAAGATCCCTCTTAAATATCATGACACTGCTAGTTCATTACTTTGGGACTAGAATTGTTAACTAAGTTGTCAACTGGTACTGAGAAGGAATTAAACTGAAACAGCACTTTGATATACTCAGTGGGTGCACAGATTTAAATACCATCTTTTTGTACCTAATGAGAATTAGATATTGAACAAAATGTCTCAAAATGTCAGTCAGTAGAGCATGTGCTGTTGAGAAATTTTTCAGGAGACAAGTAGAGAGACCAATTCATTGTTCTTATACTACAGAAAAGACCCCTTTAGATGGCCATTAAGGGGACATAATAACAAAACGTGGTGAAATAATCATTAAGGAATCATCAACCTCCTCTCTCATACTACGGGATGATCCAAATTATAGGATTATATTCTGAGAATTAGGAACTCATTCTCTGTCATTGTATTCCTCTGCAATCAGTCTTTCTATGGCTTAGCTTCTTAAATATATATAGCTGCAACAATAGCAGAACTGATTAGACAAGGTATTTTTGTGCTACAATGTTTGATTTCAACAGATATTTTTCCATCATTAATAGCAATGAGAAACTAAATATTTTTTTCTGGAGGAAAATTCTGGATGCAAACTGATTTGAGCTAACTAAAACGTAGTATATTCTACCTGTTTTGTTTTCATTTGATGGTTTGGTAAAAAGGATTAGTAGCAGCCCATTTATCCATTAAGCATCAAAGTTAAAAGAAATAAAACCCTAATGTTTTGAAACCATTTTCCCCTGCAAATTAAATCACATTAAACCCTGTACAATTTCAACACACACACACACACAAAATGTTGAACAGTGTTTGTCACTGTTTTAATAAAACACTTCCCTCTTTAATAACATCAAAAACACAAGAGCAGATTGAGAAGTGTTCAGATCTTAGGCTAACAGAGTCATATAAACACTTAAGCCTGATAGGCAATTAAAAAAAATAAAATAAAATAAAATGGGATGTGAACCTGAAAAAAAGTGTGTGAGGGATTGAAAAAAGTAAGAAAAAAATGTATCTGGAAAACGAAGCAAGTTACAGAAAGAAAGGGTCAAGAGAAAGTAACTGAAAAAAATAGAAAGTGAGGAGGAAAAGACCTAATGTCTTCTTTCCTTTATAACATGGAGGCTGGGAGTTCGAGGAACCATGTTGTCCCTCAGTAAATGAACAGAGTAGCTAGCTGGGCATAGACAAAGGAGTAAAATGTTCAGTGAAATGAGGCAAGTTACTCTTCTGAAGCATGCAGGAACAGATCAGAAAATTACAATCACTAGGCAGGAAGGTACCTTTGGAGATCATCTAATCCAACCCCTCTGCTCAGAGAAGGGTCAGCCACAGCGGGTTCGTTAGGGCTGTGCCCAACTGAGTTTTGAATATCTCCATGGATGGAGGTTAATGTATGTTTTTTTATGCTACAAAATGTAGTCTTAGTTAAAGGACAACAGAAAGCACCCATTTCCATATACAGAAGTGGGGCATATTAAGTGTGGGATGTGCAGCATTTGTTTTGGGGTGTTTAACAACATGGTAACTCTAAATGAACATACTTTATGTCTACTTGTGTAAATGAGAGTAGAGTCAGGCTCAGCACCTGTGAATAACTTCTGGGAAACAAGATGAAAACAGATCTAGTGGCTTGTTCAATAAGTTACAGTGCTGATTCAACACATGCCCAAGATATATAACAATCATCATTTCACACTTCCTCTTCGTTAAACAGATTCTAACGCTAAAGCATTTTGAACCATAGTCTTTTTTTTATTAATCACCTCTGTTTCACTCTTCCTTCTGAGAAGGGGTGTAAATGATTTCCTCAACACTTGTTTGCTGTGAAGAATAATTATATCTAGTTAATAAAAAGTGAATGTTTTCTCTTAGTTCATCTCCTTCTATTGCTCTGTCTTACTTCCGTACCTGATTTCTGCTATGACTGGCAAGTGCAAAGAACTATTCTGTAAATAGTACATAATCATAAAGAGTTATTATTCTGAATGAATAATGCATAAGTCTAACAGCAATGTTTTACTATTATCTGGGAGTCATTAAAAGTGAATGGCTGTTAAAAAGCTTTGCATTTGCCAAATTAGATATCTATAGGTTCTATTGTGCTTGTTTTCAACTCTAATTGTTTTTGTTGCTTTTCATTGCTGTGTATTTGAATATACCAATATTAAACACAAAAGAGGAATAATGAAGCATTTTCTTTCAACAAAACAATGGAAATTAACAGTAGCTTTCAACATTTTAAAGTCAAACAAATGATTGAATGCCCAGTCCTCCAGCTTCAAACAATGATTAAATCAATTCTGCAAATTCTGACTAGTAACAGCTGAAAAAAATACAGCGTATTTAATCTCCTCATTCTTCTCCACATTATGCTTTTTATTAGTGCCAATATACTTACTGATTTAGGAGTAGAATTCAGAAGGGCTTTTTTGATTAAACAGAGAGACCAGAAACAAGATACTTGACTAGTGTAATTAATGGAACTTTACCAGCTGACGGGCCTAGAAAAACCATAAACTCTCTCATACAGGAAAACACTGCTTGAGTCATTTTTCACTCTTTTCCAAAATCCTGAGTGACTGCTGCACCAGCTCCTCTCTCTTTTTACCCTCAATATATTGTTATGAATGAAAAGGAGACAGGATACATAAAGCCAAGCATTTATTGTTAGTATAGCTAAAATCTTCATAGTTTAACCAGGGAATTAGGAGTGGTCCAGATTTAATGAAAAGAAAGAAAAAAGAAACAAATACTGGAAGGAATAATAATAATAATAATAATACCACCGTATTTAAAATGATTTGCAAGCTTTTTCCTCATGTTATTCTAGCCCTTCCAGTGCTTCTCTGAGTCCTTATCACTGTAACTTCAGTCTGGTGATGACAGTGGCAGGTGGGGCCTATGGTGAGTCGTCAGCATCTAGAGTCCTCTCTCAAGTCCTTCCCTGTGTGGAATATGATGCTGATATTGGTAGTTTCTTCTTCTTTGCTCCTTCTTCCTTCCTCCTTTCTTTTTTTTCACACACCTTAAATTCATCTGGGGGTTTTTTTGTATGTTTTCTAACTTGCTTTTATGCCTTGCTCTCTCTCCAGTGGTCTGCAACTCCGTATCATATGCAAATTTTTGCATGTTAGATTCTACATTTTTGTCCTCCTGGTTTCCTCTTCAAACAGGTTTTCCAAGCTCCAAGCCTGTATTTTTTTTTTTAACTGACCATGGGTGACTTGTTCATAGCAAGGGGATGAGGGAGGAGCACAGGCTGTGCTGTCACCATGTTGTGTCACATGCTGTGATGCCACACCTGTATTCTTCTACACGTACCCTGTGTTCCCACTTCTCTAGGTCTCTGTACTCTGGGTTACAGGGTTTCACACAGCATCGCTCTACTTTTTACAATTATATAATCACTGGAGCAGGAAATTGAATTTTGACATAGTTGCGAAAATATTTGTAATACCCTTAATTTTCATTGGCTACTCTGCGATAGCACAATATCTCTGATTTGAACCCAAACCTTTGCCCTTAAGCTATGAAACTTTTATTGATAAAAACTTCCTACAAACTGGTGTATTGCTAGAAAATATTTTGGCCACAATGAATCTACTTGTTAATACTGTGCTGTGTATGTACCAAGTTTCTGATTTTGCTTTTCACCATTTCTTTTAAAGAACATTCCATGCAAGTTACAAGTGGGAAGTATTGTACTTGTTATTTGTAACACAACATATAACAGTATCAGACACCAAAGAGAAATAGTGAATGATTTTGTTTGAATAAAACAAAGAAAGGAAGTTGGCAGTAATAACAGACGTAGTCTAATTACTGACAGATTATTTATAAAGCTTCTGTTAAAGATAAGACTTTATATTCTAGGAGCAATAAAAAAAAAATATCCTAGCACATTTGAACTGGAAATAATATTTAGAAAGACAAAAATTCCAAGCTGATCAAATGAATATCCACTTTGTGAAAAATTTATATTCTTTAAAACTTGTTTTGCTCTAAGCAAGGACAAGAAGTCATAATGTCAGCTATAACAAAATGAAATTTTTAAAGCAGTTCATTAAGAAGACATCACAGTGCTCTAGGATTTTTGAAATATTTCTCTTGGTTTTAATGAGCTTGAAACACTTTATTTCATTGACGAGAGAATATTTCCTTCTAGAAACCATATAATACATGACATTAGAAGTTCTGAATTTTCATTAAAACATGCTTGACTTGGTTTAGCAATGCAGCTTTTATTTGTTTGCCTGGATTGAAAGGACCTTTTTTTGTTTGTGGTGCCACAAACTGGAATATGTTTGCTTCTTAATGGCTTAAAGGAATATTAGCATAGGAGTAAAGATGTCTCACCATGACATGAAGAAATCCATTATCAGTCAGAAACGTGGTGATTAAGAAGGTATTAAACATGGAATAATTGCAATAACTAGAAGGGAAAGCTTTGGACTTCTGGGGGCTTTATTAAGAACTGGCTGCCTGTATGGACTTTCAGGAGGGGATTTTTTAACCCTCTAGCTATGGGTCTTAAACACAGTTCTAGGTGGCTAATACATGCTTTGTTTCAGAAAGTTGTCTAGCTGCTGCAAAAATCTCCTCAAGTTTTTCTGAAATTGTTGTTTTGTTTTGGTATTATTTTTTTAATTTTTTGGGGGGTTTGCTGCAAGTGGATTTCATGAGCAGTAATGATGCAACCAGAACCTTAGTCTCATGATATTGTGATCCTACTCTGCCCACCCTGTGAAACAAGGGACATGAAGACCTAACCCTAATGAGAAGTTACTTCCAAGGAATCTATGGAAAGGTTAAATTTATGACAGTACTCTGGCAAATTCTAGCACAAGTAGCCATGTTTGGCCCATCTAGTGGGGTAAACCAGTTAATAGTAGGCATATATTGATGGGTTTTATCTTTTTTTTTAAACGTGGAAATATAGAGAGATTTTTAATCTTGAGAAGGACATCCCCTATAATTACCCATGAATATCTCCATAGACAGAAGGACTCTGCTCTGATTCATAGTGAGGACACGAAGACACTGTTAGAGAGTTTCTATACATGTCTGCAGGGGTGTGATCGCACCTGGCAGATTCCATGACACAAACTCGGGCCCTAGATAAGTAGGTGGACTTCTAAGCTGCATTGCATAGAGCCTTCCTTCTCCTATGCCTGAACAGCCTCCTATATCTCTTAAGTTTTCATGTGTGATAGATTTATTTAGATCATAAAGTTCATGACCTTATCACAATTCATAATTCATGTTTCATAATACATTGTGGAAATAAAGTTTCCGCTACTATTGAACACTTTGAAGTGTTGTCACTTAAAGGTCACCTTTACAAGTAAGTACTCTTTTACTTGAGGAGAGACTTTTAACAAAACATGTTGGTTTTTTTCAGTTTGATAATTCTCATCACAACACTACAAACTCCAAAAAATTCTTAAAAGGAAAAGCAGCCTAGCTAGAGCAAATTAGATATACTTGAAATCACTATTGATCTGCATCTAAAGTCTTCTCTGGATGTTTATGAAAGGTTATGAATGCAAAGTGTAAAGTCTGTTGATCTCCAGGAGTATGTTTCTGTATCACCAGATAAAAAAGCCATATATTTTATCTCAGTTTACAATATTTCCCCTTGCAGAACATATACCACTCTGAGACACGTTTTTATATTCTCTTCCTCCCACCAAGTCTAAAGGAACATACAAAATGATAGTAAGCAGGTTGAATTATTTTCTTCCATACTGAAAAAAACCAAGCTGTTAAAATTTAAACAGAAATGTGGATTTTTATCATGGAAGATGAAAAAAAATGTTTCTTTCAGGGCTGAATAATATAAGCACTAAACCTGAACTCTTGACTGTGTGACATTGCTGCAGCGGGTGGGGGAAGAGTGGGCAGCTGGTGGGAACCTCAAAGAGAGGATGGGACAGTGGTGGGAGAGGGAATGAAGGGATAGACAATGGAATGGGTAAAATAGGTCAGTGACTACTAAAAGCCTGGAAACCACAGAGGTAGGTTTCTGTGGACCCAGGATACTGTGGCATCCAGGGTCAGTGGGTGTACTGATTACTGAAATAAGAATGATTCAGAAGGCAAGAAACTCCATCTAACTTTTCACCCAATACAGATAAAATTCATCCACAAAGAGAAGAGAGGAAAAGAGAAGAGAGGAAAAGAGAGGAAAGGAAAGCAGAAGTCAAGTCAAGTCTCATTTGGCTCTGCATGTTGAAAACAACAAGCATTATATAAAAAAA
>VXBH01005961.1:62082-78636 GCA_013400035.1 Rynchops niger | reverse complement strand
CCCCCCAAAAAAAAAAAAAAAAAAAGCTGCAAAAATGTTGCTTTTAAGCTATTGACTGAATTTCAGCTCAGTTTTTGAACTTTTGACTCTATGGAAAGATCTATTATTCAGCTACTTTTAAACAAAGTATTTTAATAATCTTATGATAAAAAATACAATATGATAAAAAACAATGAATAATAAATATAATGTAGAAATATTCCATAGAGCTTTAAAAAATTTAGGAGAAAGGAATCTAGCAACAGGTGGATTCTGAAAAGAAACTTCACACTTTTTTTTTTTTTTTTTTTAAAACTAATTAAAGAAAGAAAAAAAAAAAAACACATATTTGGTTTGAGGAATTACTGGTGATACCAGCAACCAAAAAATAGACTGTAATACAGCAGAAAACAGTACCGTAATTGCTAATAGCTGCAAAATATATCTGAGGTATAACCAGAGAACACAAGGTACTTCTTAAGTGCAAGATATTGCATCTAGGCAGGAATAACCGTAACGGGCAATATCTAAAGATGTAATGGATCAGAAGCAGAATGTGTATTAAGGGAGATGATGAATACTAGTGACAATTATTTTGATGATATCTTCAGGAGAAGTTTTGGGTTCTGCTTTGTCTAACAATAATAATAAAAAAGTGCCGTATTTTTCACATCAGCGTAATCATAACACACCTTATTTTAAGAGCTCTGTTCCTGCCATATGCTGTACACTTGTAAATGTGGTTAATGCTATATAATGGCAACAGTCACTAGTGATGTGCAGACAAGATGACGGCCTGTGAATGCATAGGTGGGTCTGAAATTTTGAAATCTAAGAGGGAAATGTTCTGCAGACAATGCCAAATACATCGTACAAATTGCCGTTTGTAGGTTTATTACAGCTCTTCAAGGTAAATCAATGATCCAGTCTGAACATGGCATTAGTAGTACATCATAACCACTCTGGGAAAATGTGATAGAACTATTTTAATGTCACCAGTTGTACCAGTTATCTCTTTTTTACCTATTCTATTGCCTTCTACCTAATTGTATGTATTTTGTACTAAATTAGATCTAAAGATTTTTAAGTGTCACTGGAATGATTGCATTGGCTGAAATAGATTAGAAATACCCATTATGATTCATTATCTTATCTATAAAACATTAACAATCAATTTGGGAACAAAGGCTAATAATATTTTGTCTTAGAATTGAAAGAAATGTGCTAGTTCAATTTAATTTACAAGTTAAATAATTTCATTTCTAGGATTCACAGACATCTCGTCTCTCCACTATTTAATTATTCCCTGATACAAAGAGAGAAGAAATGCTTCAGCAAAATAAAAGAATCATTAGTGACTGTATAAATCAAAGACTGGACCTGAATTTGAATTTTTGTTGTAGGTAAGGAAACTTGGATATAGAGTTCTTAATCTGGACAGAAGAATGGAAGAAGCTGTGATCCTTGCATCCAGGTTAGGCTCATCTGTGATAATAACCATATTTTGAAAATGTTGAGCAAATTTATCTTTTGCAGGGGATCGCAGAATATAAGTAAATTAAGAGGATAGATGGATGATATTACAGGGTGAAGTGAAGTAATACAGCAGTCCCAAAAGTGCTTCGATGAACAAATCACTGTCAGCGCCTTCATTATCTAAATGATAGAAGGGTCACACTCTTCTTTCTTTTCTCCTTGGATTAGGCCTTAAGAAGACTGACATTGTTGTGGTACTGTGCTGTACTTCCAGGTAGAATAGACATTCACATATTTTACAGCTGTCTTCACTAATGTGAGTTTGTGGACTGAGGTAGGTTTTGGTATATAAAAGCTGTAAACTAATTGAAGTAGGAGCTTAATTTAGGAGACTGGGTGCTTTAAGGCTGTACAAAGAGCAGATGCAACAGTTGTAGTACTAAATGTCAGAACTTATCTCCTATTTTTTAAGAAAGAATGCTTTAGGAAAATATAACCTTGTAGTAGAAGCTTATCTCTCAAAACAAGGGGCCCAGGATTACTGAGGAATGCAGAGACTAGTCAAAGCTAACACTTTTGATGCGCCAGCAAGAATAAAGAAGTAGAGCAGAGGCCGGCAGTTCACCCAGAAGTCACAACGATGAAGAGGAGCGGAGGAAGTAAACAACCACCAGATGTCTCTGAAGACCACCGAGAGACTCTAATGCGCATGCGGGAGTGGGCAGTAACCTGTAATAATGAGTTAATGAATAGGTAATAATTTATTGGAAAACTAGTGAATATGCATACATAGTATGTATTTGAACTGTACATCTAAATCAGTCGGCACACACATTAGATGGAGCAATCCCCTGTGCGGCTGGCACTGCAATAAAGAATACCTGCTTAATAGGCACTGAGGCTATTGAGCCTTAACTTCGGCATTTCACTGCATCAGTACAAAATAGCATGAATTTAGAAATTCAAGACCTCAGTCTATTCAATTTCTAAGATAAATGCCCAGAGTCATCTGAAATGAAGAGGACTCTTTGGAGTCATAAAACTAGAAATGACCAGAAGACACACTAAATAAATACACCTTAAACAGACTAAGCGTCCCTCAAAAAAATTCTGTGTTTTCTTAGATGTGTGACTTGTAAACTAAATTAGAATTTCTTTGGTTTGTGGAAGGCAGAAAAAGAAAACATAACATTTTTTTTTTTTTTAATTTATTATCTTGAAAAATAAAAGTTATAGCCATCTAGGAAGAAATTATTGCAGTGAGGCCATAAAAAAATCACCACACTAAGGAAACAATTCAGTTTCAGTGCCATAAAGCCATCTACAAAATAATTAATGGTTCCTCATTTTTAATCCATCTAAATAAAAAAATGTATTGACTTAATGTAAATGAAAAAAAAAAAGTATATCCCTGGAAATTCCATTACACCTTCAAATAGTAAATCTATACATGTACTAGTCGTCTGTGTAACTTCTACAGCCACAGATAAAAGATAAAATAAAATTTACAAAAATCTTGCCCCAAATAATCTAGCACAGATAACGGCAATGGAAAACAATGAAAGAAACAAGATGGATACTTATAATTCAGATACCATTTTACAACCTTGGTTCATGTGCAGGCACTTCCGAGTAAAGATGAGGATCTTTGTTACAGTTGGGTCCATCTGCATCCATTTATGTTGTTGGGTCCTGTTTTAATAACAACAATCTTTTTTGTTCTTTTGCCCCTGCTGAATATATGAGCTTTCACTTAATTTAGCAGGACACACTAGCACTCAGGTCTTTATCAGCTAGTACCAAAGAACTGTCTTCCCAAGGCTTTTACAATTGTATTTTTTTCACCTATGGCTCATTTTGAAGATGTAGTGTATATTGGCATTTAAACTACAGAATAGTTTTATTAATTTATTTACAATATAAGTATAAAGAAGTATTTAATGTCCTCTTTAAAATTACTCACTTAAGCTGTGTTTTCATTTCACTGAGGAGATAAGGTTGCCTTTAAGATGACTTGATGACTCTGAACATGGAAGTGTCACACCATTCATTTAGGAACCAATGTGAAAGAGCTGGTGCCCGTAGTAATAAACATAAAATACAATGTCTCCCTTAAAAAGAAGCAAAATAAAAAAAGTGGAAGAAAATTATTCTCCAATCATTTACTGAAGCTATTCATAGTAAGAACCAATTATTTTCCCTCACTTTGTTTTAATATGGAGGATATAAATATGGAGGAAAAAAAATATTAATGATCATGGTACTTTTCCAGCCTGAATTCGAGACCAATTCATCGTTACAATCCTTCAATTCAGTGAACGTACATAAAATGTAATTTTCAGTTTTCCAGACAATGAAGTGATGCTTATCTGTATGTGGTGCGGGTGCCCGGGCCAGGCTGTCGGGGGGTGCCCAGGTCGGGCGGCCTCTATGGTGAGCAGCCGGGGCTGCCCCGAGCCGGACACAGCTGGTTCCAGACGACTCCAACCCACCCCCCGCAGGGCACGGCTGAGGATGGAGGGATGAAGGTCTGAGGTTGAGTTTGGGAAGCGGGGGAATAGGGGAAGGTGATATTTTATTTATTTTTTTTCCTCACCATCCAAATATCTTTTAATTGACAACAAATAAAATTAATTTTTCCAAAGCTGAGTCTGTTTTGCCCATGACAGTAATTGGCAAATGATCTCACGCTCTTTGTCTCAGACCACAAGCTTTTTCATCTTATTTTGTCCTCCTGTCCTACTGTCCTTGGAGCGATAACTGGTTTACTTTTTGATACCTATGCATTTATAGGAGTAAAGGATTTTAAGTATTACTGTCTCTGACTGAGATGTTGCCTAAATTTAACTTTACCACTGTTTTAGCTGGTAAATTTTAGAGCCCCCAAATAAATTTACTTATATGTATCTATCCATGTTTGTATGCATATTACCTTTGTACCCAAATATCTGCAAATGTCTGCAGTTTTTTTCAGGACAAAGTCACTTTCTTTATTTTTATCCATCTGCTGTAACCAAGAAGTTGCACATTACTATAAACTAAGATTTCACTTTGGCCATCATAGAGCAAGAGCAGTTCAACAGCCTCTGGCATACTAATTTCTGCACGCTGTTGTCAAAACTTACAGTTAAGTAAGCCTGTAATCAAGATTGCCTTATTTAACTTTATTGTTAAATAAGTAGTTTATAATGTGTTAGCTAAGGTTCCTTGTATTTTAACATAGACTTGAAAGGGGGCATATAATAGCAGTTCTAATGTTACTCTTTACAAATCATGACTAACCTAAATTGAGGTAGCCACTGGAATGAGCTCTCTTCCACTAACATCAGGATTAGAATATGAGAATATGTCCAAATAAGTACATGGGCGAGTTGATATGCTGTAAACTCACACTTAGTTTGGTCTCTCAGTAACCTGCTAACACATACCACGCTGTTTGCCATATATTGTGTCCTTTCCCATGTTAGGAAAAATTCCATCAGAATGAGACATTTATTTGGAAATCATTAATTCAGATATATTTTTCTGCTGTATTCTGTAATATTATTGGAGCACTAGAAGTTTATATAGATTGAGGAGTAATGCATTTACATTAGGGAACATTCAGACACCAGCCTTTTATTCTGTTATCGGGCCTTACTAAATGATGTTACTCATAGAATCGTGGAATCATAGAATGGTTTGGGTCATAAGGGACCTTAAAGATCATCTAGTTCCAGGCCCCATGCCATGCACAGAGACAACTTTCACTCCGTTTTCACTCCATCCAACTTGACCTTGAACACTTCCAGGGATGGGGCATCAATAACTTCTCAGGGCAACCTGTTCCAGTGTCTCACGAGCTTCACTGTAAAAAAGTTCTTCCTAATGTCCAATCTAAATCTGCCCTCTTTCAGTTTAAAACCATTGCCCCACGTCTTGTCACTTCAGGCCCTGGTAAATAAGGTAAACGTCACTACAGGCCCTGGTAAATTTGCTCCCCATCTTTCTTATAAGCCTCCTTTAAGTATGGAAAGGCCACAATATGTTCTCCCCAGAGGCTTTTCTTCTCCAGGTTAAACGATCCCAACTTTATCAACTTTTCTTCATAGAAGATGTGTTCCAGCCCTCTGACCACTTTTTGTGGATGTCCTCTGGACCTGCTCCAACAGGTCCCTGTCTTTCTTGTGCCACAGACCCCAGAGATGGAAGCAGTACTCCAGTTGGGGACTAAAAAGAGCAGAGTAGAGGGGGAGAATCACAACCCTTGACCTGCTGGCCACCGGTTCTTTTTATGCAGCCCAGGATACGATTAGCTTTCTAGCCTGCAAGTGCACATTAGTGGCTTATGTTCTATTTTTCATCCACTACTATCCCCAAGTCCTTCTTTGCAGAGCTACTCTCAATCCATTCATCCCCCAGTCTGTATTGATACTGGGAATTGCCCCGACCCCGGTGCAGGACCTTGCACATGACCTTGTTCAACTTAAAGAGGTTTGCATGGGCCCACTCCTCAAACCTGTCAAGGTCCCTTTGGATGTCATGCCTTCGCTCAGTATCAACTGCTTCACTCAGCTTGGTGACATCCACAAACTTGCTGAAGGTGCTCTCAATCCCACTGTCTATGTCATTGATGAATATATTAAATAGTATTGGTCCCCATATGGACACTTAAAAGACACCACTTCTTATTGGTTTACACTTAGACATTGAGGCATTAACTGTCACTCTTTGGATGTAGCTATTCAGAAAATTCCTTATCTATTGAATAGTCTGTTTTTCAAATCCATACCTTTCCAGTTTAGAGACAAGNTACTTTTCCAGCCTGAATTCGAGACCAATTCATCGTTACAATCCTTCAATTCAGTGAACGTACATAAAATGTAATTTTCAGTTTTCCAGACAATGAAGTGATGCTTATCTGTATGTGGTGCGGGTGCCCGGGCCAGGCTGTCGGGGGGTGCCCAGGTCGGGCGGCCTCTATGGTGAGCAGCCGGGGCTGCCCCGAGCCGGACACAGCTGGTTCCAGACGACTCCAACCCACCCCCCGCAGGGCACGGCTGAGGATGGAGGGATGAAGGTCTGAGGTTGAGTTTGGGAAGCGGGGGAATAGGGGAAGGTGATATTTTATTTATTTTTTTTCCTCACCATCCAAATATCTTTTAATTGACAACAAATAAAATTAATTTTTCCAAAGCTGAGTCTGTTTTGCCCATGACAGTAATTGGCAAATGATCTCACGCTCTTTGTCTCAGACCACAAGCTTTTTCATCTTATTTTGTCCTCCTGTCCTACTGTCCTTGGAGCGATAACTGGTTTACTTTTTGATACCTATGCATTTATAGGAGTAAAGGATTTTAAGTATTACTGTCTCTGACTGAGATGTTGCCTAAATTTAACTTTACCACTGTTTTAGCTGGTAAATTTTAGAGCCCCCAAATAAATTTACTTATATGTATCTATCCATGTTTGTATGCATATTACCTTTGTACCCAAATATCTGCAAATGTCTGCAGTTTTTTTCAGGACAAAGTCACTTTCTTTATTTTTATCCATCTGCTGTAACCAAGAAGTTGCACATTACTATAAACTAAGATTTCACTTTGGCCATCATAGAGCAAGAGCAGTTCAACAGCCTCTGGCATACTAATTTCTGCACGCTGTTGTCAAAACTTACAGTTAAGTAAGCCTGTAATCAAGATTGCCTTATTTAACTTTATTGTTAAATAAGTAGTTTATAATGTGTTAGCTAAGGTTCCTTGTATTTTAACATAGACTTGAAAGGGGGCATATAATAGCAGTTCTAATGTTACTCTTTACAAATCATGACTAACCTAAATTGAGGTAGCCACTGGAATGAGCTCTCTTCCACTAACATCAGGATTAGAATATGAGAATATGTCCAAATAAGTACATGGGCGAGTTGATATGCTGTAAACTCACACTTAGTTTGGTCTCTCAGTAACCTGCTAACACATACCACGCTGTTTGCCATATATTGTGTCCTTTCCCATGTTAGGAAAAATTCCATCAGAATGAGACATTTATTTGGAAATCATTAATTCAGATATATTTTTCTGCTGTATTCTGTAATATTATTGGAGCACTAGAAGTTTATATAGATTGAGGAGTAATGCATTTACATTAGGGAACATTCAGACACCAGCCTTTTATTCTGTTATCGGGCCTTACTAAATGATGTTACTCATAGAATCGTGGAATCATAGAATGGTTTGGGTCATAAGGGACCTTAAAGATCATCTAGTTCCAGGCCCCATGCCATGCACAGAGACAACTTTCACTCCGTTTTCACTCCATCCAACTTGACCTTGAACACTTCCAGGGATGGGGCATCAATAACTTCTCAGGGCAACCTGTTCCAGTGTCTCACGAGCTTCACTGTAAAAAAGTTCTTCCTAATGTCCAATCTAAATCTGCCCTCTTTCAGTTTAAAACCATTGCCCCACGTCTTGTCACTTCAGGCCCTGGTAAATAAGGTAAACGTCACTACAGGCCCTGGTAAATTTGCTCCCCATCTTTCTTATAAGCCTCCTTTAAGTATGGAAAGGCCACAATATGTTCTCCCCAGAGGCTTTTCTTCTCCAGGTTAAACGATCCCAACTTTATCAACTTTTCTTCATAGAAGATGTGTTCCAGCCCTCTGACCACTTTTTGTGGATGTCCTCTGGACCTGCTCCAACAGGTCCCTGTCTTTCTTGTGCCACAGACCCCAGAGATGGAAGCAGTACTCCAGTTGGGGACTAAAAAGAGCAGAGTAGAGGGGGAGAATCACAACCCTTGACCTGCTGGCCACCGGTTCTTTTTATGCAGCCCAGGATACGATTAGCTTTCTAGCCTGCAAGTGCACATTAGTGGCTTATGTTCTATTTTTCATCCACTACTATCCCCAAGTCCTTCTTTGCAGAGCTACTCTCAATCCATTCATCCCCCAGTCTGTATTGATACTGGGAATTGCCCCGACCCCGGTGCAGGACCTTGCACATGACCTTGTTCAACTTAAAGAGGTTTGCATGGGCCCACTCCTCAAACCTGTCAAGGTCCCTTTGGATGTCATGCCTTCGCTCAGTATCAACTGCTTCACTCAGCTTGGTGACATCCACAAACTTGCTGAAGGTGCTCTCAATCCCACTGTCTATGTCATTGATGAATATATTAAATAGTATTGGTCCCCATATGGACACTTAAAGGACACCACTTCTTATTGGTTTACACTTAGACATTGAGGCATTAACTGTCACTCTTTGGATGTAGCTATTCAGAAAATTCCTTATCTATTGAATAGTCTGTTTTTCAAATCCATACCTTTCCAGTTTAGAGACAAGAATATTGTGTGGGATCGTGTCAAAGGCCTTACAGAAGTCAATGTAGATGACATCTGCAGATTTTCCCTTGTCCACTGATACAGGTATTCCATTGTAGAATGCCACTAAATTGGTCAGTCATGATTTTCCCTTGGTGAAGCCATGTTGGCTGTCTCTAATCACCTCTCTGTCTTCCATATGTTTCGATACGTCTTCAGGAGCATCTGCTTCATGATTTCACTGGGAACAGAGGTGAGTCTGACTGATGAGGCTGATCAAATATAAATAAAATGTAATAAATAAATAGTATGGCATATGGAAGATCACACTGCCTCAAGACTTCTATTTCTTTTTTTAGCAAGCTATGTGTAGACCTAGGCTATTTGTATAATCATATGTTTGATTTGGGTATATGTCCTTCTTCCCTGCCCTCTTGTGAAAACAGAGATTCTGAAGCACAGTTATATGATTCAAATGGGGTGCATAGAAAATATATCAGGAACAGATCATGGAGCATGTGATATGAAACATGCAACCAATCTGAATGACTTCACCAATAATTTTTTAGGAAAACACTAAAATCACTATTTACTGTATCTGAAAAATTGGTTTAAGTAGCAATTTTCCAGTTTATTCGTTGGCAACAGCTCTGGTGTCAGTAAAATTAGATTAAGAATAAAAATGCCTTTATTGCCTAATTATATCACCGAATGTTATTATTCATACTGTAGGTAAGAAATAGCAAGAGAAATTAAGCATTACGCATTTTTCAGGTGGGCAGATTGGAAAACTGTTATCGGTTGCTATCAAGAGTACAGGGAATCAATTCAACTTCATAGTATCACAATGAAAAGAAGAATTAAATAAAATACGCCTTTATGAACCTTGTCTCTTGGTAGCTGTCTCATGTTAATGAGTTTATTAGCTCAAGTGCCTTTAGCATTTTGGAGTAGTATCTCAATTACAACAAACTCAGAGCTTAAGTGCCCAGAGATTTTATCAGTGGGAAGAGCTTTTTAAAAGTTATCATCTTAATGATTTTAGTCATTCTGTGGGATTGAAGTAAAGGTGAAAATATGAATAGCAATTGTTAATTACATGGTTATTTTATAAATTAGATAGGAAAAAGCTTAGTTACAAAGAAATAAGAAATATTTGGCATCTAATAAAAATGTTCTGTTTCAAATCCTTCATTATATTAGAGTGCGGAATCTGCACAAAGTCTGATCACTTTAAATAGTGAAAACAAATGTGACAGGTAAAATATGCCCAATCGACAGTTTATTAAGCCAATTTAAGAGTAGAAACAATTGTAAAGCATCGGGCTAATCACTGCATCTGGTTCATAGCAAAGGAATCAATTTCATTGCAACACTTGTAGCAGATAAATTAATTCCATGATTCCAATTTAATTTGTCAATGCCACTCTTCATTGAGAAAGACAAGCTTGGTAGAAACACTGAGAGATGGAGAACATACTTGACAAAAGACTGATTCAAAGAAATGTTCCAGATGAATATATTTGTTAAAAGTGATGCAATTCATATGTGTGCTCAGCTTCTTCCAGTTCGAGAAATATCAAAACAGGTTGTCATATGCACATTTGGTAGGCACTGACAGCCTGGCAGTCAACTAGTATTTCATTTCATTATGTGAGAAGAGCATTGCCTGAAAAATTAAAACAAACAACTCCTTGGCTAGGAATACTGAGGCTTCTTAGAGCTGGTATTCTATGGGGCTGATGTTTTCACAGCTATAGCTGCAAGTTCATACCAGCTAATAGTCAATGCTTCTGAGATGAGAAAAACAGATAAACCATGAAAAAACAAACAAACAAACAAACAAACCACCAAGTAACAAGTTCCTTGCATCCTGGAATCACAGGCTAAAAAGTTGTAGGTATGGAGCAATGCAATCTGCATGGCAAAACTGGGTTAATCACATTCTATTAGAAGATTTTAGGTAGGTTAACGATCTGTCATTCTTCATCAGGAGACTCTACAAAGTCTATAGCAACTCTACAGTTTGAGGATTTGTGTGAGGTGAAGATCAGAGGCCCTGATTTTTAATACAGAACACCTATGAACACCTGTAACACTGTGTCCTTAGGCAATTAAGGGTTGAGAAGGCAGTTTTAAAAGGAGGTGAGTGTGATAAGGATAAAATTTTCCTAACAAAGGTAAAATTTCAGCAGTAATAAGCTGCACAGTATAAAAACATTAATTCAAATTTTGATAATATCAAGAAGTCCCTGACAGTGAGGGCTCTGCAGTAAAACTTGAGCCCTATTTTTCCTAAAGCTGTATTACTTACATCTAAAACTTATTCATGAATGAGGCTGAATTGATTAGACCTGTGAGTGGTGCCACCTGCTTGCAAACAAAAGCAGGGAGGTAATTCAGGAAAGAGCTTTTACTTTTTATTCTCTTGAGAATGCAAGAATGGATTATGGGGGCTGGGGAGCAGCTGTGCAGGTCTAAATCATATGTTTGAAAATGAGCAACTGTTAATAAGGCAAAAAGTAGTTCAAGGATGGTATAGCCTCTTCAGCTGTTTTGACTGTGTTCTTGTAAGTTTACCAGAGACGTGTGAGCTGATTCCCCATAATGAAAATAGTTACCCCAATTGTTGGGTGTGATTGATAGTAGTTATACTTGTACATAGAATTTCTGAAGCTACTTTAAATTACTTTGACAGAAGACATAAGAAGGATGATGCAAAGTCTACTCTGGGAGTAGAACCATAGAGTACGTAGCCATAGGGGAAGGAACTTAGATGTAAGGTGAAATGAAAACTTCTGTTAAACACTTCGGGGGCCCAAAGGACTTACTGTAGTACTCTGAGATTGTAAGTTCTTGATGGAGTTGAATTGCAGATTTTTCTAACTGCACTATAGAAAAANAAAAAAAAAAAAAAAGTAACTTTCCTACATATTCTGATTTTTTTGAAGAACATGGTAAAAATTGACGGTGTGTTTGAAAGAGACTTGAATTATTGTCCCTTTTCAAATTTGATGGACTGATATACTTCATAGACACTTCTCTTGTTCTGTGTGGTAATGTGAAAAAAGCATACCCTTCCAGAGAGGAGATGCTGGAGGGCATAGTTGGATCTTGTGTGTGTGTGTGTATAGTTCTATATTGTCTTTGAACCGGTAGTATTGCTGTTTGCTGTTTCTAAATTTAAATCTCTGTAGGAATTCAGTTTATTTTTTAAAATGTTCAAAGCACTTACATAGATATGGAGAAAATATACATATATGTCAGAAGAAAATGGTTTTCCATTATTTCTTGTACAATCATAATGGTTTCTCTATGTATACTGTTTTCTGTGGACGAGTAATAGCTTACTGAGTTTTGGTTTTAAGTATTAAAGAAAAATAACAATCTCTTGTATGTTGAGTTGATAAGCAAAAAGTATTACTCATATGGATGGACCCTGATCACTAAGAGATTATGTTCTGTTACGGAAGGAAGAACTGATTATATCAATTCGTGTGAATAGAACAATAATAAATCATTTCTGTATTGGTGAAAATACTAATTATATCAGTCACTTCAGGCAATATCTATGCAAAATCAATTACTAGTGACAATGTTTAAGACAACTATGGTAAATGAGAAAATCAGACCTATGCTTAAAGGCATAATTTTATGGCTGTGGTTTTGAAAAATTCTGCATGTAAGAAGACTTGTGAAAAGTTAAGTTTTCAACAACATTCATCTAGTGGAACAGATGTATTGATCAATGTTTTTAGGGTAGGGTAAAAGTAATTTGGTCATCCCCCTAATGCTAAAATGTAACTATTTTTCCTTCACTTCAGAGTTCTCAGTATGCTCCACCCTGTAATTGTTTTTGCTCTTCCCTTGAGTCTGTTAGCTTTGGCAAAACTTTGAATGCATTTTTTTAGGAATGTAAGGAGAAAGTATCTTTTAATTATTCCTTGGCTAACGGGCTAACTTTTCAAACTCATGACTTCAAACACACAATGACACTGGAAGAGGCCTAGGCAACTGTCTAGTCAAAGAGGTTTGGCTCTGTGATTAGACCAGGCTGCCCAGGGCGTTGTCCAGTGATGCCTTGGAAAACTTGTAGAGGCCTGCAGGGCCTCTCTGGGCAACCTGTTGCACTGCTTGCCTGTCCTCATGGGATTTTTCCCTTACATCCAGCCTGTATCAAATTATGCCCTTTGTCTCTTATCCCCTTGCCAGGCACAATTATGCAGAGCCTATTTCTGTCTTTCTGATGATCTCCCCATAGGTACAGAGAGCTGGCTCAAAGCCATCTCTTCTCCAGGCTGAACAAGCCCAGGTTCCTCAGCCTTTCCTTACAGAAGTCATCCTCCAACTCCAAATCAACTTGTTCCACTTATTGATATTTTTTCTTGTACTATGGGCCAAAAACTGGACAGAGTGTTATAGAATATTCTCGATGGGATCAAAAATGTATTGAGTAAAGGGAAATAATCACTTTTGTTAATCTACTAGCTACACTTCTATTGACACAGTCAAATCTAAGAGCTAGTCTTCCCCTCTGCTGGCATGCACTGCTGGTTCTTGTTTAGCTTCCTGTCCACCAGGACTCTTATCTATTTTTCACAGATCTGCTCTCTAGCCAATCTGCCCCAGCTTTGTACCATTGCAGAGGGTTAATCCATTCCAGGTACAGGACCGTGGATTTGTCCTTGTTGAATTTCCTGACCTATTTTCTCCAGCTTGTCTAGGTGCTTTTGAAGGATAACTCTGCCCTTCAGTGTATTGGCTATACTTCTCATTTTCTAACACCAAGCTTGATGAGGTGTATTCAGTCTTAATTAGGTCACAGATATTATGCCTGCTAAGTCCCAGAGGAGATCCCTGAGGAACACCACTTATAATTGGCCTTATAAAGTACAGTATGGCCCATTTACTCCTACTCCTTGAAGTCCATGATTCAGCCATTTTTTTTCACCCACCTGGACAGTAACATCAATGTTTCTTCCACAGAATCCTTGTATCCATTTTGAAAGTTCAGGTAGGCAATGAGCACTGCTCTGCCCTAATCCAAAAATACAGTCATTTCATCACAGAGAGTAATCAAGTTGGCCAAGCACAATTTACTTTTGACAAGCCTGTGATGGCTATTCAAAATTACCTTCTCCTCTAGGAAACCAGATTTTTTTCCATGAGGATGTGCTCTGTCATTTTTTTTCAGGGTCATCTGGCAAGCCTGACTTGTATTTCCTTGCATTGTTCCTTTTGTCCTTTGTGAAGATGGGTGAAACCTATTCCTTTTCCCAGTCATCAAGACCTTTTGGGGTCTCTACTTTCAAAGGTGATAGAGGGCAGCCTCGCGTTAACATCAGCCAGCTTTCTCAGTGCTCTTGGAAGCATTCCAGCGCATCTTGGACTTGAATGGGCTGAGATTTCTCAAGAAATCGTGACTTAGTCTTCTTCCAGTACTGGTATAAGTAGCATTGGTAAAATGAAAAATTAGCTATTTACAATACAAAATTGGTAAAAGAGGTTGTAAGTTTATTTTATGTTTTAAAACTTTTTAAAACTGATATCATTTTTATATTTCTGTAGCTTGTTTTTAGTTCTCCCTTGGAACATGCTCATGAAGGAAGTTTTTGGTTGTTTTTTTTCTTAAGTATGAAAACAGATAGTTTGGATTGAAGTCAAGGGGCCTGAAAAAAGGCTCATTTCAACTCTAGTATGAACTCTGATTCCTCAGCGTTGTACAACGTGAGCCTCTGTTTGACGTGTGTATGCTGTCTCGGGTTGTTGCATGTTTTATTGTTTTTGGTGAAAATTGTAAGGTACCGTAGCCAATCTACACAGCAGTCTGAGGTACTGGTTTGCTTTCTAGGCATGAGCTAACTCATTCTGAAAGCAGCCTGTCCCTATGGCACCTCTTCTGCTGGTGTCAAAGGGTACTACTGAGGTGAAAATATGTTTCCCAGTTATTTACTTGTTTAATTCAAGTGTTCACTCAATGGGAAAGGAGTTGTTGTCTACTTCTCTTTTTCTACTTCTCTTAACCTTCTGTTACTGATGTTGCCCCAAAGTTGTCAGCTGGATAGAGATGCATTGAGAAATGTTTCACTTCCTTCCAAGTTAATAACTACTTTCACAGGTTGTATGAAAAAAAAAAAAAACCAACAAACAATAAACCAACTCTCAGAAAAGGCGAAGACTTTCTCTAAAATAATAGTTGTGCAGCTCGCATCTGCTTTGCAAAGTGACACAAATTATGTAGAGAATTGTTTTTTTTTTCTCTTCTTCCCATTCTGTCTCCTTCCATATGCAGTGCTGCACTTGTAGCCTTTATCACAGCATGGGATGGATCATCATGTATTGCCCCTGCTGTCCCCATTTCCCTTGAAGATCATGTCTGACACTTTAATTTGAATTCTTTCATGTCCATACTACTAGAACTGCCCCACTTTGTATACTACATCTGTGGCTTCATTGAATTCTTATTGTTTTGGCAACATGTTTCTACCACCAACTATCCAGCCCTATTTTTTTTTTTTTCTAGGACCTAATTGAAATCTAATCTAATACAAGATTCTCAGGCTGGCAAACAACATGGTTAAGTTCATGTTTGAGAGTTTCTTTCAACCTCTTTTTGTTTAAAAACCTATCACTTAAATTCCATATAAAGTTGAAATATGTAAGATTACATCTGTTCAGTTCTGTGTATTACAGACACAGATTTTTTATTATTTTTCTTTAATTAAATGACAACCAACTGACCTCAAATGCATGAAAAGCAACAGTTGGTGAAAGGAAGAATAGTGAACTTGTTCCTTTGTGTCAACTTTCACTTTCTTTTGGTGGCTTGTTTAACATGGCAGTCACTTTCCTCTCAGAAGTAGAGGGCTGTGATTGATTAGGTGTTTCTATTTTGATCTATCAATATTGTTTGGTCTGTATTTCTGTGCAACACAGTTGATTGCATCTTCTTCATCTCACCTGCCAAACTGTCACAAAACCAATCAGAACTCTTCTTCCCTTCCCCACGGACTGCCTCTCACTAGCATTTGAGATTATGTTCTAACCGCATGTTTGTGATGTCATTCTTATGTCTCTTACATTTAACCTGACTTGTGTCAGAGAACTTAAGTTGTTCTGGAATTGGGTGCTCTGTCTGCAGCATAAATATATCAAATCAGCATTTTTCCCCAGATTTCCCACAGGATTATTCCATCTGATGGAGGACCCATATGCTAAAAAGTGTATGGATGAGAAGGATATGCAACTGCAATTCTTTCATGTACTTTGATAACAGTTTTAGATGAGATGACAAGTACAATAAAACAAATGCAGATTAAGCAGAGTTCCTCATGAAAATGGTCTAATAAGCTTGCTACAATGACAAAAATGTTGACTGGGAAAATGAAAAATTCTCAATGCTAACATTTAATGTGCTTCTACAAACACCATTATTTTAATGTAACGGTAAATAATGGAAAGAGCTTTTTGGTTTAGAAAAAAATTACAATTGCTCATACATCTCCAAGTCCTTCTGATGAGTTTGGTAACCAGTTGTTTTGAGTAGCAAAATCTTTGGCTGGCCTTTTATAGCTTACTGACAATACTTGTCTGTCTTTTTGTTGTTGTGATAAAATATCAGCAAAATAAAATAATGCATGCAACCTTAAACAGTCATTAGAGATGGATTCTCACTACACAAAAGGCAGCATCTTTTGTAAGGTTAACATCAGTATTAGCAGTCTAAGACAAATTTCTCACTGAAATGTTAACAGATTCTCAAGGGAAAAAAAGAGGTTTTGTTGGTTTTGGTTGGTTTG
>VXBH01005961.1:40064-62051 GCA_013400035.1 Rynchops niger | reverse complement strand
TTTTTTTTTTTTTTTTTTTAATGTTCACAGAGACTGATAATGTTGCTGATGAATCTAAATAGACATGAGTGTAAACCACAATATTTTTGCTTCCTCTGCTCTCATGAAGCATGCAATTACACTATGATATCTAAAGGTACTTGCAGCTGTATTTATGGAAAGACTAATCAATGTGATCCAGGTGTGTTTTCCTTTTGCCTGACAGTGATGATTCTGCGTATTTACTTCTCCCAGTAAAACACAATTCCATTAACTCCAGTAGCTGACAACTGCTTTATCCATTCAATAGAGGCTTATGTGCTGTAACTGTTGTTCAGACAATAGCTTTAATGTCTGTAAGTATCAGCAAAGGAAAAAAAAAAACCAATCAATCCAACAAGAAAGAGTGTGCAAGAGTATATATGTGTTAACCGACATTATTCAACATGCAATCAGCAGTGATTTGAATTCTTATTTCCTACAGCAGTTTTGTTTGCACCAACAGTCTTATTCTAGATCTTCCAAACTGTTCTAATACTGTCTGTCACAGGCCTCAAAAGATCTGTTGGAATAACCAAGTAGAGAAACTGCCCCTTCGCTTATAATTCTGCCCTTGTGCTTGTGGTTAAAGAAACTGGAAGTACAGCTGGTATATTTCAGAATACATTTCTCTATATAGTTAAATACTCTGTCATGGGTCTGAGTTGAGAGTTGTTTTGCAGCCTTGGAGCTTGAAAAGAAAAAAAAATAAAAGTAATAATTAAAAAATCTGATCAGCTCTTAGAGTTGATGCAAATTGCTGTTTGCATGCAAAGCAAAAAATAAGGAAACAATGGCTGTTACAAATAAAAAAATCCCTACGCTGTTCAAAATGCAAAGCTAAACAGACAGAGAAGACAAACTGATGACTGCTTTTCTAGGAACTGTAGAAATTAGTTTCAGTTCGATCATTCTAAGTTAGTGAGAGAAAAAGCTTTCTGGAAAGAGAAGTCAAGATGCAGTGACCTCTGTGCAAATAAAAACACAGTACTGTTTTATTCATATCATAATCCTCATTTCATCATGTTTATTTTATGCATGTGACAGAAAGAGGAAAGAATTCTTTAGTACAATTAACTCTTAAGGCAGAGGGACATATTTGTTGGTCTGTATTCAAGGCATATCCATTTCAGTATTTCCACAATTGTCTGAACACTAAAATCTCTAAAACAGTTATGTAAACTGTTATATTCCCT
This sequence comes from Rynchops niger, assembly GCA_013400035.1. Lineage (NCBI taxonomy): Eukaryota > Metazoa > Chordata > Aves > Charadriiformes > Laridae > Rynchops > Rynchops niger. Next base: position 60,837 of record VXBH01005961.1, on the reverse strand, counting down.
AACAGTATAAATTTTGAGATTAAAAAAAAAAATACTTTATTTACAGATACAAAAAAGCAGTCAAGTCTTTTGTAATTAGAAGTAAGGAATGTCTGGTTTTTGGTTCGTGTTTTTGTTTGTTTGTTGTTTGTTTTTTTTGTGTTTTTTTGTTTGTTTTTGGGTTTTTTTTGGTTTTTTTTGTGTTTTTTTTTTTTTTTTTTAATATCCCATGCATAAGTTTTGTGAAGAAAATGGCATAATCTTAATGTAAGGTCACATAGTCAACATTTAGTGTTCCCACCAAAACAATAATCCAAAATGGTCTCCTATTTTAGGCCTCAACTTAATACTCTTTTTTACTTTTGTTTTGCTATAAAATATACTGATAAGTAGCTAACATCCTTACTTTCCATGTTTGCACAAAAATAGAACAAAATGTAACTGCTACTTAAAATAGAAATGTCTTTCCTGCAAGATCAGCTGTGGTCTTTCAATATAAGTACTAGAAGTTTTATAAGCAGGGAAGTATTAATCTTTTAAGAGTTCTGTGTTAAGCAGTCATAATGGCTTCTTTCGTCATATCTCAAGTACTATTTGCCCAGGAAACTTCTGCTGGTACTGAAATATAATTCAGTCACTAAACAGTCTTCAATCAGTTAAGGTTATTATCAGTCATTTCTAACTGTCTATATATTTTCTGAGATCTGAAAATGTTTTATCACAAAGAAATATTTTCCAAAAGTCTGATTAAAACTCTTTGAATGGGTTATGACACGATGTAAAGAATTATCAGCTCAGAGGCTTCAGGTCTTTTAGTGACTTTCCTTGGATTACTTAGAAATTATCTAGTTTTAAAGAGGTTAATATTCTTATTTCTGAATATGCAGACTTCATAAGGTGCTGAACTTCCTTTCGACTTCCTGAAAACTTACTTAAAACACTTCTAGCATTTCAGACTTCATAGCATTAGTGCCTGCAGCAGTAACTGAAGATAAAATCTGTAAAATATAATTGTTTGAAAACCTTGGTCTAATTAACTTACATATATCTGGAGTCCAGTCTTCAATATACTGTTTTGACTGATTGGTATTTCAGAGTTTTAAGACAACTTCAGAATCTACAAGAAAGTGGAGCTTGATTAACTCTGTTGGGTTGAAAACTGCTGGAAAAAAAAAGACTAACTGTGGTAAGAGTAATCTCCAGATCAGCCCAATGGCCCTTTGAATCTAAGTACTCTGTGAGTAAAGAATAGCAAAATATCTTTATTATTATGTTATCGACTTACATCAGAAGAACTGTGTTTTGTCAAAAAATTTGGACAGAATACATGCGGGGTTCTTATATTTCCTGTTGTGAAGAGAAGATAGTGTGGTTGTTTTGTTTGTTTGTTTAAAAAAAAAAGTCATAGCAAAGCTGAGACGTGGCAGGAGTAGGGGAAAATGTAAAATGCAAGATGGGAGCAAACAAGGGATCAGAAAGAGATCAAATACACAGGAGAATCCTTTTGCTGTCTGCCAGTACCTCCTTTTGTTATTGCTGGAAGAGCTTTTTTGGCTTTACTTCACAGTTTCTCTTACAAGCCTGGAAGGTTTAAAGAAAAAGAAAGACTTGAAATGTCTTCAATGAAGACAAGACACTTCTTCCTTCAAGAGGAGGAGCTGTCAAGGAAGTTCGTCTCAAACCAGAAGCAAGTGCTGAAATGCTGTTCTCGGCTTCGGTCTTGGACTCGTGCCTTCCTGACAGAATTTTTCTCAATGTTCTTTTCTGGAAGGTGAGTTTGACTTCAACAACAAAGGTGATAAGATACATCCTATGCCTGAAATAGGAAAGCCCTATTGGTTTGGCATAGCATACAACCAAAGACCGATGGAGGAGAGGCAGAGTTTGGTCCATTTATTTTGTGGGCTTCAGTACACAACTAGATTTTCCCTTACATCTGAAAAAGAACTAGCCCCACCCCTCCAATGCCTTTTTAAGCATTCTTGCATGCGGCCTATTCTCATTCAGTCTTCACTGTCTGTCTAGTTCGGGAGTTTTTCCTAAAATTTAAATATCCCTGGCTGCTGTTATATTTGTCTACTGAAGAAAGGGAGGTGATTCCTTTCAATTTTTCAGTAAATTTTTGTATTTATTTATTTGAATTTATTTGAATCCTGTGGGGTATAAGAGCTAAAAAACTAACAAGGTCTTTCATGTGCCTTAATTTGATTTGGGGGAGAAGTATGGACAACTTTTCTCTTTCTTAAGCTTACATAGAAATGGTTGCTACTTTTTATCAGCCCACTTCTAGCTGCATGTGGGTGTTCTTATAAATATTTAAGTACAGGAAAGGAAATTTTAAACAATTCTCTCTTCCCCTGCAGTCACTTAAATATTTTGAAGCTTGGGAGTTAGATTAGAAAAATATCTAATTGCTCCATTTCTTCAAGCTTTTCTTCTAATTTCCTCAGATTTTCAACCATTTTTTATTTGTGAAGTAAATGATAATTTTGAATATTATCAAAATGTTCATAAAAGGTTCCAGTTCAATTTGTGTGTGCTTAAACACTGTAGAGTAGGTATGCAAATAGCTTGTTTACTTTTATGTAGATAAATTGATGTTACAGCATGTACAAACTTGTTTTTCCTAGTTAAATTTAGTGAGCCCAGTAGAAGTCTTCTAGAATTTGCTGGTCACCATTGTATTTATGATATACCATAGATGTAACGAAATATATGCTGGATTTTGTACAGGAAGTTGAAGAGCTGACTCAGTTCCTGTTACGGATGATTTGTCTGTCGTAGCCCCTTTTAGACAGGTGGGACAGACTCAATAAACAATGTTCTTAATTTGCCTGAAAATACATTATAATGCAGCTTGAAAATTAGATTATTTAGGTTCAAATTAGAGGGTCTGTATGTTGTGGATCCCTGTTTCTATTTAAGCAGAGGATCCATACCTCTGTCTTTTAACCTTGGTTCCCTAAGCCTGAGCTGTTGAGGGAAAGTATAAATTTCATTATGGGTGCTGAGGGGAGGGGGAACCTACAAACCCAAAAAACTCCAAACGAAAACCCACCTCATTTTTTTTTTTTTTCCTCTCTTAACTGACAGGAGGATTATAATGAAATAGGATCCCATTAGTTATTAGTTTCTGGAACAATCAAAACTATTCTGGCAGACAATTCACTCTGGTTAACTTACGAAGCTTATTAAAAATTATCTTTAATTGTCTTTGGGATTTAGTTTTTGGTTTACATTGAATGTTGAGAAGCACTTCCCTCCCCACTCCCTCCTCTTTTGGGAACACTGCTACCTTATAGACTAGATGCTTATACATGTTAAGTTGAAAATGCAGCCTGGGAAATATCCATAAATATATGTGGATCAATGTCAGCTTCTCCTTTGACAAAATATTTTATTATATTATAAACCAAATAGATTTTCTGTTCTGATGTTCTAAGCTGATTTTGATAATTTCTGAAGATCTTTTTCCATTGAAAAACTAGTGGTGGCTATGTCTACATATAAAATAGCTTTTATTCTGTTCAAACTTTTTTGTTCTAGAAGTACTTTTGGATAAAAATTAATATAATAAATATAGATCACTTAGAGTCTACTGTCTTCAATGCATTCCAAATTATAGCTTTCACCTACCCTAGATGATCCCCGAGGCTCCTTTCTGGTCTTAAAAACTGATGTTTTCCTTTTAGTTTTCAGTCTTCATTTCAAATCAGATACTTCTGTTTCATTCAGTTAATTTTCATACAGATGAAATTGAAGTACTTTTCTTTAAAGTATTCACAAATATACTAATATTAACATGTTCATTCTTGTATGAACTTAGTTGCGATATTTCTTTATTTTTCTGGGTTGAGTGGTATTCTGAGTAAGATCTTGAAGGGATGCCTAGTACTATAGAATAAAATGAGATCAAAGGCATTGGATATAACAGATACTTGATAGGTCCTGGGATGACTGTGCTGTTCTGCAAGGCTGCCGCGTGTGTCATTGCTGTTGGAGCTTGAGGATGGTTCTCCCTCAGGGTGCCCAAGACACCAAATTGTCCTTCTGCACTGGAGAAGGAGCTGGAATCTTTACAGGGCTGGTGTGGCAGCCAGCACACCAGCTCTTTATGACCTCTCACATTAAGTCCAGCTTATTTATAAAAAGACTTTATAAAATGCTTTTTATAGCTATGGCATGTCAGTTCTCTCATGGAAATAAAATTCTACCACAATTGCATAGAAAATTAAATGTGGCATCTGTTCTTGCTCCACTGAAACCTTAGTAGCCACCTCATCTGTTCCCTGTTCTTCCCCAGAAGGGAAGAGTGGTGTTCTTTCTGTCTAGACTGTCAGGATTACTTATGGTAGTGTTACCTCATATGTTTCTGCTAGTTTTGTTTCCTCGTTTCAGGAACAGATCTTTGGATAATGATCAATATTATGAGAAAATTTTAAAAAGGATGCAATTGTCTGATAATGCGTATTACATTTGTCATTAGTGTTGTCTTTATATATGTGTTATGGTTTAACCAGGCAGGCAGCAAAACACCACACAGCAGTTTGCTCACTCTCCCCCCCTGGGATGAGGGAGAGAATCAGATAAAAGGTAAAACTTGTGAGCTGAAGCAAATGTAGGTTTAATAGGATAGAAAAGGGACAATAATAATAATAATAATAATGATAAAAGAATGTACAAAACAAGTGATGCACAATGCAGTTGCTCACCACCCGCTGACCGATGTTGAGCCAGTCCCCAAGCAGCGCCTGACCGACACCAGCCAACTCCCCCCAGTTTTATTGTGCAGCATGGCTTCATACGGTATGGAATATGCCTTTGACCAGTTGGGTCAGCTGTCCTGGCTGTGTCCCCTCCCGACTTCTTGTGCATACCTAGCCTTCTTGCTGGTGGGGCAGTATGAGAAGCTGAAAAGTCCTCGACTTAGTGTAGACACTGCTCGGCAACAACTAAACCATCAGTGTGTTATCAACATTATTCTTGTCCTAAATCCAAAAAACAGCACTAGACCAGCTACTAGGAAGAAAATTAACTCTATCCCAGCCCAAACCAGGACAATGTGGTAGGTAAGCAAATAAAAATCGACAAAGAGCCCTGAAAATGTAAAGGGGTGCAGAACTTGATTTCTGTTTTACTATAAAATTAGTTACTTGTGTAATTGTGAGAATTTTAAACAAAAATTCTGAATTTATTTTATGGAGAGAAAATGATATTAGTAGAAGGGGAAAACTGCATTTATGTTCCCTTTCTACAGGTTTAAAACACTGCTTGGTATCTCATGTATGGTTTTGTGTGGGGTTTTTGTCGTTTGTTTCTTTGTTTTTAACTCTGTCACTATACCCAATTTTAAATAATATATGAACAGAAAGTATTCAGCTTCAAAACTGCTGATGCTACAAGTAGCACAAAATCTTTTTCAGAAGAATTCAGATTGCTTTAACAACCAAATAGGAAAACTTTTCCCTTCACTTATCTGAAAATTGGAATATCTACATGTATTGAATTAACATATAATTTTTTTTTATTGATATATAAAAGCAAAATATACTAAGACCTGTGCAAATTAATGCGGGGAAAACACAATAATATAAATTGTATACAAACAATAAAGCTTTGCGTGCATTGGTGTATAAGCATTTCAGAGAGGGAGTTGTGTGTGTAGTTTTGACCCTTGAGATGTAGTGTGTCTTCTGGCTTTCAGAAATACTGGCACACTGGCCCCCGAGCGCTGAGCAACTATGCCCTGGCACCTCACCAGCAAGCCCAGTACCGTCCCCACCCCGCTTCAAATCTAGTTTAAAGCCCTCTCAATGAGCCCTGATAACTCTTGTCCTAGAATCCTTTTTTCCCTGGAAGTCGAGGTATTCCTGCCTGTTACTAGAAGGCCAGGCGTTTTGTAGATCAGGCCATGATCAAAGTACCCAAAGTCCTGCTGGTAGCACCAGGCTTGAAGCCAGGCATTAATCTGCTAGCTCCTTTATCAAAATATGTGTCTACCTGAAAAGCTATTCAAGGCGATGAAGTTCAATTGAAGTAAATAGAATAAGACAGATCATCAATTATTTAAATGAACAAAGCTTAAGTTATACATCTTTGTTGATAAAATAAAATTTACCATCCTCTGTGTTATGACTTCTTTGACCACAAAGTTGTGGGGTTCTGTAGCCTAGGTTATGGTATCTAAAAACTATATGCTGTCAATCCTTTTGTCTTCATAGCCATAAATGTTATGATTTTAAATTGGATAAGATTTTATAAGCTTTCTTGATATTTTGCATGTACTATATGATTGCACAAATTGTTTTCTATTGGAGGCATAAAATTATACAGACAAGTACAAGATCTCCAGAATAGGGTCTGATTTACTTTCATTTCCTTTTTATAAACTTCATGGGATGAGTATTCTAAAACACATAATCTTCTTGAAGGTTATCTAGCCGTTAAAAAATTGTATTAAATAAAATGGATGAAAAATTATGTAAGATAAAATGGTTGAAAAAAGATTATATCATGATTATATTAATGAAACTGAATAGGGTTTTGTGTCACCATTCTGTGTTAGCGTACTGAGGGCCTGGAATAGAATAAGGGGATGCTGGTGTCAATATCTGGTTTTCAAATAGGCAGAGATGTTGACAATATGAACATAACTTCCTGAGAGATAGATAGTAGTATCGTCTATTTATTGAAACCTGTCTGAGTGAAGAGCCTGACACTACAATCATTATATACAGTCACTGACATTTGGCCATGAAAGTTTGTAGACTGTTTGGTGGTGATGTATAGAAATGACATGAATATCAGTGGGCAATCTATGGATCAAACAAGGAAAGAATGTGATGCTTCAGGGGCATAGTAAGCATAAAATATATAATTAAAAAGGTGTCTCTTACTTGACTCATTAAGGTAGGTTCATCATTTGTCATCCTTGAAAAACCTTGAGAGGCTATTGAACTCACCCTCTATCCTCATAACTGGGTACACAAGAACTTTGCCAAAGAGGCATTTTTTGTCTTATAATCATTAAAAATAAAACCCATTTATTATATAGGTCATTGTCATCATGTCAATACATGTTGCTAGCCCATCTCACCAAATCTAGACAGTATCTCTAAGGGGAAACAAGTGATATTAACATTATTTTTGTGGCATATCTTATTTTTTGTTTATTTCCTGTACGTCCTGGATATCAGAGCTTTGTTAGTTTTTTACATGCTATGCATCACGCGGATATGTAACAATCAGTTTAGCTTTGCTTCCACAGAGCATTAATCCTAAATAGACAAATGGATTAAAGGTAGGAACAGGAAACAACATATACGTGCTCCATTTTCAGCTTTCTAGTCTTTTCCAGAAATAAGATTTCTTTTTAGTCTTACTTTTCACAAACTACTGAAGTCTACGTGATAATCTGTAGTCCGCAGTATACAGAGATTACCGTGGAAGAATTTACAAGGAAACAGGTTTTACTGAATCTATTTTTGCGCCTCTGTAATTTTGCTAATTTTTACCTTTGCAAACTCAGTTCAGCTATAGAAGTCTGAATTAAAAACTGAGTTGGTACCAGATCATAAAAGGATGTTTAATTAAAACTTCTGCTTCTTCACCATCTCAGACTTGGCTACACTGATTTAGCTTTCTATTTTGTCAAAGGGACCTGAGGGCTTGTCTACTCTTTTTTTTTAGTAAGGGAGGTATCTCAAATGTTTCAGGTCTAGGGATCATTCCTGACATTCACAACTAATACATTACCTAGCAGAAAGGTCACTCGTGGAATCCAGTGTAGTTGTTGCAAAAACGCATGTCCTCTACTTGCAGCATCTCTGACCTTGGAACTAAAGTTAGACAAAACTGAAAAACAGAGGCTTACTTATGTTTAGATTTTTGGAGGGGAGAGAGATTATTTTTTTTTGAGAATCGAAGGCTGGCCTTTTAGTCAAGTGTCCTTTTCAGTGTTCTTTGTTGCTGTCTTCTTTCTTTCAGTGCTCTCTTCTTAAATAATATTCTCCTTTGGCAAATAATATTCTAGTTAAGGTTTTTCTCTTTTCTTCTAATTCTAGAGAAAACCACCTGCATCTCATATGATACATTTGTTTGTACCTGAACTGAACTGTAAATTTCCTAAAGCAAACATTAAATGTTTTTTCAGCCCTATTACTTCTCAGTATTTTCCATTACTTTTTCAAGGATTCTCTTGAAGAAAGAAACTTGCCTTAAGTCTTGTAGCTGTCCTTTTCTGCAAGCTTCAACATTTTTTCACCTATAAGAATTTTTATAAAACTTCATTTTACTGTATTAGTTATGCAAACCTAAGTAGGGGAAAATGTAGTATTTATAATGGTTTGTTTTGTACAATTTGTAAACATGAGCTAATATGTCTTGCTTTGCATGGGCAGATTTTCAAGTTTCTGTTGTGCTTGATTTGCCATCTGTACTTGTTCATGCTCCAGTGCATTCTGCTTCTAATTAGGGCATGGATAACAGAAAGAGTCTTAGAGAATGTGAGGGGAGAAAATGAATGGCAGGGTGGAATATGATGCTCAGTTTAAAATCCACAAGAATTATTTTAAAGTTAAAAGGAATTACCATGAGCATGCACTAAAAAGCTATACTTGTACATTATTTCAGAAATGCACTTGCCCCCCTTCTATATTCCTATCCTAAAATTAGACACCAAACAAGCTAAATTCCACACTTTCTTGGAACTTTCATAGTTGAACTGGCTTTCCATCAAGTAAAACAGTTCAAAATTTCGGCTTATGTTATCTTGCCTCATGTTTTCTGAAGCTGTGCTGGTTTAAGATTGTGAATAACCAAAGCTCTACGTATTTTGACAGCACTTGTCTGTGAGAATCTGATGGCTTGCGCTTGCTTTTTTTTTTAAGATGTGTGAGTAATTCTTGAAGTGCAAACATATTTTCTGTCTCTGTATATATATACACATACACACATATTTATATATTTATATAAATGCATATTTTTATGCATTTATATGCATACATACATATATACATAAACACAAACATATAGAATGGAACTATTTGCTATAAGCAATCATTTCAGTATTTGAGCAACTGAGTCTTCAAAATGTCTCTTTCAAAACTGACTAATGAATGATGAATGGTTAAAAGGCTATACACGGTCATCAGTGTAGTAGTCCTCACCATGCCAGTTCCATTCTCCTTCGTATCGTAAGCAGAGCTTGTATATGCTTGCTGTTAAACCCAGTATGGATCTATGTACTCTCTGATCTATGAATCTTCCTGCTCTCAAATACAGTATTGTATAGTTCAGATGGATCTTACTCTCATTTATTTACTGAGGAACTTCTAAAGATTTTGTTTTCTTCCATGTGGAGGCATGGTATCTTTTAGAAAACTTTACTGTGTCAATGAAAAGTGTCATTTACTTACATGAAAATGAGCAAGCTAACTTCAGGTCAAAATAATCTGGAACTTAATCTGAAACTGCAAAGCAAATTTTAAAGATCAAGGGAGCTTGTGCTGCGGCAGAATGTTAATGTATTAGTCATCAGGGCAGAGTTCATGGGGTTTTTTTGTGTTTTTTTTTTTTTTGTTGTTGTTGTTGTTTTTTTTTTTGTTTTCTTTTCTTTTGTACTTAAAAATCATACTAGAACTCTGTTTTCCTCATGTTATATGTTTAATAACATTAAATTCCTAGTATGGCACTCATGACATGAATGACAATAAAAATTAGATTAAGTAAAAATCAAAGAAGCATGTTTCGGGTACGGAACTCTTTTTTTATGTCCCTGCATATTCAGTGTCTGTCTCTTTGGTTTAAAGGAAGAAAAAAGCTCTTTCCAAGTCTGACTGACCTACGCTGCTGACAGCTACTTAGAGGGTGTGTGTTCAGGCAAAGTATATGCTCTGTTTACAATTATTGCTCTACTTTTGGTTATTGTGATTTATTTTGATGCTGCTTTCTGCAAACAGTATTTGTTCAGCCTTCTCTTGCTCTACAAGAATTCCTGCTGGAAGATAAATTACAGTCCCATAACAGAGACCCTTTTCTTGCTTTGAATTCCGCAGGGTAACTAAACGACCTGTCTTCCTATTTTTTAATGGGACCAGCACACTTGGCTATCTAGAATAAATAAAATCAGAGCCCTGTAGTAGTGACTGATAAACTAAGGTATTTTTCATCAGCTTCTTCACTGTAAATTAAACTACTATGAGTTTACTTAAGTTGCATACAAGCGCTGACTGAGCAGTTAAACTGTTAACGATCACTAAATTGTATGATGATGAATGTGCTCAGCAGGCAAAAACCCATCACCTTTCTGACCTTTTGGAGATCTTCCCTTACATTAAACAAAGTCCTGGTGAACTGGCTTTCCCTGATCTTTTCCTGTTCCTTCTACTAAATACTTTCTGTGAAATGTATAAGTTAATTTGCATTCATATAAGTGTGAAATAAACTCTGATGTTACAATGTTGTTTGTTTTCAAGCCTTATCAAGGGCTGCAGTACTCATTGAGGGCTATGAATATGCAAAACCTTGTACTTTCTAATTTAAGCTCAAAGAAGGTTCAGAACTATTTTTCAAAAGTAGTGTGCATGTTTTGATCATACCCTTTTAGCTGCTGGTGACATACAGCAATTTCTCTACCTTGCTAAGAAAATTACGGTGACCTTGTATGCAGCATGTATAAATTTCCTGCTTGATATTTAGCACAAATGTATGAATAAAAAAACTGTTTTTACAAGATAAAATGCTTGTTTCTTTACAAGGAAGGATTGCTTTCCTTTTTCATAGTGGTATATTTTGGGCTTTTTTCCCCCTTTTGCTTATTGAGTCCATAGAGTGCTTTTATAGTAAACCTTGTCAGTTTGCTGCTTCACGTTTTACACTGGTTATAGGCTGCTGAACATCATTAGTTTTCCTGGCATTTACTTCTGAATGCTGTGGGTATACAACTCAGATCAATACGTGTGTAAAGTGCTTTAAAAGCTTATATGAAGAGGTTCCAAATAGAAACTGAGATTAATTCTTGAACTTGTTTCATGCAGGTCTTTGAAAGTTCCAAAAGGTGACAGGAGTTATCTACTAAACATCTGAACAGGAAACAACAGAATTTTGAAAGCTTCTAAAAGACACTAAGCAGACCACTGATACAGTAACAGTTTATTTTCACAAGCATTTAACTTCTTTGGAGTAGAATATGAAAAATAATTAAATATTGAAAGCTATTAATGCTTTCAGTCACCAAAGTCAAGTCATCTTTATAGCTAGTCACCAATACAACAATGCAAAAACTTCAGGAAAGGAAATCAGGACAAGCTTCATAATTTGAAAGACAAATATTTTGGACATTCTTCCAAGCAAGATGGCTTAAGTAAGGGAGGTTATAGGTAGCGCAATATGATCGCTTCAAAGACAGGCAAAAAAAATTCATGCATAATCCTCTCAGTGCCTACCCTTTCAGCTGCTTAGGGGTTGTATAATGCAGGAGTATAAGGCTGAGCTAATGAAGCTTCCTGAAAAACAGGTTGTGTTAGATTAATGTGATGCATTAATGGATTTTATAAGGTTAAAAGCTGAAACTAGCTTGTTCCCAATAGCTGAAGACTTCAGCACATCAGGTTGGCAGCTGACTGCAAAACTGAACATTTTGGAAAGACTACTTTCAGGGAAATTAAAGAACACACTAAGGAGAGTTAAGCCAGCAGTATGCTGTGCTTAAGATAGACATTTAGATCAAAGAGGATAGAAAAAACACANAAAAAAAAAAAAAAATGGGCTTTTCACTATGAATTTCTCCTGGACAGCCTTTACTCAGACGATAATTCACTGATACATGTCAACAGTAGAATTCATTCAGAACAAACTAAAAGAAAAACAGAGCTGATACAGTTAAAGTAACTGCAGTCTTAAGAGAATGATTTAATAGAAATGTGGAAGCCAAGTGTATGTTAGTAGTCAAATTGAAATTCTTCGCTTAAACACAACTTGAAATCTGGATTTTAAATTCTCAATTTGAAATCCAAATTTTAAATTTTAATTTATGAATATTGATATTTGTAAAAGGCTATCTAATGTCTAGAAGAGCAAGGAATAAAATATATTTGATATTTATTTTTATTAACTGAAATGTGGTTTTACTTGGCAATAAGATGGAAGTCTCTGGAATGCATGACCTCAGTAAGATGGAATGACTTGGGCTGTGTGGCAGCTAAAGTGGAAGAGGGATAAGCAAAATCATCATGGTGTCAAATATAATTCAGACAGGGAAAACTTGTCACAGGACAAGACAAACCAGACTCTATCCACAAGAACTGTTGAAGTGTTGTTTGTGCCTTAAACTAGAAACTGAACTTTAGGAAGGATGCAGATTTCTGTATGGCAGAGGAAGGATGGGTGTATAATATAGGAAGGAAAATTAAGAGGAGATGAAAAAAATTTTGGAGAGTTTATTTAAAAAAAAAAAAGAAGGTGGAGTTGGGAACAAACTCCCAGTGGGAGGTAGTGGCAGTCTTATTTCTGATTCTTAAAATCAGACTGGTTGCTACACTATTGGGTCTAGCACGTAGTTTTACTGAGTGTCTGAAATAGCAGTACTTGATTGAAAGATACTTCATCCAATTCATAAGTATGTCTTCTGGTTCCTGGTAACTTAAAAAATATTTAACAAATAATTTAGAAACAGTTAATATATTGTGGTATGTAGCTTTAACACCACTGGAACTTGTGGGTCTTATGAGTATTATCAAATTACAGATGGCAAGTATATCTATCTATCTCTGGATGTGGTATACATTTGGTATGAATATGTAACTAACAAAATGATGAACCCTGGCTAGTTTGCAAACCAGATGAAGAATGTTAGCAAAGGTTCTTCATTTCTGATTCTGAATGTAGCCAGTGTGTTGGATAGAAAGAAGCTCTAGAAAGATCTCTTTTCCTCTCAAGTGAGGTGTTCTTTAAGAAATGAAAAATCATGCATGAGCATTTGTGTTCTAAGAGCTTGTCTCATCGACCATGCATAAATGTCAAAAATGAACACAAATTTATATTAGTTGGTAGTACGTGTAAACAGGACAGTGGCCTTCCTCTCCCTCTGGATAACTAGTTGGACCACTGGTGTGACAGTGAGTGCCCTGCTCTCCATAGCTCTGGCTGGCATCATTACGGTTGTTTTGTTAGTCTGAGGACATAGATAGGGATGTTGTCAGGAATCATCCTTGCTGACTGCAAAGATCCCTCTGAGACACTGCAGTCAGCAGTGTCCTGGAGGTGCATTCTGCTGAGCTCCCCTGTACCTGCAATTGGGTGAGGCAAGATCATACAATATTTTTTTCCAAAGGCTTAGGAACAGGCTGAATTTTGCATACCTGAAGACTTTATATATTTGTACCCTCATGACTCCAAAACAGAAGCAGCGACTGCTGAATGGGGAAGTAATCATATCAGGTTTGTCATCAAACATGACTGAATTAATAGTCTACTACCAATAGTCTTAATTCTTATCTTGTTGATAGGACCTCACTGAAGGAAGGGAAGGATAGACTAGATCTGTCAGGAGAAGTAGACATGAACAATAAACCTTCTCCATTCTTCAAGAGAAATAAAAATGCTTTACAAATTTTGGGTAATTTCCTGAGAATATAACTTTGAGGGAAGCAAAAATGTTCTGACAACTTTGAATAATTTTTTTAATGCTTTTTAAACGAAACTGATATTTTGAAATGGTTTCCTTTCACATTCTTGCAAAACATTAAAACTACTCTGAAAAGCTGGAAAAGATATAATAAAGAGATGTACAAAACTTTGGGATGGATGGAGGTGAAAAATGGAGGCAGTTCTTCTGTGTATAATTTACTAAGGATTTGTTTCATTTGAAACAGTGATATATGAGGAGGAAAAAGCGGCAGTTTTTACAAGCTGAAATTTCTGCCCTTCAAAACATTTGATAAAAAAGCTAAGCTGACCTCCCTTGTGGTCTATATTCTTGCTGATTGTTAATAAAAACAACTAAAAAATAATTATATGGATAATAACTTTCCCTTTATTACTAAAAAGTAAATTAATTTGTTAGCCCTAATTTTTACCCTATTGCTTCTATTGTAGTGTAACTTTGTTACGGTGTTTCTAATTTTTGTTTTGTTTATTTCACTAAAGTTGAAATATTTTGAAGTCAGATCTCTAAATAGTAGTATTTGTGGGTTTTTTGATACACGGAAGCTTCGCTTATTTGCACATTAGTACATTGTCTTCTGTATTTCCTGTTCATGTATTTAAATTGGCATACTATTTTTCAAAAATAGTTTTTCTTTCATAGTATTTCATATTCACGAGTTCGCACATAGTCTGATGAGCTTTAGGAGATACATGTCTACAAATAAAGCCCATGTTTACTGTCTGGGAGGAGGGAAGAGGAAGAAAGAAAGAAATGGCCTAGTTCCATTTTCCTGAGGCTACAAAGCAAGTCGATAGCAAAACTGGGATTAATATTGCCCCAAAGCAGGACTATTCAGAAGGCCACTTTAAATTGTATTGCTGCTTAATAACTTAATTTTAAACATCTGTTTAAAATCTTTCACAACCCAATCCAAGAACACTCACTGTTTCTTGTCGACTCTGCTGATGCTTTACATGTTAAATTAATATAGTGTCACGGTAAAACATTCCCTTTTGAGGGAGGAAAAAAATTAGTTGCATGTTTTCTTATGCAGGTAAAAACAACATGTATCAAAAGAAAATGTAAGTACTTTATGAGGACACTTATACAATATTAATAATTACATAAGTTGTGGGAGTGACATGTAAGTAGTATACCTATAGATACATGTAGGATACTGGATTTTCTTTCCCACCACCATTGACACTGATTCAGGCATAAAAGTCAAGGATTTGTTTCCAGGCAATTTGTCATAGACAAGGAAGAAATTCTGATCTATCTTTTCTGAGGACATCTTTCGGCTGATGTATGTATGTTAAACCTTTTAATAACCATGTAAGATTTATTTTTTAGGAACAGAGCAGAATAATCCAAAATTATTTATAATGCAAAGACAGAAATGTCATGAAAAATTATTTCAAGCGAGGATCAGAAAAAAATTAATAACATAGAGAAAAATGAGAGTGTATACACAATAATTAATGTGGTAATTGTCGTATTTTCAATTTTATGAAATTAATACCTGCAGTTACATAAAAAATCATTATAACACAAATGACAAAGAAGCATAGCAAAGTTAACAAGACCTGCTCACATCTAAATGGCTTTCTAGGCATTCATGTTTAACAACTTTGGGATAGGCATGTTAATAATTCTAACTTTTGACTTTCAGCAATAACCAGTAAGGGAAGTTACTTACAATACCGCTTGCAGGTTTTTATTATTCAGTGTGTCTTCTGTCCTCTTGTTTCAGAAATACAGCACAGTAATTCTTGGTGTAAATTATGTATAACACAACACTCTTGTGTTGAAAACTTAAGCAAAAAGAGCATGACAACTGTAAGAAAAGCAAATGTTAAATAATGCGGCCTGCCTACACTGAATCCTCTCATATCACAATGTAGCCAGCTGCAAGTTTGATGTCTGTTTATTGAACTAGTGGGGTTGATACATTTTCTGACACATTTAGGTTTTACTATTCACTATTTCTTCTATATGTGTATGTCACTGTTTTGATATTCTAACATAGTCTTTTTTTCCTTGTCAAAGGGGATTCAAGGAAATGGGTTGAGATAATAATCATATTAGTTAATGAGCTGAAAATATTGAAAACCTTGACATTACTTTTGACAGCTATAGAATAAAAAGAACATCTTTGTCTCCTTTGTTATAGGTTTCCTGCAAATTGTTTTCCTGAAGTGCACTCAGCATTGTTTGTGATCTATATAGAATTACAGCACAAAATTTTTACACACAGACTTGTTTCAGGTATGGTAAGATAAATGATAAATTAGTATAAAAAATGGTTCTAGTCCTGTAAAATAAATGTGACATACAGAGTTTTCTGGATGGATAAAGTAATCAGGATTCTTCAATGCATAATATAACTTATACAGGAAATAATTTAATGAGCAGAATAATCTAAACACCACCAAAATCATAAGCCCCTATGGATTGGGGAGAGTATTGGGTTACGCCCACTAAAAAAATAATAACATGCATTTGAAGATTGCTAGGGTCATATTCCAAGACAATAACCGTATGAAAGCTTCCACCTTGTACATATTCAAAAGCTGTCTTGACATGGTTCCGGACAACTGTCTGTATGTGGAATGAAAATCTATTGGAATCTCTTGTGTTTTTGTCTGTGTTAGGACACTTTTTAAAAGCAGGAGAGAAGCTATTAGAGGTTTTGGGGGCTTTGTCCTCTACGTTTGCTCTACAGTCTTGTGCTCAACAATTTTGTCGTCCAATTGTGTTGTTCATACTTTGAAGGGCTTTGTCTTCAGCCACAGCTCAGTGAGCAGTGGGAACTCCAACATGGAATGGATGCAGTCAGCTGAGCAGTGGGAATGTGGTTCTTCTACAGCAGTTAGCACTGAGCACTTTTATGTATTGCAGCTTTAAGGAAAACTTGATTTCAGTATGGTCATAGAAGGAGGCTAAAGTTTCTGCAATGGATTACATTTCCTAACCGTTTTTTTTTTTTTTTTTTTTTTTTTTTTTTCCCCTCTGTATTCCCTTCTCACATTGCTTTTTCTCTTGCGGCTCTGATCCATACAAGTTCTTGCTTGTCCTGTCAGAATAAGTTTATTGCATCTCAGATGTGTGTTCAGCATGAAAACTACAATGCATATGTCTTTACTCTAAAGAAAGAAATAAATCATAGGATCACAGAATTGTTAGGGTTAGAAGGGACCTTAAAGATCATCTAGTTCCAACCTCCTCTGCCATGGGCAGGGACACCTCCCACTAGATCAGGTTGCTCAGAGCCCTGTCCAGCCTGGCCTTAAAAACTTCCAGGGATGGGGCTTCCATCACCTCTCTGGGCAACATGTTCCAGTGTCTCACCACCCTCATGGTGAAGAACTTCTTCCTAACATCCAGTCTGAATCGTCTCATCTCTAGTTTTAATCCATTCTCTCTAGTCCTACCATTACCTGACATCCTAAAATGTCCCTCACCAGCTTTCTTGGGGGCCCCCTTAAGATACTGGTAGGCCACTCTAAGGTCTCCTCGGAGCCTTCTTTTCTCCAGACTGAATAATGCCAACTCTCTCAGTCTGTCCTCACAGGAGAGGTGCTCCAGCCCTCTGATCATCCTCGTGGCCCTTCCCTGGACACATTCCAGCACGTCCATATCTCTCTTGTAGTAGGGGCTGCAGAATTGGATGCAGTACTCCAGATGGGGTCTCATGACAGTGGAGTAGAGGGGGAGAATCACTTCCCTTGACCTGCTGGCCACACTTCTCCTGATGCAGCCCAGGATGCCATTGGCTTTCTGGGCTGCTAGTGCACCCTGACGGCTCATGTTCTTCCAGCGGACAAAGTAGCCCACAATATGAGGATGACTTCCTGTAAGTGCTGGTGTTGTCCTTTCAGAACTTGCTTTGGGTGAGGAGATCACTCTAGTTCTTATTCCACATCAGGTAAGTGCACTTCTGCAACAGCCTCTTCTTGTGCATTTCACTCAGCTTTAGGACATAGCTTCTCACCAAAGCCAAAAGGAAAGTCAAGTAGCAGAGGGTCTTAAGGATACTTATCTATTGTTAGGATGACTGTTTCTTCTAGTGGTGCTTGAGTCAAAGGCACAACCAAACCAGATTGCCCCTGCGTGGACAATATGGTCCCAGCAAATACAGCTGAAATACAGGTCAGATTCCTGTTGAGTGCCTGAGTGTCCAGATGTGCAGACCTGAGTCTTTGACTATCAGCAAAGAGAGAAAAACACAAAAATCAGTAGCATGGATGATTAGGTAATTCAGGGTTGAGTGCAAGTTAAACCTTAAGATGACACGACAGTGTAATGATGATGATGACGATGATGTCCATCCCTGTATTGGTGATTTCATCCTGCATATGAAAGACTGTGAAAACTAATATTTTATCTGTGCTAAAATAGGTGTGTCTGATGAGAAGTTTTTTCCTACTAATAAAAGAAAAAATGAGAGGGGCATATGTTACCCCATCAAAAAACAGACTTGAAAAATTTCTTGGAATCTTACACTTTATTAACTGAATGTTATAAAGAAATCACTTTTCTAGTAAATTAATGAAATTATTCCCATCTTTCTTCATTTTTCTGGGGAAAAAATAATGAAGTATTTGTGGCTGGAATACTCACTACTGCATCAGTCATGTAAAGGTTTGATTTTTGAAGTATGGTATGTCTTCTTTTTCTCTTGAGTGTTGTTCATGCTCATATTTTATGAATCTAGACCTTACAGAGAAGATTTTGTGCATTATAAACTATATAAAAATAAAACAGTTTACCTCCCTTTTTATATGCAGCTTCTGTAATTGTCCCAGTATGGATCCCTGAGGGACACCACTTGTGACCCCTCTCCATCTGGACATTGAGCCATTGACCACTACCATCTGGATGTGACCATCCAGCCAGTTCCTTATCCACCGAATAGTCAACCCATCAAATCCATATCTCTCCAACTTAGAGGGAAGGATTTTGTGGGGAACCGTGTCAAAAGCCTTGCAGAAGTCCAGATAGATGATATCCATTGCTCTTCCCTTGTCCACTGATGCAGTCACTCCATTGTAGAAAGCCACTAGGTTGGTCAGACAGGACTTGCCCCTGCTGAAGCCATGCTTGCTGTCTCTAATCACCTCCCTGTCCTCCACATGCCTTAGCATAGCTTCTAGGATGATCTGTTCCATGATCTTCCCAGGCACAGAGGTGGGTCTGACAGTGCTCCTGTCTACCCTTTTTAAAAATGGGTGCGATGTTTCCCTTTGTCCAGTTGCCAGGGACTTCACCTGACTGCCATGACTTTTCAAATATCATGGAGAGTGGCTTGGCAACTACATCAGCCAATTCCCTCAGGACACTGGGGTACATATCATCAGGTCCCATAGACTTGTATACATTCAACTTAAGGCCGAAAAACATATGTTGTTCCTCCAAACATCCATGCAAACAAATTCCACACCTGAATAGAAATTCTGATGAAAACACATTAAGGTTGTTGGAGGATTTTGTTTCCATACTTTGCCATATTCATGCAGATGTGAACAATAGGTGAATACCAACAAATGTCAGTTGATAAAGCTAGAAAAGCTCAGAACATGACATATATTGTCTAATTCTACATACACTGATGAAAGGAGACAGGGTCATATAGAATCACAGAATCACCTAGGTTGGAAGGGGCCTTTCAGATCATCTAGTCCAATCATTAACCTAACACTGACAAAATGCATCACTAAGCCATATCGCTAAGCACTATGTCTACCCATCTTTTAAATACCTCCAGGGGTACCTCAACCACTTCCCTGTGAAGCCTGTTCCAATGCTTAATAACCCTTTTAATGTAAAAATTTTTCCTAATATCCAATCTCAACCTTCCCTGGCACAAATTGAGGCCATTTCTTCTTGTCCTATTGCCTCTTACTTGGGAGAAGAGACCGGCTCCCACCTCTCTCGAACCTCCTTTCAGGTAGTTGTACAAAGCAATAAGGTCTCTCCTCAGCCTCCTTTTCTCCAGGCTAAACAATCCCAGCTCCCTCAGGTGCTCCTCATAAGACTTGTTCTCTAGACTCCTCACCAGGTTTGTTGCCCTCTCTATGCCCTCTCCATGCTCCAGCACCTCAGTGTCTTCTTCTCTGGTGAAGGGGCCCAAAACTGTACACAGTACCAGTGCCAAGTACAGGGGCATGATCACTTCCCTAGTACTACTCACCACAGTATTCCTGATACAGGCAAGTATCTGTTGGTCTTCTTGGCCACCCGGGCATTGGAGTATGTCTACTAGAATCAAAGAATAAAGGATAAATATAATAAATGGAGAATAGAATTTGCTATTGTCAAACTTTAAAAGCTGAAAGCATGTGAATTTTTGAAACCAAACTCTTGAAAGTAATAGTAATAAACATTGTGTACTTCCACAGTTTGGGATTATCTGTGCAATACTTGATATATGCTCAATTTTCTATTTCAATTAAAATGCAGCTGATTATGCATGAAGGTAAATTACTGCAGTTGTCTAAACAAAACAGAAGAGCATCTTTCAACTTAAATTGCTGTCGTTCCAGGAAATATCTCAGTTCTCTTGCAGACTGTGCAAACTCGTTCATCATTGGTGTATATATTTAGCAAGTGGATCCTAACTGGAGAAAAAAAATGTTTACTAAGCCTTTTACACAGTGCATATCTCTTCCTGGGAACATTCCTCTGAGCAATGATCATCATCATAGATTGTTTTCTTTGTTCACCTGTTGGCATTTCTGTTTCATCAATGTACGGACTTCTTTGTTGGATGTTGTTTCCCTAACTTGCTGCTTAGTGACAGAAGGGCAAAGGGACACCATTTTTGCTTTTGGTAGCTGCTAAGCAAAACAGTTGATCCTCCAAATGTCTGCTACAACTCTAAATATTGCAATTTAACAATCTAGGGTAAACTCAGTCTGGAAATATTTATTTTGCAGCAGCAGCAATAAAACAAAATCTGTATTTCTCAGCCAATGCCATGTTGTGTGAAGCCTGCTAGAAAGCTGGTGATACTAAGCAGTAGAGGGCAGAAACAAAGCAGTGAAGACACCATACCAGGTATTTCTGGATAATTTAGTCTCCAGAATTTAGTCTAATTCTAAACTTTAGAATTTGTGGTGTTACTCTGTTCCTTGCAAACGAATGATT
>VXBH01005961.1:0-40053 GCA_013400035.1 Rynchops niger | reverse complement strand
AAAAAAAAAAAAAGTTTTATAGTGAAAGGAACTTATTTGTATATCAGTACAGATCAAAGAAATATTTGTCTTGGAAAAGACTTGTGAAGTCTTTTGTGTGGTGTTTCATATCAGTTGTTTTTTTTAATTATTCATTAAAAAGTCATTTTATTGAATAGTTAAGCCTGCCTGGACTTTTTTCAGCCTGTTTATTGAATGTGACTTTCCCTTGAAATACCAGAACAATGGCCTTGAATAACCAGAACAAGAATAAATTTGACCAAATTCAAATATAATTTCCAATCTCCTTAACTAGCAATGAGGATAATTTACACATAAATCACTGTGCTTCAGACCTCGTCTTTGTTTACCATATAATCCAACCATGAGTTTCGTTCTGTTTTCATGGGAATGTGTTAACCAATGGAGAGATAAAGTACGTTGCAATTAAGTCCCCCTTTATAAAAGCATTTGATATAATTAGAACACTTCATTGATTGGGAATTGCTTTACAGATCATAGGGTAGCTATGTTTAAAATTTTAATTAGGTAAATCTGCACACAGCATGGCTCTTTTAGTCTGAACTTAGATTAGATTTTGTATTTCTGTCAAAATAACTGTACAATGACTGAGAATAGGAGTCAGGGAGAAGATGTATAATGTTAACTAATTGAGGTGAAGTGTTAAATTACTATTTTACTTTATACCATGATCATTTTCCCATTTCTTAATATCAGAAACAGAACTATTTGCTTCATATGAAGCATTCAATCAGAGTAAAGATTGTGTTTAATAGTTTAGTGTAATTGTTAATAAATATGAACATTAAATATATATATTTTTTTAATTCTTTGGAAACTCCATTACTTTTAACAATTCCAAGCCAACCATATTTACAGTGAATCAATAACTGTTTCGGTTGGGAATAATGAATGTATTGTGTATGTTTTTATCAGTGTAAGTGTGATCAATATCTTTATTCATGTGTTTTTGTCTGCGGAAATGTGTTTCGATCTGTGAATATAAATCCACCCTCCACTGTGCTTGTGAAATGTCAATTGATTTTGGAGAAGGAAACATATGGATATAAATATCAGTATAATTGATCTATAATATAGATATGTATCTCCAGCAGTAAGTAATATGGTTGTACTCATGCCAGTGTTTGGTGCATGAATATTCTCTCACTGCAACATTGAGGAATCAGGCAGCTGATTTAACCGGGTATGTTTACATTTTAGAAAGCTATACATGGAAGTCAAAGAAATATAATTGATTCCCAAACTGGTTTTTGAACACTGAATCATCACTACCTGTTGTAGTAACACCACAGTTATAAATTATGAACACCAGAAAATGTAAAGGCTAAAGAAAATACTAGATGAGCTATTAAGATCTGTCTTTGTAAGTCACTGGTCACACACAGTGTGTAAGTCACACACAATCTACCTCTTTCACATTACCTTAGTTTCAACACATACTGGCTGTAACATAAGTTATCTCTTTAGAAATATTCTCATAAATAATCCCTGCTAAAGTATTCTCCAGCTAAAATCTTGTATTCAAATAGAGAGTGTGGAAGGCTGCCTTGCAACATACTTCCAATACACATGTATGAAATCATGGAACACTTTAATGTTCTTGCAGTCGTAACAAGTTATAAATCTATGCTTGTTCATTGTAAGATGTTCATTATAATTCCTATAAAACTATAGGAGTATTCCTTAACTTGAAATCTAGTTCTTTAGTAACTGTTGAAGGTATGTGTGGAAGGAATCACCACTGTTAGCTGCAAAATAAATAGCATCTGCAAGCTTTTGATCAGTGCTTTTGGTGTCAGTTTTGTCCACAAATGTAGCGATAAGCCACTGGGTATTTAATGATAAATTAACTCTCTTAAGGACAGTGGTGTTTCACAGAATTGTTATGCTTTTCTTCTTAGAATCACAGAATCATTTAGGTTAGAAAAGACACTTAAGATCATCGAGTCCAACCGTTAACCTAAGACTGCCAACTCCACCACTAAACCATGTCCCAAAGTGCCACATCTACGTCTTTTAAATACCTCCAGGGATGGTGACTCAACCACTTCTCTGGGAAGCCTGTTCCAATGCTTAATAACCCTTTCAATGTAAAAATTTTTCCTAATATGCAATCTAATCCTCCCCGGTACAACTTGAGGCCATTTCTTCTTGTCTTATCGCCTGTTACTTGGGAGAAGAGACCAACTCCCACCTCTCTACAACCTCCTTTCAGGTAGTTATAGAGAGTGATAAGGTCTCCTCTCAGCCTCCTTTTCTCCAGGCTAAACAACCCTAGCTCCGTCAGCTTCTTCTCATAAGACTTGTTCTCTAGACCCTTCACGATCTTCATTGCCCTTCTTTGGACATGCTTCAGAACCTTAGTGAGAGGCCCAAAACTGCACACAGTATTCATGGTGCAGCCTCAGCAGTGCTGAGTACAGGGGGATGATCACTTCCCTGGTCCTACTGGTCTAATTCCGATACAGGCCAGGTTGCTATTGGCCTTCTCCACTCGGGCACACTGCTGCCTCATATTCAAGTGGCTGTCAACCAACACCTCCAGGTCCTTTTCTAATGGGAAGCTTTTAAACCGCTCTTCCCCAAGTGTGTATCGCTGCATGGTGTTTTTATGACTGAAGTGCAGGACCTGGCACTTGGCCTTGTTGAATCTCACATAATTGGGCTTGTCCCAACAATCCAGCCTGTCCAGATCCCTCTGTAGACCATTTCTATCTACCCTCAAGCAGGTCAACACTCCCACCTAAGTTGGTGTTACCTGCAAACTTACTAAGGGTGCAAACTCAATCTCCTTGTCCAAATCATTGATAAAGATATTAAACAGCACTGGCCCCAGTACTGAGCCCCGGGGAACATCACTTGTGATCAGATGCTGAATGGACTTAGCTCCATTCACCACAAATCTTTGGGCCCAGCCACAAAGATATGAAAAGATACAATCTTTTGATTTGTGGGATAAATAGTTGGTTTTGTCAGGATAAAATGTATTAGTTGTATCATTCTATGAAGAAAATATTGACTTTTGTTTGCCCCTTTCCAGATTTTTTGTTCAGGAGCTGCTACGTCATAAGGTCCTTACAAACTTGCACCTTAAATATGCTACCAACTTTTATTCTAACTTTAAGTTGTATTAACTTAATACTTACCTTTTTCTTCTTTAAAAATACAAATCTTCCCTCCCCACAACTTTTTCTCGATTTCCCAAAGAATGCAAAGAAAATGCAGAGGAGAAAGTAGGAGATTAAATTTCATTTCTGGGGAACTGTGTCTTTTTTTCAGCTCTTTAATTGTTAGACATTTATTGGTCAGAAGGCTATAAAAACCACCATCTGTTTTTCTGTTATCAGACATAAAACATACTTCATAATGCTTACTACAAATATTTTCTTCTCTGTCTCCAAACACAGAATTTTTTCTATTTTATTCAAACCATCTTAATCTTTAAAACTTATACCTACTAGCAAAGTGCACATAAAATCACATCCCACCTCCATAACAGGTTCAGTTCTCTAACAAAGCTTGTTACAATGTAAGTATTTTTAAGTTCTTTAATAACTTGAATCTTTCAGACATCTTTGAATGTGTGACTTAACTTTTTCTTCACTGTAGACTCTGAATATATTCACTGGCTCTGAATATATTCACTGTGACTAGGCTTCTGCTTGTTTTGCTTAATGTTAAAAACTGATGCAATTTGTTTGCTTATCATTAATATTTTAAAGAGCTCATATTCTCTTATTTCAGAATTACTCTACTTCAGGCAGTACACACTTCTTAAAGGGAAGGGTATTTTAATGATTTTGTAACAGTTAACTTAGACATTAGTTCACTCAATTAATAGAAGCATCACATAAATTGTAATACAACTTCTGTCTCTTTTTTAGTTAACAATTTCTGTTTGCTTTTAGTTTATTATTTTGTAAATCTCCTTTTTTCAAAAATCAGTGTTGCTTTCAAGCTCAATCCATCCCCAGAAAAAAAAAAGTCCAGATGTTCAAGGGTCCATCTGTGGAGCAAGACTGGAGGACACCTCTATCTCTTTTCTGGAAGAATGAAAGATTCCTTCCCCAAACAGGACATATCAGCACATTTAGTAGTTTCAATTTAGAAAGAGCTCAGTGACAAACTTGTTTACTCTTTCTCAAGAATGAGTAGTACCTTCTGATTTTTTTTTTTAAAAAAAAGCTCTTAAGAAAATGTAGAGAGAATTAGAAAACAGTTACAAATTTTAAGAGAACCCAGCACCAGCAGTATGTCACTGTGAAAAGGAGGATAGATAGATCTTGTAGCATACAGCGAGGTGAATCTGGATGAAAGCAGAAAACAAGATTTGCTTTCACTCTTCCATTTTCACTCTCACAGCTTTTTTAGGTATGATATGCAGACTAAACTGATACACTCTGTAACAAAGCATGTGTTTGCTAATATTTTGTGATGAGTAATAAGTAAGTCAAAACTAAGATTTTCTTTTTCCTTTGAATGCTTGTTGGCAGTACGGACAGTAATCATGTGCCTTGTAAGGCTCCAGGGAGCCCTTCCACATTTACCGCAAAGAGTATGTGGTAAGCAAAGAGTGTGATGAGTTAGATTGATTTCTTTTTATATATGCATGTTAACTTGTGTGTGTCAGTGATTATAATTTTCAAATGGGGAAAGAATTTCTTTTTTAAAGAAATACGTAAAAGTATATTTTATATGTACATATAGTTATTTGATCTGACTTGCTTTATAAAAAGATCCAATCTTTTCCAGCATCAATGAGTTTATACATGGTGTTTTTATAGGATGATTATTTGCAATTTCAGTGTACATTTATAGGTTTGAATTAGTTGCACCTGAAAAGTCATTAATTTGTGACTACCTATTTTAAGTACTCTCAAAAACCTTCTGCTTTTATTGCTCAAAAAAATTAAACTGATCTGTACTGGAAACTCTGTCCATACATCTGAAAGATGAGTTCCTGTAGTCTGACTAACCTTCCATTTTAACATTTTTATTTTTCCCTTTCTCTTTCAGGCTTATTATAGTTTACATTATCCTTTGCATTATAGCAATTCAGCAATACATGCAGTTCTAGAGTAAATGCTCATCAAAGATCTAATTTTTAATGCATTATCTTCTTTCTCATGTTTTTTTTTCAACATGAGTGCTG
Organism: Rynchops niger; assembly: GCA_013400035.1. Classification (NCBI taxonomy): domain Eukaryota; kingdom Metazoa; phylum Chordata; class Aves; order Charadriiformes; family Laridae; genus Rynchops; species Rynchops niger. The sequence continues at coordinate 34,880 of VXBH01005961.1, read as the reverse complement.
CTGAGTATCTAATTGTTTCTTTCCATTTTGGACAATTTTCATTCACTGAATTCAAACTTAAACTGTTGTGGCTTTATCTCTGCACAATACATTTTTTTTTAAAAAGCTCACTTGTTACAGTCTGCATGTGTTCAGGCTTGTGATAAATAGCCTATCACTGGTTAGACTGGCAACACCTATGCCCATAGGGTTTTTTTCTAATCACTTACATAAATTCTGAAGAAGATAGTTAACGTCAAAGATCATTGGTTGCCTCATCAGTTATCAGAATCATTAAATAATGTCTTTTGGGGCTTGTGTGTGAAAGATTTTAGTGACAAAGTTTCTGTTTAGAAAATAAATCCCAGTCTCTGGGTGTGAAATCAAGCCTTATTTAATGATGACAAAGTATCAGCAGAAATTTGTTTAGTTTGCACTGTTGTCAAGACGAATTCAGGAAATAGTTAACAATATGTTCATGTCTGGTGGTTGGTTTAAGGGTTTGGGTATTTGGGGAGTGGGGATGAGGAGAGAGCAGGGTGAGGGGAGAATTGTAGTTTTTTGTGGTGCTTGGTCTGTGTGACTTTGGAGTTTGGTGGGTTTGTTTGTTTTTTTATTTGGCATGTGTACATCAATAGAGTTGTACTGAGATACTTCTACACTGTCTTAAGCAATTTCTCATTGTCTGACCCAGTATTTCTTACAAATGAACTTTGCATTATGTCATGGTGATCAACAGGTACTGACTGTTGAATAATTTTTGTCTACATTTTAACCTATCAGTCACGTCTTAGCATAGATATGCTAAAGTATAGATTATTTGTGTATAATTTTTTTTTGTTCTCCGTATTGAACTATGCATGCAAATATTCATTAATCCACCTGATTTTCCATTCAAAATGTAATTCCCAAGTTAATGAACTAGTTCTCCTCTGACAAATACTTCTTTCCAACTCTGTCTTTTTAATTAGGCTCAGGTTGTGAGAAAAGAGCAGAGAGGTAACAGAGGAAAAGAGAAGGATGTTAGGAAGAGAGTGGTAGGTTGACCTTGGCTGGACACCAGATGCCTACCTCCTCAGCAGGAGAGGGGGTGGAGAAAATAAGATGGAAAAAAATCTTGTGGGTCAAGATAAAGGCAGTTTAATATAGCAAAAGCTGTGCATGGAAGCAAAGGAAAACGAAAGATTTGTTCTCTGCTTCCCACCAGCAGTGATGGCCAGCCACTTCCTGGGAAGCAGGGCTTCAGTATGCGTAGTGGTTGCTCCGGAAGACAAACTTTGTAATAATGAATGCCTCCCTGCATCTCTCCTCCTCCTTTCTCTTAGGAGGATGTCATATGGTATGGAATATCCCTTTGGTCAGTTTGGGTCAGCTGTCCTGACTATCTCCCCTCCCAAGATCTCGCCTCACCCCCAGCCTACTAGGTGAGGGGAAGAATGTTGGAGGGACAGCCTTGATGCTATGTGAGCATTGCTCAGCAGTAGCCCAAACACTGGTGTGTTATCGAAACCACTCTAGTCACCAATACAAAGCGCAGGACTATGAAGGCTGCTGTGGGGAAAATCAACTCCATCTCAGTCAGACCCAATACAAAGAGGAATTCCATTTCATGTGCGAAAGTACTAAGACAGAGTTAGGCTTATGAGAATATAGAAACCTAAAGTGGAATGTGCATGAAATTGTTATAGATCTCATATTGTTCACATTTTAGTGCAATTATATTGGTTTTGTAGAATACAATTGCAATGTCTTTATTGTTTTAATGGCCAGTGAAGAAATTTCAGCCCCAGGTAAGAGAGTGGTAACATGGCAGTTCACAGCCTCAGACCTTGGGACTGTCTTATGCTATTGTGGCAGAAACCACTAAGCACTAATATTAATGTCAGGTTCCAGACATTTGTTCCTGCACAAGAACACGAGTAGAGTCCTACATCTCTAGAAGCAATGTTAAACAACATTTTTATACAGAGAATATAAATACGACCTTGAAGGCTGTCCTGAATATGCAAGCAGAAGAGGTCCATGATTAAAACTAAGTGTGGCAGTCTAGTGGACCCATTCTGATTTTTAATGCAGTTCTTTAAAGCTCCTCTTATTCATGCTAAATAAAGAAGCTTCCTGTGTCACCCACTCTGGCTGGTACAGACTGCATAGTTTTGTATATAAATATTTTTGCCTTGTATTCTAAGCATGGGATTGTAAACTTGAGTTTATAGCAATTACTGCAATGTTTTTACCCTTTGTATATGCTAGCTGCAGTATTTTTGATGAGGCTTTGAGCATGACAGCTTCAGACATGGTGAAAACTGAGTTATGTTTTTTGCTGTTACCCTTCAGGGTATCATATGCAAATGATAAAGTGTCTGCGACCAGGTCTGTAACTCTCCACTGAAGCTGGTGTGAAAGTAGTGAGTGATCAGGAAAGCACATACTGGGAAAGAAACTCACCGAGTGGCGGATATCTTCAGTAACAAAGTTGCCAGTTTCTGAAGAAGACTCATTCAAACCGGCCCCCATCCCCGCAAAAAACACCACCAACAAAGACTAAAATGTGTTTAAAAAATCCCTTGCTGATGGGAGAAGCTTGATGGAATATGACACTATAGTGAAGTGACACTATAGTGAAGATGATGAGAGGGCTGGAGCACCTCTCCTATGAGGACAGGCTGAGAGAGTTGGGGTTGTTCAGCCTGGAGAAGAGAAGGCTCCAGTGAGACCTTACAGTGGCTTTCCAGTACCTGAAGGGGGCCTACAGGAGAGATGGGGAGGGACTCTTTATCAGGGAGTGTAGCGATAGGACAAGGGGTAACAGCTTCAAACTGAAAGAGGGTAGATTTAGATTGGATATCAGGAAGAAATTCTTTACTGTGAGGGTGGTGAGACACTGGAACAGGTTGCCCAGGGAAGTTGTGGATGTCCCATCCCTGGAAGTGTTCAAGGCCAGGCTGGATGGGGCTTTGAGCAGCGTGGTCTAGTGGGAGGTGTCCCTGCCCATGGCAGGGGGGTTGGAACTAGATGATCTTTAAGGTCCCTTCCCACCCGAACCATTCTGTGAATTCTGTGAAGTGACTCCAGTGTACCGTAAGAAGTGTATCAGAAGTAAACTGTTGTGTTATGTGTTGTGGGAAACAAAAAACACACCAGAGGTCTTAATCTATATCCATTTTAACAGTAAGTATTATTTTCATCTGATTGAAAGAAGTCAATTTCAATATAAATTTGAATGCAAAGAGATCATGTTCCCAAGGATTTGAACTGTATTTTGTGGAGGAGGTGTTTGTGGAATTGCAATTTAATTGCAGTAAGGTGCACACAGTTCCTGAAACAAACCTGAAGTTTCTATTTGTTTCTGCTTGTTTGATGTACCCTCATGATCTAATCTAAAACTGCAAATTGTTGTTTTGAGGATCAGGCATACAAGTGATTTGTCCCCTGAACCAAGGAAACCTAACGGAAGCAGCAACATGGAGTCGTGTGAGAATAAAGATACATTTTGCGTTTGCCAAAAAATAGAATCTTGGGGCAAGGGGGAAGGAAGTGGGAGTCAAATAGGGTTTTTTTCTAGTCTTTCTGATTAAAAAGGTGATACTTCAGGATCAGACAAAAGTAGCTGTGATATTAGTAAAGATTAGTAAAATATCTTGAGGGATAGATGCAGTTTTAGGCATGAAAGATACAGATTCAAATACGTGCTGTGAACTGAGTAAAGAATGGTACATGTCTCAGGTAACTTCTCGAAGTCACAGAGGCTCATAGGGAACTGGGGGCGGAGGGTGCCACACTGTTTGCTCATCCCTTTTATAAAAGTTACGTGGAAGGTATTAACCTTCTTTAAAGTAAACAAATATTAAGATAACTATTTCAGAGAAATATGGGAATTGGGTAGAGGGGATGGTGTACATTTCAAATGTGTTTTGTTTTTTTTTTTTTTCTTTCACTTTAATAATAATTCACCATTTTGACACGATTCATTAGATAGTCCGTTCCAACCACAGGTACAACTTTTACAAAAGAAAGCTACTTCAAGAAAAACATTGTCCAATTATATTCAGATTTTTATTAAAAAAAATAAAGCAGATAATCTCTGTGCACAGGAACACTCTGTGCTTTTCAGTAATGCAATCTGCACATAGTCTGTTATCCCAGCTTCTGTTTCTCAGTGTAAAATTTCTGTAGGACTCCTTTATATACCAAACTTGCCAAGGTGTTTTTTTCCAGAGGGAAGTGGAGCAAGTCAATTGACAGAAAAGTCTTAGCTTTCACAAACCAAAAATACCCATTTTTGTACTGGGGTGGGGGTGCCCCGGGCCGGGCTGTCGGGGGGTGCCCAGGCCGGGCGGCCTCTGTGGCGAGCGGCCGGGGCTGCCCCGAGCCGGACACAGCCGGTTCCAGCCGGCCCCAACCCACCCCCTGCAGGGCACGGCTGAGCCCCGCGGCGCCTCGGGGAAAGCCTCTCTCGGAAAGGGCAAAAGGCTGCCCGGCNAAGGGCAAAACGCTGCCCGGCAGCCGGGGCGGAGGGGAGAAGGGTGAGACGCGGCCCTGCCAGCCCCGGGGGGAGAGGGGCAGGAGCGGAGGAGGGGCTCTGGGCCCCCGAGCGGGGATGTCCTGCGGCCCCTGGGGAGACGACAGTGGAGCGGGTGGATGTGCCCTGCAGGAGCTGCAACCTGTGGTGAGCCCACACTGGAGCAGGTTTAACGTGAAGGACCTGCAGCCCATGGGAAGGACCCAAGCTGGAGCAGGGGAAAAGTATAAGAATGAAGGAGAGCCAGAGAAGAACTGTCATGGACTGCCCAGGTTCCCCATTCCCCTGCGGGGCTTGGAGGTGAGGAGGTAGAAGAGTTGGGAATGAATTAAGTGAAGTTGAGCCTGAGAAGAGGAAAAGCGTGGGTCTTTGTTTCTCACCATCCAACTCTATTCTTAATTGCCAATAAATTAAATTTCCCTATGTCAGGCCTGCTTTGCCTGTAATGGTAACTGTTAAGTGATCTCCCTGTCTTTATCTCAGCCCACGAGGCTTTTTCATCTTATTTTCTCCCTCTGTCCTCTTTGAGGAGGGGGAGTGAGAGGGCAGCTGGGCGAAGCCAGCCAGGCGACATCAGCTCACCACAGAGGCTGGTGGTTCTCTCACTTTGGGTGGTGCTTTCTCTGAGGTTTCCTATCAAACAAAAAACCAAGTACATTTATGAATAGACTATGTAACAATATGACATTATGAGTATCACTTCTGTCCTCATAAAATATAGAGGCTTTTGGCCAAGTGGTGGAACATGTACTGGCCAATAATACTTGTAATTAAAGAGTAGGCAAATGCTAGCATTCTAGGACCCCGGTAGGAAGAAATCAACATCAGCAAGGATGTTAGCACTGTAATGTTTGAAGTGTCCTCTGTAATCTTTCTGATTAACTGGAGACTAGAAAGACATGTTTTCATTAGCAACATATCACTGTGTTATTGTCAATAAAAAAAATTTCCAAAAAATCCCCATGTAAAATTTGAAGGTACATAGTGAAAAATTCTTAAAAATAAATAAAAAGTCATTACATTTTCAGATGCTAACCTACTTGAAATTCTCATAAAAATATGGCTTTGGGGACAGACATTTTAAAAGTAATAACTTGATTTCCATGTGTAAATGAAATAAACATTTAATATTTTGGACTCATATGGGACTAAAGTGAAAATATTTTTGGTTAACTATCACTTTCACTTATTTACTACAAAATGTTCAAGAAGGAATTGAAATAACTGCTTGGAAAACAATTTTATTGCATTTCGTTACAACAAATCTGCTCTTGTTCTGATAATTTCTTCAGGGAAGTTATATTTCAAAATATAAATGAAGTTTATTCCCAGGTTTGACCTGCCTTTATAAGATTGGAACTGCTGCTTCCCTCTCTCTCTGCTCCTGTCCTCACTCATAAAGCCTGAACCTCAGTCCCTTTTCTGTTTTTCAATATATATTTAATTAAAGAGATGCTACTTCTGTCCTACTGTTCTTTAGAAGAATTCTGATAAAACAAAGAGAGTACATGGAGTAAGCTGAGTGATTAGAAAATGACGCTTCTTGAAGCTACTGCTTTCATCATGAATGTCACCGTGAAATTGCTGCAATCATACAGAACATTCTTGAAAAAGTAATACGAAAAGTTCTTCATGCTAGTGACTGGACAGGAAGAAAAAACTCAGAAAACCTAAAGTCATCCAAAAATCGCAAAGTTTAAAAAAAAAAAAAAAAAAGCAAAGAAGTCAAAAGGTTAAGTTCAGCAATTTCATATTGACTTCATTTGATTGCCAGTTTGACCTGGAACATGAGTATAGTATCTCTAAGGACTTAGGTATTATTACCTCTGTTTGCATCGCATGCTTTGAAAAATCCTGACAAAAGGTCATAGCAGTAGTGGCCTAGAAATAAGTAGCTTTTTTTCAAAAAAAAGCATGCTATGTATTTATTTGTTAAAAAAAAAGTGGGAAAAATCTCCCACAAAAATAGTGGGTCTATTTTTTCCTCCCACTTTTTTTCAGAGTAGAAGTGACATAAAATCACGCAAGGTTTTTCTGTGTTTTTCTGGCAGGGGAAACAAGGAGAGGGAAAAGAGTTATGGAAGTATGCCCAAAGAACTGCAAAAAAGAACAGAAAATTTTGATTGTCTAGACTTTGACTCTAAATCCTTTCATTGCACTGCATTTAACTATTTCCTCTAATATCTAGATATACAAATAAACACAGGTAGGGAAAAAAAAAAAAATATTTCCCTTCTCACAAAGCTACTGATCTAATTTCACATATGGGTGTGTTACAGGCAATTCAAATTTTCCATACTTGGTAGTCAGTTCTGAACTGGTTACTGCTAGTCAGGAAAGTCATCTTAGGATTTCACAGTTCCATGAAAAATCCGATTTGTCACTAAGTCACAATAAAGAACTCAATTTTTATACTTAGGAGGCAAAGATAGGAAACAAAGAAACTTACTGTGTTGCTGTATTAATTCTCTGGGGGAAAAAAACTAAGTAGATTAGGACTTCTTAGGCTGGCAAAGTAATGGCTGAGAGGGGGCGGTCTTAAAAATCATGAAATGATAGGATGCATGAGAAACAAACACTCACACTTTCCTCCCATACAAGAAATGAGAAAAAGCAAACTAGCAACTGGCAGACCCAAGCAGACATTGAGCTACTTTGCTACTACTTATGTGTGTAGCAAAGATGAGCAGCTTGGAGACAGAATATAGTGGGTGTGGACTGAAAAAAGCTGGTGATCAAATTTATAGAAGAAAACTCCAACAGGTCTCCTAAACAGGAGTCCAGAAATGTCTGGTGTTTCTGTAAGCTTGCCCAGTTCTCCTTGTACCCTTGAGGCACCTGACGTTGGTGTCTGGCTCCATCCTAAAGAGAGAGAGCCCTTGCCTGACTCAGTTTGTGTGTTCATGGGTCTGGAGCAAGAAACTGATCCAAGGTTCCGTAGCTTTGTTGTTATTCCTAGGGGAGGGTTATACCTGCTTTTCTAGCTGCGCAAGAGCTTCAGTTTTTTCCTTTATTTCTTTAGGTCTATTTTACATATGTTCTTAGGCCTTTTGTATAGCAGGCAAAGGCTTTGAAATGTGACGCTAAAGCATCGGGAAAGTTAAAAATACATAGAACATTTGAATATTTGGAGGGTTTTGTTTGAAGATCTCAATATTTTTTACTGCTTGTTGGAAATACTAAGAAAGACTAATGTAGTCCTCTAAAGCAGCTGAGCACTGCTCAGGTTTGGAATTGGGTTAGTGTATCTGTGCTCTCATGAAAACTAATGGTATAAATATCTGATGAAAGATGTGAATTGCCCTGGAGAGAGCTCTGTACAGAGCCTCTTAGAGCTTCTCATCAGAATTAATATTATTCCTTTTCAAAATGGGAGCTCAGGGTTGGGGGCTTCCTTTACCCATGTTTGTGAGGGATCTTACAGCTATCTGTAAGACCGTTGCAGGGTGCAGGCTGGTGCTATATGTGTTTCCTTGTCCTTAGGTTGATGCTGAAAAGAAGATGCAGAGCATGCAATCAAGGCTGTCCTGTGAGACTGTCCCGATTACTATAAAAGCACCAAGACCCCAGGCTTTGGAGAACTGACTGCACGAGCCCGACGCTCTTAGAGATCACAGCTACTGCAGAAAGAGGAAGAACATCAAGTTAAGAGCAATGGGGTATCACGGAGTTGAAAGATGGTGATTATTATCTGCTGCAGAGGGGCAGTCAGCAGGATGGCAGTGATAAAAGGGCTGGCGGTAGTGTTATGACAAAAACTTGTGGATGTCGGGAGGGTGGTCGTACAAGTGCTAACTGTGCTGGTAAGACTCTGTCTGTTCACAGGATATGAAGCAAAACATACACTTAGAAACAAGGCCATTAATTAGTACAGCTGAGCAAATTTTTTTGGGGGTGGAACAGTAAGCAAATGGTTTTAGCATTCAAAGACCATGACTGTTTTTGAGGTGTAGCAGGTAGGATAGTGGTGATAAATTAGATAGTGGTGACATATTATATAAATTATATACATTATGTATAACATACATTATGTATTATGTAAATTATATGTTAATATACAAAACATATATATAAAATCAGAGGGCTGCCTGAGAGCATGTGGGTAAGACAGTGTCAAGAAATGTCTCTCAGCCAAAGGAGCACAGAGCAGTATGACGTTTAACAAAATGGCAGCTCCCTGCCATAAAATGGTGGAGACTTTTCATAAAATGGCAGCCAAAACAAAATGGTGGTCCCTGTGTATGTAGGGGAAGGGTCTTCTTGGTCTGATGTACTTCTGGGTAAACTGGGGGGGATGGGTGGCAGAGGTGGGGGGAGCGGTCTCAGCAGCCAGTCACATCAGCTCATGGTGACTGGAAGAAGGGGGAGTGAGTCCCAGGGAAAACGTCCCTTGAGGCTGCTGGGAGGGGGTGGGATTTTTTGCCAGAAGCTCAGGAGTGGGGCGGCTGTCACTTCTTATCTGGTAGATCGGTGGTACCTATACAGTTAGCACTTTCTGGGTAAGGGTGTAAAAAAGGTGATAGCCTATCCAGAAGCGCCGCTACAGATAAATCTTTCTGGGAACAGGACTGAGATGGATGAAGTTATGACAAATCACATCAAAAGCTGTCATCTGAATACCCTTGGGTGAAATGGCTTCTGTTTAAACAAAATACTTGTTTTCTATATTAATTGATGTATCCAGTAATTTTGTTGCTTTTGCAATTATTGAGGTGTGGGAGGGGGTAATGTGGTCATGACAGATGTATGCTATTTTTTGTTTGAACTTTGAAGCTAACAGTTCAATAGTCTTAATGCATCACCGAGTGAATTTCAATAAATATATTTGCTGGACAAGGCATGTTTTATGAACACATATGCTGTTATGGAGATGGCGAGAATTTGCTTCTGGGGAACAGTACAAGGACCTTTACCACCTTGAACTTTGATTTTAACCATTCAGACCAGTGTTTCTTAGGGGTTTCAGTAACTGCTGCCTTCAAGCAGGAATAACGTGAGAAAGAGAAAAAAGAACAGGATCAACTTATATATGTCCTTCAGTAAGGATGCCTTGGCTCTTACCTTGTTTACCATAAAAAGAACAAAAAAGGAATACTTCCATGTTCTTCGAAAATAAGAAGTAGGTGGGGATACAAGAACAGGGAAAGAAGATGCAAAAAGACCTCAATTACAAAGACTGCGGAACAGTTCTGCATAACAGAACTATTAAGTCAGAAATGCCTTCCTATAAGCAGTATTTTACATGTCCAGACATTGATACATAACATTTATTTTCTTGGTGCCCCAAGAAGTGGCATGCAAAAGAGTGTAACTAACAATTTATCCATTGTTAAATGACTGGCAGGCTGAGGCAGTAAGATAGACGCATTCACCACCTGTTTGTCTGCTGCAGATACTTACTGGGTTTCCCTGCTGCAATAGGGTTAGTTTCTTGAGGATCAGGACCAATATTTTGGCAACACAAGATTTACTTCTGAATTTGGTTGTGCCACACAAGCCTATAGCTTTGTAACAGTGTCATGGTGCTATATTTTGCATAGGAAAAAAGGAACCGAGGCATTATTTCAGTTTAACTCTGATAGACTCATGCTCAGTATATAAATGGGGTTGTCTGGGGGGCGGGGAATCCACAGTCACTGCTTGGGACGGGCTCGGCAACAATTCACCAGGTGGTGAGAGTGACTTGTGTGACTTTATGTTGTATATTCTTTTATAATTATTATTATTATTATTATTATTGTTATTTTCATTTTACAATTTTGTTCTATTAAACTGTCTTTTTCTCACCCGATAGTTTTTTTTTTTTTCCTTTCCCCTCCTTTTCTCTCCCTTCTCCCTACCCTTCCTTGGGGGAAGGAGGAGAACTGGGCGAACAGTTACGTGGTCCGAGCTGTTGCCTGGGGTTAAACCACAACGATGTGGAGGAATTAGCAGGAATTACATGTTTAAAATGAGGTTTTGGGGGTTGTCTCCACAGGCTGAAACCAAAATGCTACTAATAATTAGAATGTTACTAATGTGATTGATATTATGAGGCTGACTTGAAATGCAGCAAGAAGAGACAAAGATATGTAATTTTTAGAAGCATAATTGAAAGTCCCAATATATTATGATAATTTTTTTTTTTTTTATTTTAGATCAATGCCTGACCACTGTCAGGATGTTTTTCATTGTTAAGGAAAAATATGTTTAGAATAACATATCTTCTTCCACAGATACAGAAAAATATCTGTAATATTGCAAAACACATTCAGTTTCTAATGAGATGAGGGGAAACAATGCTGAAATTAGATAGCAGCGCTCCAGAATGGCTGAAGCATGTTTTTGCTGTGAAGATCATGAAACTATATTGACATGTTGTGAAAGCCTACTAATGTAAAACAAGACAAATAGTAGTAACTGTAGCTGATGATAAAACAAAATATATACGAAAATCCTGCAGTGTATCCTAATAAACAGTATTTATTTGTAAAGCAAGTGCCTTCTGAGCTTGTGCAAATATCAGTGTGTGACTGACTAAACCCCATGGGGTGGAACGTGAGTGAGCCACTGAATAAACCCCAATGATGGAAGAAGGTTCGGAGGAGATGGGCAAGGGCGTTGTGGCCATGAAGCTCAGACAATAATGCAGGGTGTGACTGACCACAGCTGTTGTGAAGAAGCTGACTTTATCTTACCACACAGGGGACCAGAGGGTGGCCTTTAGGATAAATTGTTATCAACAGTTGAGCTGATCAGCCGGTAGTATACATGTTTCTCCCTGAATTCATTAAAAGAGTGTAATTGTCTCCCTGAGTTAGCCAGACCAGCATGGGATGGGAGCGAGTACATGGCTTCACTTCACTTCAATTTCAGTATAAAAAGTAGACATCTAGTAAAATAATTTTGAAGACTGCAGTGAGCTTGAGCTGGCTTCAACCCCCGTATTCCTTGCTGGAGACTGGAGACACCCAGTGTCATGACAGTGAACATATTATTGGGAATTACGTTGGTATTGTGACTGAATTGTGTACTGTAATAGCTATACTTTGCTATGTGTAACTTACCTTTGTATTGTATTTTCAGTATATTTTATATCTCTCTGCTAAAACAGAAATCCCACATAACATCAAATATCTTCAAATAAGGAAATTTGATTTTAAATGTTAATATTAAATGTTAATATTAAATGTTATTTGGTATTAAACACCCTCCAAACATGGAATATCTCAAAGAACCTGATCAGAGAGAACTGGACTCTGACATGGTGTAATGAAGGAATGAAAAGACAATGTTTTCTCTCACTTTTTCTACCATGTTGAAGACACTTGGCATTAAGTGCAATCAAATATTTGAATACATCTTGGGGCCTATTAAAAAACAAACCCTCAAAACATACAGATTTCCACTTCCCATTTTGCCATGTAAATAACAAAGAACTGGTTTCTTAGAATACTTGTAGAGCGTATAGACCTGTGTTCTGTTTCATTGTCCTTCTCCAATAATTATTCTAGGGCTTTCCTTCCTAAGTAGGGGAACTTCTGCTATGAACGCAAATTTTCCAACCTGTGCTGTAGCAAAGATTTTCGAACAATAACTTTAGTCTTCACTTGCATTTGCTTGAGGCAGTGGAGGAGGCTGTGGGGAGATGGGGGCAGCATCAGAAGTGCTGCTCTGCCTCCAACCCCTCTTTCGACAGAACATGCTAGGGGGGCTCCCCAAGGAGCTGTTTGTCCAAGCGCCCAACATGAGAGTGTAGTGCTGTTCTGCCTCAGCCCCCTTTCCTGATGGAAATACCTCTGAAATAACCACCTTTGCCAAGCAGTTGGCTTATCTAGTTTGCATAACCATTCTCAGATATGTGTGTATATGCTGCTGCTTTGATTTTCTGAAAGATACGGCAAGGGCAGGGGTCCTGTGGTAGAGTGGAAAAAAGCATCCAGTCCAAGGTAGCAACAATAACACATAATTTTTTTACTCATTTTTAAAGATTATCTTTTAAAATATCTCTGGCTCTTATTATATGAGGTCATCAGAGCTCATCTGGCTCATCTGTTCTACTTCCTTGAAGTAAAACGACTGCTTGAAGTTTTAGTAATAAAAGCGTGATAATTTATGGCTGTTAGTTTTTATTAAAGCAAATCTACATGCTTCCTGTAGTCATGTTATCACAGGGGTAACTGTCAAAGTGCTATTTCACAAGGCCTGTCTCAACTTCCCACCCGCAATATGGTTTATATGAATTAAGTTACATCTTTGCCTTTCAGTTATTAATATTCCTAACATTTTGAAATTTATTAGATGATTTACATTCAAGTTTTGCAGATCAAGATCATTTTAAAAAGGAAGGATTATAGTCTATATTTGAAAGTTGTGGTGGTTTTGCTGTGTGTATCCTTATAAATAATGGTCAGGACTGCAATGCTGAGCAAAATGTTTTTGGAACTTCCTGTTGCTGCAGGGTCCCCTCTAAGAATCTCCCTGTCAGCAGATACTGAATTTTTCCAGTACTCTTATGTCAAAAGCACTTTTACAAGCAACTGCACACAACACATACGCATTTTCAATGCCTATGAAAAGGAAAATTTGGGTGCATGCCTATATATATATATATCACGTATTTTTCATCTATGTGAATATATATTCATGAAAGATCATATAGAGCTCCATCTTATGATTTCTAGATTTCTGCAGTCTCACCTAAAAGAAAAGAAATATGACGTAGTTAAGGGAAATGATTCTATTAGTACTAGAGAATTTCCAGTTATAAATGCCTTGCAAAATATTTCATCTGTACGAGATTCTCCTCATGGATTGAGGGTGATGGGAAGTGATCATACGGGGTCAATGGGAAGAAGTTTTACAGTTTTAACTGTTACACGTTGTTCCTATATAACAAGTGGAATTATTCTCCATCTGTAAGAATTAGAAGTGTTTTTAAGGTTTTTTTAGCCTGAACAAAGTTCTCCTATATAGGTCTCCCTGCAAAAAGAACTGGACTTGCTATTTTTGTTGCATAGTTGTTCATTTTGAAGTTTATATAGTCTCCAAAGAGTAGGCAATAGTAGTAAAAACAACCAAATAACACTCCTTACCATTTCTTGTAAGAAAATTAAGCAGCTGTAATTCTGAACATGAAGTGGGAATAATGTGACCGTTTTGCAGATGTTTCATGACCGTAATCACATTAACTGAGTCAGTTCTTTTTCCCTGGTATGAGCTGATGGTAATGGATGGCTTCATAAAACTTTCAGGGACAGGTACAAAAAGGTGATTTTGGGCAGGAAAAATATTTTCTGTCATCCTAACAATGTCAAAAGCGAGACATGAATAGTAGAGAAGTTGAGAATAATGGGCAACTATTTTACTGGTCCATAGAATCTTGGTTTCTGTGGCATTTGAAGGATGCTAGGAACTACAGGGGTTTAATGACCTTATGGAACTTTCCATGGCCATTAAATCAGAGAAATCACATGGGGAGGGAATGACTTCAGTGCTGCTGATGGAAATTTTTATAGGCACCTTGCTGATTCCAATGGTGGGGGAAGATGGTATAAACTAATGACAGACAAAAGGTCAAATGCTTCAGAGTGCATAGGCACCCAACTGATCAGATGTCGGTCTGAAGGTTACCCAAGCTTTTTTGGAATCTTTTTTGGGTATGCAAAATTGGTTTACTATTTTTTAGCTTTCTTTTTTTGCTTGCCCTTTTCTTTTTTTTTTTTTTTTTTGAGGGATGTTTTTATTTGAAGATGTGCCCATTATTTACCTATCAAAAGTATAGTATTTAGTACTATTGTAATATTTTCAATTCAAATTCCAGCCTGAGTTCAGAAATATACCATTTAGTAGAAATAATAAATTCTTTTTTCACCATTAATATGTTTTTGTGAGATTTTTGTAAGGATTCTGCTCATATGCTGCAGTATAATAGCACTTCTAATACCGCAAACTGCCTATACTCACTGTTTTTAGAATATCTGAAATCACTGAAGTTTAAACAGAGACTTTGTTACCTTGTAAGGAAACTTATTATCCATACTTATGCTGCACGTGTTGAATTACCTGATGTAAAATAGAGACAAGCTGACAGTATTGCACCAGAATCAGTTTCCTACTTGAATAATTGAATAGGTTATAGTGTATCCTTGCTTAATGGCCTGATCTGCAGAACCATTTTGTACATTCATAAATCCACTATAATAAATAAAGCCCATGCAAACCATGTGTGAAGTCCAAGCTTCACTGTGGAAAAACTTTAATAAGATCAGAATTTCGTCCAAAAGGATTATATTTGCAAGACCTTAGTGTAGTTATACTTAATGAACTTACAGTATAGAAATACAGGATTTGCTGTAGTGCTTCTACACAGGGGTGATCTTGTTTCCTCGATGAAAAATGAAAAATGTATTTTAAGACTCTTCCTATAAGGTGAGGCTTTTTGCAAATATAACTTCCTTATAGAACTTAGAGAAAGAGGAGTATTTGGGGCCAAAACTATTGCAAATAATATTTGTAAAAAAACCCCAACTTATTTTAACTTGAGAGATACCTTCAGAGAGAAAGTAGGATTACTTGAATACAGGTTATCAGTCTAGGATTAGTACACTGGAACAGTTACCATTCAAGACTGAATAAAATCACAAAAGTAGTCATGTAAGCAAGCTAAAACTATGCTTCTTTTTTGTCCCTTTGGTGAACAGCCCCCACCAGTAATAAACACCTCATTTGGTTATAAAAAACAAATCTTGCTTTCATTAAGGAACTGTATATATTCCAGAAAGTCATGGCAATGGGGAATCTGAAGGAAGCTGAATATGGGTAAATGTGAAACTCCAGAGGAAAGGAAGAAGAAACTTAGAGTTTCAAACAATTCAAACTATGTAAAAACAGGAACTAGAATCTGCTGTCTAGTGTCAATAATGGAATAGTTGGTATTAGTTTTAGAAACTCTAAAAGGATTTTTAAACTCTAATACATGCCAGCCCCCAAAATGTCCAACACACTGAAGCTGGAAAGTTATCTTTCCCAGAGAAAATGACGATTTGGATCTCATAGAGGTGCGATTATTATGAGGTTTTCTACTCCTGGCTGTCAAGGCTTACTCATCTTTGCCATCAGGTGGATACCAACAACACTTTTTCATACCATTCAGGAAAATTTTGTTGCCTTTAAAAGAGAGAATTTACCTGGTTTAAAATCAGATCTTAAAGAAATTCAGAGCACTACTTCCACATGTGACAAAGTCTTAAGATACTTAGTTTACTTTACAACAAAGAACTACCCCATACACCAGTATATACTGGGGCTCAATTGTCTGAAAAGCAGCATTGCAGAAAAGAAGCTGGAATTCCTGGTGGGCACCAGGTTGAAAACGAGCCAGAAATGTGCCCTTGCTGCAAAGAAGGCTAATGGTATCATAGGCTGCACTGAGAGGAGAGCTGCCAGCAGGTGAAGGGAGGTGATCCTTCCCCTCTACTCAGCACTTGTGAGGCTATACCTAGAGCGCAGTGTCCAGTGCTGGGCTCCCCAGTACAAGACAGACATCGACATACAGGAAGGAGTCCAGTGACGAGTCACAAAAATGAGTAATGGACTGAAGCATCTCACCTGTGAGGAAAGGCTGAGAGAGCTGGAACAGTTTAGCCTAGAGAAGAGAACACTTAGGGGTTATATCTTATCAATGTGTATAAATACCTGAAGGGAGAGTGCAAAGATGGAACCAGGCTCTTTCCAGTGGTGCCCAGTGGCAGAACCAGAGGCAATGGGCACAAACTGAAACACAGGAGGTACCTCTGAACAGCAGGAAACTTTTTTACTGTGAGGGTGACTGAGCACTGGGACAGGTTGCCCAGGGTGGCTGTGGAGTCTCCATCCTTTCAAAAGCCATGTGGACCTTGTCTTGGGCAAGTCTGGGCACCAGGTGGCGGTGGTTGAGCAGGATGCCTGGATCAGAGGACCTCCAGATGTTACGTCCAGCCTCAGCCATTCTATATCTGTTCTATGTCCAACCAAAAAGAAAATGTGACATAGCTGTAGTTTTTGTGCTGAGCTGTGTAACAACCTTTAAAAGGTAGACTAATACAGTGGTGCCTAATAATGGACATGAAGCTTTATTAAAGTTAATTTATTACTGCTGTACCCTTGGGCTTAGTAGCATGGTAGCATTTGGAAAAGAGAATAGTAAAAGCAGAGAAATTTAGCAAAAAATTGCATCTAAATACTCAAATATGGAAAAATAATTGATGATATCATATGAGACAAGGTAGCCAACTATGGAGTTTTACTCATTCTTCATGGAAATCAAAGTGACCCCTGAAGATAAAAAGAAATATTTAAACCTGAGGAAAACCATATTAAAACTCTAAGGGCTGTGAAGTAAGGGAGAAGTTTCGACAGAATAATGCAGGACAATGGGATAAACCTACAGATTCTCAGAGAAATAGCAACTTGCTTCCATACTCAGTCTTTGTGTGCTGAAGTATTTCTCCACATTTTGTTGGTCATATTTAATTCCCTGCCTCTCCCCTCTGCACAGAACTTGGTTCAACCAAGTAAGGAGTCAGGATGTCAGACTAGCACAGAGCAAAACTGAGCTGTGAGATGTTGCCACAGTTCCTAGAAACTGCCTGTTTGAGTGCTGTTTCCGAATAACCCTCCCTAGAAAGTTTAAAAAAACTCTATTCTTAAAAGAGGTTTGGAAGAGCATCAAAAACATATTCTTTATCATTTAAAAAGGTAGTAATTTAAATAGGCCTCCAATTTACTCTGCATTTTAAAAGTTTTATATATTTTGCATAGTGTCAGGGACCAACTGGTTTGACTTGCGGTTAGTCATTTATAGCACCACTTCAGAAAGAATATATATGTAAAATCTGTTTGTTAGCAATTTAAAGCTAGTATTGCCAGAAATTGATTTTGTATTCCTGGAATGTGTTAATTTTTATCCTTTCCCTGCTTTCTTTTCAGTAAGTACTTTTTCATTTAGCATTGCTATTCAATTTATTCAGATAAGCTCGTCTTTGGTTTTGTTACAAATTGAGCGGAAATACCCATTGTCTTTGGTAAGAACGGATATTCTAGATAAGACTACAGCATTGAGTGAATTGGCAACTTTTCAGTACACTGATGAAATAATATCAAAATAGAAAATCTGTTCTTTATAAATGCATTTATACTGTTTCACAGATTCTCTTGGCTACTCTATTTCATAGTGTGGTTTAATACTTGCTATTAGACTAGAAAGTATGTTGAGAATAATTTCATGCTTTCTGCTTAAAGCAAGCCTAACCTGAGGGAATTCTCTGCAAACATTTACTTTCAACCTATATTATATGGCATTGTGCATGCTAATTTGAACTGTGGCTATGTGAGAAAAGTGACTTGACTATATATAAAAATTGGCAGCCTCTCACTGTCAATGTATTTCTGTCATATGGGCCAACAGCTCTCCTTGGATACCCTTGCAGAGACAGCAGTGTGTGCGTGCAAAGGAATAATTGGGTCCTCTCCGTCACTGCTGGTATCAATTTTTACTATGAGCGGTATAGGGTTGTTATGGTAGGATCCTCAATTTCCTTTCTAGTTCATGCATGATTAGCAGTGGTAGACTGCATGTCAAGTGTGCTGAAAGTGTACTCGTTACTTGTGTTGATCATGCTTTAGACAGAAAGGATCTAATTTGATTTTCAGGTCCCAGATTTGATTTTTCAAGGCTGGTGGCTGAGCCGGGAGGAAGAGGGAATCTTTTGGTTTATTAGCTTAGAAAATAAACTTAAAAGGGGAGAGGAAAAACATCACATTATATTCTAGGATTTATTTTTGTTTAATAATATGGTAATAAGAAGACTGCATGTTTGTAAATTAATTTTCAGATGGGTTTAATTTTGCCTATAAAATGTCTGGTCTGAGCCTCATTGCATAATAAAACCTAATAAATCTCTGGGTCCAGTTCTGTCCTTAGTAATTGTGAAACTCGGTATGGTCTCTTAGACCTATTTGCTTTTTTGTATTAGCTATTTAGTTTTATGAATTACAGCAGCAGCATATTACAGCAGGTCCTACTGTGCTAAATACCATACAAGAAAAAGCAAGGGACAATGCCCTCCCCAAGACCTTACAATTTAAATACATTAAAAGATTAATAGGAGCACATAGATGTGAAGTGTCTTGCTCACGGTTACCTGTCAGGCCAATAGTAAAACCAAAATTAAACTTGTCCTTGTATTTTAGTCTAGCACCCTGTTGGTTGCACCACAATGCCTCTTGAAGGAATATTTTCAATTTATGCACACAAATTGCTTTAAATCCTAATTGTGATCGTCTAAAATGCAGCCTGGTGAGAATAAAACCCGCTTGTCAAGGGAAACGGGGGACACATAGTCATATCTAAGGCAAGGCTTATTTTTTTGCCTTTTTTTTTCTTTTTAACATCGTTCATCATTCTTTGACAAGAGGATGCTTTGAATACAGTAGGCAGCCTTTACAGCCAGTCCTTCATGGCACAAGAGGAGGAAAGATGCTCTTCCTATTCCCAAGATGCCTGTTTAGTTATGAAGTTGTAGTTCAGGAAGTTTTCTTGCTGCTTGAGTAACACAGTTTTACTGGGTCACCAGGAAAAGCTCACTTCCAGATGGGACCATCAAGGATGGACATTGTGCCCTGTTGCTGTGGTCCTATACCCTGTGGGGAGCTATGCAAGTTTTCTGAGAAGGAAAGACCTAATCGCCAAAGCCACTGGCAGTCTTATGAAGAAGTTATCCAGTAGAAAGTATTTCATAAATATTGAGTCTGATTGGCCATCATCGTTCGGCTAAGAGCTTGGTCAGGAACATTTCAAATTAAAATCAGGGCTAACTCAAGTGAGTCTCATCATGGGCACTGGACATACAGCACTGTTTTTCTAAGATACTTGAGTAATAAACAAAGCAGATCCGAAAACCTACATTTTGTCTCTGTGGAACCTGCTTTTGTTTCTCACTGTGGAACTATTACAAGAACACATTGTAAGCAAGCAAACATTGACTATGTGCATTGTAAGACATCACATTTGGATTTTCTCTGCTTCTATAAGCCATAAAAATAAATGTAATCTATGAAGAATACATGAAGAAAATTGCAACAACTTATTTAAAACATTCTTATCAGGAATGTGCTTTCTTCCTACCTTTCTGTCTCAATGGGAGCTTGAAGTTAAGATTTGGAATTTGAAAATTTTGTCCATTGTCTATGAGTGGTAATTGCTTTTTTCTTGTGGAAAAAACTCAGCTATTTTGCATCTGTATTTGCAGTGCTTGCACTGCTTATTTTTTGCAATTATTTAGTTAACTGTTCGTTTCATCACCTTTCCCTGAGGGTAGGGATTGTATACCACAGCCTCTCGGCAAACTGTGAAAAAAACAAGAATTACTTTTATTTTGTCTGAGTACAGAATCAAACAAGATACATGTTGCATTCTTTTTAGCTATGCTATTACTACAAAATTGATTTTGAAAGACAAAGAGAGAGTAGTGAACTAAGACAGCAAAACCAAAGGAAATGCTCCAAAATAAAAACATGCTCTTTAAAAAGATTTAGTATTATATGTCCAAATCTGTATATTGGACATATATATCCTATATCCTACTGTTTGTATAGGATATGCTGGCTATTTAATGATGAATATTTTGATCACATTTGAGGTGTTCTATAGGGAGGCTTTCCATTACCTGATTTTTTTCTAAGAAAATATTTATGATTTACACTTTGAAGAACTATAACTGGAAAATTAAATAGAATGAACATCTTTAAACATTTGAGCAACAGAAAGAGACATTGATAAAATCAAGACAAATGGACACTTAAAATTATTAAATACTTTGTACAACCTTCAGACCAAGAACTATTTTCATAAATTATTCAACACAATTTTGACTAAGAAATGCCTCATTGTTTGTATTCTAGTTAATCTCAATGGTTAGGAGCCTTCCTGGGTAAAATACTGTACACATTTGCCAAAACGTAGTTCTGGATTAGAAATTCTAATGGAGGAGAAGAATATGCAGTCGTATGGCAATCTAGAAAAAGTGTTGTAATTGAATAACATCCATAATTATAAAAGAAGATCAGTATCAATATCTTCAAGTTGGTAAGAAAACTTACATGAATAGTTCAGTTAACTTGTAAGTTAATATTTGATAGGCACGAAAAGGCTGATCTTTGTGATACAATAATTTTATAAGACCTATTAAAAAATCGCGACTTTACGTTTGTGTGCTGCCGTTATGCTGTATGGCATGCTATGTAAAGGCATGCTATTTATGTGAGAAAGGGCTGCAGTTGCAAATTATTCCTTGTTACATTGGCTGATTAATCGTATACCTTACAGTCTCCCTGTTTGTTAGAAATGGGTTTCTCTGTTGCCTTAGTCTGACATTTAAGAGTAAGGAAACAACAAAAACTTCAATCATGTCTTAAACCTTATCCCACTTGAGAGCGACTTTACTGAAAATTGTAGCAGGCATTATATTAAACCTGACAAGGGCATGATCTCTTGTACTGTTGTTTTTATTGTTACCTACCTTTTATGCACTTTTTTCCTTCCTGTTGGCCTCTCCTACAATGGATAGGATTTGGTTAAATGATTGGAGTTGGAGCCATCCTGGTTTGCTTGCTTTCATAACCTGAAAGCATTACACAGTTTTAAAAAAAATATATCTGTAGCCAGTCTTTGTGCTGTCTAGCTCCTCGAGTATCTAAATAATTTCCCAGCTTGGAGTCTAAGGCTTTTCTGAATTTAATGCAGCTGTCTCTTCTCTCTCACTATTTCAGCATTAATTTTCCCTGTTTCTCTGATCACATACGTATTTCTTCTGGCTGTTTCAAATCCATTTCTTTTATTACTTAGTATTAGCATGTATTACAATTCTATTATTCTTATGCATAAATGCTTGTCTAAAAATATTTGCATTAAAAAAATACATGGTTTTTCCTTTCTCTGATATGCTTTCCCAGTCTTTATTTTTTGTTTTTCTCCTTTGGTTCTTCTGAGTTCATATATATTACTCAAGTAATGCATTGTAAAGAATAATTTTTCATAAAATTAACATTCCAGAATGTTTTACAGGTTATACATGCTGAAGTGCACTGTGTGAAAGAGGTCACTTGTTCCCCAGGAATTTTGATTGGAATACTCATGGTTTTCTACTTCAAAAACCTTGAAACATCACATGCAATTGTTTTCAGCATTAAAAATCAGCTTCACACTAGCCTTTTCTCTTTAAAAGCATTAGACTGTTTTGTAGAAGAGTTGAAGGTCTCGTGGCGAGGTTATGGTAGGACCTTGTTGGTTTGCTTTGAAGTGTACCTCCGGTGAGGGGTAATGGATGGAGGAGCACTGGGGGTAAAACTGTGAAAGCTACCAACTTGGAAATGGTGGCCAGTCTCCCAACGTATTTGATTGAGTCATCAGTGTGTTTAAAGTGAAACATAAAGCTGTGGTTCTGCTTTTGTTTTACCTGCACCTTTCAGGCATAACTTTCAACAAGCAGCCGCTGTGCTGCCCAGTGTGGAAGGTGTAGTTAAGGATGATAACTGTGATGCTTTTATCCCTATTCAGGTGTCAGTCATAATTTGTTCACTGGCTGCTAACAGGAAATGTCCTGCTAGAGTATCAGGTTAATGAAGCTTTTATGTTAATGGACATGAGTAATGTGAGACAAATTTTAGAAGAGCTAATATGATATCCTGCCCAGAATTAGTTTCCACGGCCTTGTGTGGTCCTGTAACATTATAGTCCTATGATGCAAAGGGAGGGAAGGGGTGTTTAGATCCAGCAATGAATGCCAGTATGAAACTGT
This sequence comes from Rynchops niger, assembly GCA_013400035.1. Classification (NCBI taxonomy): domain Eukaryota; kingdom Metazoa; phylum Chordata; class Aves; order Charadriiformes; family Laridae; genus Rynchops; species Rynchops niger. Next base: position 12,563 of record VXBH01005961.1, on the reverse strand, counting down.
AAGAGTTAGAATACAACACCAATACCTGCTGAGAACAGTGAGAGAAAGACCAGAAAAATAAGACATCTTTTGTCCTGTATTTATTCTCTGTAGAGTTCTCTCAAAGTCTGTAATCTGCGATTCACAGGGGGCTTGTGAGCAACCAAAAGACACAGCTTTGTACCTTTATATGAAGAAAAAAATGTAGTAGGAAAATTCTATTGCTTCATTCATATACTTTAGGTGGGTTGAAAACTTCTGGAAATAAACCCCATACTAAAAGCCAGATACATTTGAAATGACTTTTCCCTGGGTTGATGTTAGACCAACCTGAAATGACCCACTTAAATGGATGATCAGCTAACCTCATTTGCGTCCCTTTGTTTGAGGAAGTGTTCAAATTCGTGATTGCACCATGAATATTGACCTTCATTGAAAATTTGATTGAACATGTTTATTGTGAAATTTTAATTACAATGTCTTTATATCATTTTTAAATATATTTTAGTGCAGAACTTGGTGTTTGTGACAAATTTCTTCTCTTTAAATTTCCAAAATTAGATCCTGAAGTTGGCAAGTAATATTTGTGCACCTGTGTAAAAAGGTACAGGTTCTGAAAAACAACAGTTTTGGAGAATGTTAAGTGCTTTGTTAGAATATCTTGAAACAAAGAGGTATGTCTCAAAGATTTTACTAAGTGAAGCTAAATTCAAAGTCTTTGAAGGAATGGGATACAAACTGCATCAAAAATATCTTAATGCGATAATGTGGGGAAATTGCCTTGTGGAAAATTATAAAAGTATATGTCAAAATGCCCTGTAATTAATTCAGCTTTTAGTTTATAAATGCTTGTGAACCCTTGTTAGATTTTTTCTTATTGTCTTGGCTTCCCCATAATTTTAAAGAGGCATCTTGGGTACAGATTTTTTATGTGTAAAGCTAATTTTTGTTATTTATTTTCCTCAGCAAAAGCAGTGAGGATATTTGTTCTACTTGTGTTGACTGAGGTGGTGATAACTCTGTTACTGAAATGCATTAATGTGCCCAGAGTGTTATGGTTTTTTTTGGAGGGACAATATTGCTTTGCCTTTCTAAATAAAGACAAAATTGTGACTGGGTAATTCTTTTCCTCACTGGTGTTCTAATAGCAAAGAAAGTTCTTATTCTTATAATTTTCTTAAGAGTTGCAGAAAATTACAGACCAAAAAAACCCTGAAAACTCAGAAAATTTATCAGTGTTATTTTCAGTTTCCTCTTCCAGAGAAGAGGCAGAGTAGTGAAGAGTTGCTGGCTTTTATGTGAGCAAATGGCAATTCCACCAGAAAGGAAAGGCAAAAATGGTAGGTTTTAAAGAGTAAGACTGTCCAATTACATTGGCTGTATACAGCTTTCTCACGGCATGTGGCACTGCATGCTTTTCTATGTAATTGGGTCTCCATTTTTTTTTGCTCTTTTTTAAAAAGTTATTAATATTATCTTAACGGATCAGCTACTCTTAAAGATAAGCACCTAATGATATTAGTGTCACAGTTTAGACAGTGGATATTCAACGCAGGGTGGATGAAAGATAATGAATTTTTGAATGTTGGTGAAGCTATGAGGTTTTCACAAGCTTTTAACCTCTTCCCTGAGAAAAAAATATTAGAAAATGTAGGGAAATGGATAAAGGTGACAAAACCCAGCACACATATATTAATCAGAGGTCACGATACATAGATCTCTAAAGAAGAAAAAAATTAGAACTTGGATTTGTGAAATTGCTGCCATATGTAAAGCTACTCACACAAGAAAGTAAATCAAGAATTTGATGTGTTTATTTAATAAATAGAACTGTTGCAATGTCTCCATGTTTGTAAGTAAGTACCCTGAAATGCCTCCTTGAACTGACGAAAAGACAAATTGTGCTGATTGAGTAGAAAGAACAAAAAAAATGAAAACGAACATTTTAAGATATGCTGTTTGAACATAGCACAATCATTTATTTCGATATAAAATAATATTTTTTAATCTGTTCTTACTCCGGTTTTCAAAAATAAAGCCTGCTTCTACAGAGATTCATCCTGTTTTGACAGAAGAGGGCAGTGTTTCTTTACAATTGTGCATGGAAAATATGCATCTTATTTTAAAGATCAGTCTCTAGAGAGTATTTTGAGCCAATGAATTTAAATATAATAAATGCCCTCTGAATATGCTACTTAGTAAAAATAACAGGCAATGAAAAAGTAGACATTATGGTTACTTAATTGTTGTCAGCACTGAATTGTACTGGCCCAAGGAACAACATGTAACCTTTAACGTACTACATAGATGATTGATTTTTGTGTGACGTTCAAAGATTAACTCTAAGAAGCAGCATCTTAGGTTGAAAATGGTAAAGTGGTAAAAAAATAACCTTAATACTACTGCTTTATGGAATGTATTAAGCATATTACTATCAATAAAATAGCTTTGCAGGAATTCAATATACGAATCAGCACTGATAGGCTCACACTTCAGGAGTTGTCCATGCTGCTGTAGTGTCACCCTTTATAGAGCAGGCAAACTAAAAAAATACAATCTCTGTTTGTGAAGGGAATAAGGGAATTAAGCCTTTTACTTTAAAAGCTCTGACTACATCCCAGCTGACTTCAAGTTAAGTACTTGTTTTATTGGCCTTTTAAGATAAGGAGGTTTGCTAAGTCTGGCCCTATATGACTGATATATTTCTGTATCCTAAGTGTTTTTCTCTATTTCTGCCTGAAATAATATGACAGGGACAAGTTTCTCCCTTTCCGTCCCCCTCCTACCAAACCCTTGTCCAAAAGTTCTTCCTTCTGTATATTAGTACTTTGTCCCTGTTCTCTGAGCATTTTAATTAATCAGGGGATGGATGAACCTGACAGCTCTTCTTTGGGGAGTACGGAGTTACTCCCTATCTAAGAAGACAAGGTTTGTTCATACGGACATAGGGAACCAAGTTTCTCCAGTGCCTAATGCAAGTGATTGCGTAAACAAGTAGTGAAATTTGGTCTACTCAGGGCCAATGGTGGAAGCAAGGTGTTTTCTTATTTCCACACAGACTTGTAGTATTGCTGCCAGCCTCACTAGCCTCTTGTCCAGAGTAAATCTTAATCACAAAAGAGTCCTAGGAAGAAAATGGCTGTGCAGAGAACAAAGAGCAAGTTTAATTAAACAACTTATTAATGAAAAACAAAGGAAAGGAATTGAGGAAGGTATTTAGAAGTGCTTTCTTGCTTTCATTTTATAAGTTTGTTTCTTTTTCTTCTCTGCCTATTTCTCCAAACAGTTTTGATTAAATTCAGTCCTTGTGGAAAGTGGCTTCTCAATCCAGACACATTTTCATAAGGAAAGCATTAGCACAGAAAGTGGTGGCACAAGTGTCTGTCAGTCTGCTCCAACTGTGGGAAAAAATCCTGCCTTATATTCAGCTTTTCCTTCCTCTGCTGCTCACAGAAATACCAGGTGTAAGCGGTGACTCACTTGAAACAGGAGACAGTCTATCACGCCTGTTCATGTGAGCTATCAGAAAAGTCCTCACGTTTAGTAGGACATGAATTTTATGTAGCAATGATGTGAATGCATTGGAAGCAATGAGCTGAAGTGAGAAACTCCATATCTTATTGACAATTGCCTGAACAAGCCTTTTATAAAGCCTGGTGTGGTTTTTGGAGCTGTGGCAGTAGCCTGACAAAGGCAATGGAGAGATTGGCCTCTGTGTTCGTTAAATGGTCCAATATATTCTCTTGCAACTGCTGTTACATTTTAGGTGTTCATAAGTGTTCTTCATAGTAAGACAAAGACCTTTTTCCTTAAGTATCCTAAAACAAACTTTCTGAGAGATATAGATTGCCCCAAGTTTTTTGATTGATGCTTATCCTGTGAACATCAACATTCTTAGTTACTATAGTGCTCATTAAAGAAGTCAGGAAAGGAGATAATGTGATATGACAAAGGGAGACATTTAAAAATATAACTAGTCATCTTGTGCATAAAATTCTAAGGCATTGGCATTTGATATGTCCCTAAGCTAAGGATATACGAGATAGAGTACAAGCTGAGATACGCTGTTCCTGCAGGTGATCAATTCTGAAGACTTTGGCAAATAGAAGTGTTATTTTTCTTAGTCATAAGGCCTTTGGTTATAGCAATTTACTTCTTTGATTGTATTTACTTTATGCATGTTGGCTTTTTGTAGTTTCTGTTCATATTACTTGAGTTCTTTGTATTTATACACTGTGCAACTAAAATGGGAAAATACCGTTTTAGCGATCTTCTGCATTTGTGATTTTGAAGTGAAGCTATAAAATTATGACTGATTTTTCTCTCCATAAATTCCTTTAGAAAAATTCTTGGCTTTGTAGGACTGATATCCAAGCTGATCTTAACTTTGCTTTTGTAGAAGAATTTTAGAATTTTTATGTTTGCAAATAAAACTGGAAAATAATCTGTCTACAGTGGCAAAAAGACTGAAATGAGCCTACAACTTTGAAGGTTGAATATTGAGGAATTAAAAACATGTTATTAACTACATAACACAATCAGCATTTATCCTTGCCTAAGATAATTCAGAATTTAAACATTGCTTGAATACCAAAGTATTAAGGATACATCTATTGAGTTTGTTAACAGTAGAATGAAGAAAGTTCAGAATTCTACTTTTTCCATTCATTTGTTACACACAAAATGGTCATTAAATAAACATGGAGGAAATTGCTACAGAGAGACTTGAAGTAAAGACTAAGACAAAAATACATTATTGATACAGATATGCATATGGAACTAGATAAACCCTGTTTTTAATAGACAGTAACTGGTGAAATACGTTGCTTTTGTACTCTGTTGTGACATTGTGCAGTTTCTCTATGCCCACCTGATACTCACAATCCTGAAAACCTTTACCTCTGAAATCCATGACAAAAGGCAAACAAAAATGCATTTCCAAGTATTTCTGTTGTAGGTGAGAACAGAGATAAATCTCATGTTTTTCCATTGATTGCATTAGTCAAAAATTACACTTCTCATGTAAAATTCACAAAGAAATTTGAAAATATTTAATAAAGTAACTAGAATACATCCTTGTAAAGCAGAAAAATGTGGTGGTGAGATATTAAAATATTTTTATTTTCATATTTTTTTGTCTGTGACATAAGATATGCTTATGTATCACAGAACTGCCTTCTGCTTTTCATAAGTACAGGAGAAAGGTCTTGAACTGGCTGCAGTTTTAACAGCAAATTAAAAGTACGCCACCTCAATCCTATAAGATGAGGAAGATGGGTATTTTAATGAGCCATACCTTGCCTTCAGTGTGCCATTTTTTACTGCCTTCCTCACACAGGTTTTTGAAGGCAACGTCTGGCAGGATGTTATGTCTGTGAAACATAACTAGCCTGATTTAGAATAACATTTCAGGGCAATTTGTGTGTCATGATTTCAAGTGAAAGAGAGATCATCACTTTCCAGGGATGGGTTGGGGGCTGTTTGTTTATTTTTTAACAAAGATTATAAATCTATTGTGGATAAATACATTAGTCTGTTTTTCTTGAAACGTTTTTGAAATGCCATATTTTTATTTTCAAATGTTTAATTTCTTGCTAATTAAGAAATTAAAATTAATTAAATTAATTACACAGTAATGCCTTTTCCTTTGACTACAACATTTTGTGAAGATTTTTAAACAAGGCTGAAAGCTAGAATCTCTGTGCTTTCAACTACTTTAACTCCTTTTTTCTCTGTCTTCTAATTTCACTACTTTTTAAGCAACTTGCTCAAAAAGAAAAGATGTGCAAACTTACTGCTTCTTCCCTGTTCTATACTTAAGTTGAAGATGTTACACAGTCTTCAACTCCTTTCTGTAACTGAAGCCAAAAAGTGCTGTAAAGATAATAAATTTAATTACATTATCAAAAAATATAAGATGGAAGGTCAGACATTTTCTTCTTTATTTTATATGATTTTAGTGAAATTCATTATATTTTTTTAACGCAGATACATGTATAGCCATATTCTTTTTGCTCTCCATGATTTAAAGGAAATAATTAGTATGGTGACAAGTGGAACTTGAAATAAATTATTTAATCTGGCCAGGATATTAATTTTTGAAATGTTAATACAATAGCTTCTTGAACGATGAAAGATTTCCTAATGTTCTGAGAATTATGGAATTGATTTTAATGTGCGGGATATTTTAAACAAGTTTTTCATTCTCTTGTCAAGATTCATATAGGTTTTTTTTTTTCTCTCCATATTTTCTGGTGATAGCCTCATGCAGATAGTAAATGTGAAGCAGATATGTGCAATTTCAGTTGCTGTAGACAGAAAGCAATTTCTAGAAATTTGGCTGACAGATATCAGTGTGAATATGTCATTTGCAAAAAAATTCTTTCCTTCTTGACCTTCTGCCCAAGAATATTTGGGATTCTTCTCAACCCACCAAAGGCTAGGTCTGGGACAAAATATCTGACACATACACAATGAGAGTGATAGGGAAAAAAAACACCTAAAAGATGGTGTCTTTTACTCCTTCAAATCAGCACTTTTGATTCTTACAGCTATTTTCCAAACTAAGTATTGTTTTGTCATTGTTACTGTATAGATTTAATTGTTACATAGGAGAAGTCCACTGTGAAAATCAAGGAAGTCTGCAGGAAACAGCAATCACAAATGTATATACTCAAAATTAATTTGAAAAGTATGTATACAGTTACAATGACTTTAGCTCGTGGATGCATTTAACTGAATCAATTCAAAGTTGAGGTGACCTGCTGTGAATTCCAGAATGAAATCTGGATCTGCGTATAAATCAGTTTTGGTCTATTACAAACTGTGTCTGTGCCTTATAAAAATCATTGCAGTACTAATTTTCTTCTGCTTCTAAAAAATGTGCATAATTTACGAAGGATTCATTAGTTAAAACTTTCAAATAGAGTTCAAGATGTCCACTTTTATACACACTGTGTTGAATACTATGTAGCTGAATAAACTGGAATATAAAGAACTCAAATTTACAGAATCACAGAATCTTCATGGTTGGAAAGGACCTTTAAGATCATCGAGTCCAACCAAGCAACCTACAATCTCTGCTACTAGAGCATGCCCTGAAGTGCCACATCTAGACGTTTCTTACACACCTCTAGGGATGGTGACTCAACCACCTCCCTGGGCAGGCTGTTCCAGTGCCTGACCACTCTTTCAGTAAAGTAATTCCTCCTAATATCTAACCTAAACCTCCCCTGCCGCAACTTCAGACCATTTCCTCTGGTCCTGTCATTATTCACTTGGGAGAAGAGGCCAACACCCACCTCTCTCCAACCTCCTTTCAGGTAGTTATAGAGGGCAATGAGGTCTCCCCTCAGTCTCCTCTTCTCCAAGCTAAACATGCCCAGCTCCCTCAGCCTCTCCTCATATGACCTTGTCTCCAGACCCCTCACCAGCCTGGTAGCTCTCCTCTGGACGTGCTCCAGCACTTCAATGTCCCTCTTGTACAGCGGGGCCCAGAACAGGTTTATGACCGGTATTGTTGGATGTAGATTCTATTATCCTCTGCTTGATGACCAATAAAATAAAAATAACTTTGATGCTATCAATATTCCATGTCAAACTGGAAAAAACTTGAAACATACATATTTTAATTGCAGCTTTTTATGTCTGGATTTATTTATTAGCAATATTTCAGGGTAGTTGACAATTAGAATGGAAAGTATATAACATATTGTGCATTTTTATTCAAGATAATCTTGATATTTTAACACTAACAAGCTACGTCTGAAGGAGTTCTGCAATTCCGTTTTGTTGTTGTCAATTATGGTTTGATTCTGTCCTGTAATGAGACTGTAAAACAGCTTTTGGAGGTTGGTGGAATAGAGTGTAGTAACCATCTGTAGTACAGGTTTCTGCACTGTTTTGGGCGTAGGAATGAATAAACTTGTTTTCAGACATAAAATATTATAAAAATATTAAAGCATCCATGCTGATAATCTGAAATCACAGAATCACAGAATGGTAGGGGTTGGAAGGACCTTTGGAGATCATCTAGTCCAACTGCCTGCCAAAGCAGGTTCACCTAGAGCAGGTTGGACAGGAAGGCATGCAGGTGGGCTTTGAATATCTCCAGCGAGGGAGATTCTACAACTTCTTTGGGCAGCCTGTTCCAGTGCTCTGGCACCCTTAAAGTAAAGAAGTTTTTCCTCATGTGGAGATGGAATTCCCTGTGTTCCCATTTTTGCCTGTTGCCTTGTCGCTGGCACCACTGAAAAGAGTCTGGCCCCATCCTCTTGACACCCAGCCTTTAAATATTAATAAGCATTGATGAGATCCCTTTTCAGTCTTCTCTTCTCCAGGCTAAACAGAGCCATAACTCTCAGCCTTTCCTCATAAGAGAAATGCTTTCCTTGATCATCTTTGTAGCCCTCCACTGGGCTCTCTCCAGTAGTTCCTTGTCTTTCTTGAACCAGGGAGCCCAGAACTGGACACAATACTCCAGATGTGGCCTCACCAGGGCAGAGTAGAGGAGGAGGATGACCTCTCTCAGCCTGCTGGCCAAGCTCTTTTTAATGCACCCCAGGAGACCATTGACCTTCTCGGCCACAAGGGCATATTGCTGCCTCATGGTCAGCCTGTTGTCTACCAGGACTCCCAGGTCCCTCTCTGCAGAGCTGCTTTCCAGCAGGTCAGCCACTAACCTGTACTGGTGCATGGGATTATTCCTCCCGAGGTGCAGGACCCTATACTTACCCTTGTTGATCGTCATTAGGCTCCTCTCCACCCAGCTCTCTAGCCTGTCCAGGTCTCACTGAATGGCAGCACAGCCTTATGGTGTCTCAGCCACTCCTCCCAATTTTCTGTCATCAGCAAACTTGCTGAGGGTACAGTCTGTCCCCTCATCCAGGTCATTGATGAATATGTTGAACAAGACTGGACACAGTACTGACCCCTGGGGAACACCACTGGTTACAGGCCTCCAACTAAACTCTGTGCCACGGATCAGAACCCTCCGAGCTCTGCCATTCAGCCACTTCTCCATCCACCCCACTGTCCACTCATCTAACCCACACTTCCTAAGCTTACCTATGAGGATGTTATGGGAGACAGTGTTAAAAGCCTTGCTGAAGTCGAGGTAGACAGTGTCCACTGCTCTCCCTCATCTACACAGCCAGTAATGGCATCATAGAAGGCTATCACATTGGTCGAGCATGATTTTGCCTTGATGAATCCATGTTGTCCACTCCCAATAACCTTCTTTTCCTCCACATGCTTAGAGATGACTTCCAGGATGATCTTTCTGTGATCTTTCCAGGGATGAAGGTGAGGCTGACCAGCCTGTAGTTTCCTGGGTCCTACTTTTTGCCCTTTTTGAAGACTGTTGTGACATTGGCTTTCCTCCAGCCCTCACGCACCTCTCCTGTTCTCCCTGACTTTTCAAGTATGATGGAGAGCAGCTTCACAATAACATCTGCCAGGTCCCTCAGCACTCGTGGGTGCATGCCATCAGGGCCCATGGATTTGTGGGTATAGTACTAGTACTTGCCTCCTTTTGCTTTGGGCACTAGACTGATTCTATGGGTATTTTCTATCAGAAAACAAATATCTTAAATGTACAAATAAGCTGCACCTGCACATTATTTTAGTCCAACTTTTATTGCTGAGAAAAGTTTAACATCCTTCCTTCTCTGGGGTATTAAACCCTGCAGCCCACTGCCATGAACCTGCTGCTTGACGTAAAGTCTCCACTGAGACACTGCTAAAGAAAACTGTGGACATCCTTTATTCAGAATTTATTGTTTCAATTTGTGCTGTTATTATCTGGAATGTCTTTCTTATGCTGCGGTGAGGTGGTGGGTTTTTTGCTGTACCAATTGCAATCTCCTGCAACAGGAATTTCAATGCCGTGGCAAAAAAATGGAATCATTTAGGTTGGAAAAGACCGTTAAGATCACAGAGTCCAACTGTTAACGTAATGCTGCCAAGTCCACCACTAACCATGTCCCTAAATGCCACCACTTCCCTGGGCAGCCTGTTCCAGTTCTTGATAACCCATTCAGTGAGGAATTTTTTCCTAATACCCGATCTGAACCTCTCCTGGCACAACTTGAGGCCATTTTCTCTTGTCCTATCACTTGCTACTTGGGAAAAGAGACCTACACTCACCGTATTGCCACCTTCTTGCAGGTAGTTGTAGAAAGTGATAAGGCCTTCCCTAAGCCTCCTTTTTCCAGGCTAAACAATCACAGTTCCTTCAGCTGCTCCTCATAGACATGTTCTCCAGACACTTCAGCTTTGTTACCCCTCTTGAGACACACTCCAGGACCAGACCTCAATATCTTTCTTCTAGTGAGAGGCCCAAAGCTGAACACAGTATTTCAGGTAGAGTCTTACCAGTGCTGAGTAGAGGGGAAAAATAACTTCCTTAGTCCTGCTGGTCACACTATTTCTGATACAAGTCAGGTTGCTATCAGCCTTCTTGGCCACTTGGGCACACTGCTGGCTCATATTCAGCCACCTGTCAACCAACACCTCCATGTCCTTTTCTGACAGGCAGCTTTCCAACCACTCTTCCCCAAGCCTATAGTGTTGTATGAGGTTTTTATGATCCGAGGGCTGAACCTGGCACCTGGCACTTGGCCTTGTTGGATCTCATCATACAGTTGGCCTCGGACGATTCATCCAGCCTGTCCAGATCCCTCTGTAGACCCTTTCTACCCTCAGGCAGTTCAACACTTCTGCCCACTTGGTGTCATCTGCAAACTTACTTAGGGTACACTTGATCCCCTCATCCAGATCATTGATAGATATATTAAACAGAACTGGCCTCAATACCGAGCCCTGGGGAACAAGGCTGCCAACTGGATTCAACTCCATTCACAACAACTCTTTGGCCTCGGTCATCCATCCAGTTTTTACCCTGAAAAGAGTATACTTGTCCAAGGATGAGCAGCCATGCTCCTGTGCCTTTAATATTTCCTTCTTGAAGAACGTTCAGCCTTCCTGGATTCCTTTGCACTTCAGGGTGACCTCTCAAGGGACTCTGTCAACCAGGCCCCTCAACATGCCAAAGCCTACCCTCTAGAAGTCTAAGGTAGCAGTTCTGCTAACCCCCCTCATTATTTCTCAGAGAACTGAAAGCTATCATTTCATGATCACTGTACCCAAGACAGCCTCCAGCCATCACATCACCCACAAGTCCTTCTCTTTTTGCAAACAGCAAGTCCAGCAGGGTGCCTTCACTGGTTGTCTCACTCACCATGTCAGTAAGTTATCTTCCATGCACTCAAGGGACCTCTGAGACTGTTTCCTCTCTGCTGTATTGTATTTCCAGCAGACATCTAGTAAGTTGAAGTTCCCCATGAGAACAAGGGCTAGTGATCATGAGACTTCTCCCACCTGCTTATAGAATATTTCATCTACCTCTTTGTCCTCATTGGGTGGTCTATAAAAGACTCCCACTATCATATCTGGCTTGTTGGCTTTTCCCCTGATTCTAACTCACAAACACTTGACCCTTTCATCACCATCATCAAGCTCTAGACAGTCAAAATGCTCCCTAACATACGGGGCTACCCCCCCGCCTCTCCTTCTTTGCTTATCTGAAGAGTTTATAGCTATTCATTGCAGCACTCCAATTCTGTGAGTCATCCCACCATGTTTCCAGGATTGCAACTGTATCATAGTTTTCCAGCTGCAAAATGGCTTCCAGGTCCTCCTGTTTGTTGTCCATTCTGCGTGTGTTGGCGTAGATGTACTTCAGTTGGACTATTCACTCTGCCACCTTTTTTGGGGGAGAAACCATAATGGGTATGTGACTGTTCTCCAGCGCTTCTGTGGTTTCTAATGCACAGACAATGATTGTCTTGGCTGTCCATTGGTACCCAAAGATTCTAATTTTTCAAATATGCTTAAAATGCTTCTCTTTTGTTGTACACTGGATTTTTTTTTTTGTTTTGTTTTACGCTTAGTTAATTTTTTCATAAGCCTTCTCTTAGCAGCGATGAATAAGAGAGCTTTTATATTTATATTTTATACCTCAAACCAGGACACAAGGACAATAGATCAAATTATACTCCAAGACAGTTTAGAGCAATTATTCACAGAATTTTTTTTTTTTTTTTAAATAGGTAGATTAACATTCCAAGCAATTTAGAGATTTATTTAAAGTTTGTCCTTGTTTGGTCAAATTTTGTATTCTTTTTTTAGTAATTTTTAATTTCATTATTGTAATTGCTAAGATCTTCCATTTTGCAAATCTTGTTTACAACAAAGTCACAGAACAGCTCAATCTCCTCAAAAGCCATTGTTGAATGATCAATAATTAAATCCATAGTACTCTCCAAGTCACAGTAGGCATTTCTGACATCTTACTGATATTTAAATATAATTTATTATTTCAAATGCTGATAGTTTTGCTATGAAAGAAGGGAAATATCAACTTGACAAAATTATTCTAAAGTGAAATGTCAGTGTTCTAACTCCTTCACTCAAACCATTTTTTCACCTTACCATGGTGGTTTTCCTGTCATTCTTTGTTCCCCACCAGAAATTGAGAACATACTGCTGCTTAAGAATTTTTTTTTTCAAAATAAAATAAAATA
>VXBH01005960.1:53221-69863 GCA_013400035.1 Rynchops niger | reverse complement strand
GGGGGGGGGGGTGTCCTCGCCTGTGCAGCCTCCCCCCATTTTAGTGAAGGTGCTGGTAACCCCCTCCCCAGCCCGGGGAGAGCTTCCCGGCTGGAAATGGAGGTGACAAGGAGAATAAACCTCGGGTGATGTGGGGTTGGGGGGAGTCCGAGGGGGCCATAGCGGTTCCCCGGTCCTGGGCATGTGCGTGCGTGCACCCAAAAAACTGGGCTGGAGATTGGGGTTTGAACATTCTGGAAAAGGTCGTGGGTGCCCTGTGCGGAGCCACCCCCGGGGGCACTGAAGGGAGAGGGGGTGGGACAGAGACCGCTGTCACCTTTGCAGGACAAAGCAAAGGCCTTTGGTGGGGAGCCCGGAGCTGGGTGAGGTCAGTGGTCAGTCCCGCTGCAGCACGGACCTCGGTGCCGGCAGTTCTTTCCGCAGGGTGTGCGTTGGGATGCACGCTCTCACCTGCAGCGTTCACCTCGCTGCGTGCAATTCCTTGTGCAACACGTGTGTTGGGGTGTGTGTGTGTGATCCCCTGTGCAGCGTGCACCTTGGTACGTATGGTCCCTTGTGCAGCGTGCACCTCTGTGCAACGCGCATGTTGGTGTGTGCAATCACGTGTGCTGCCTGCACACAACCCCTTGTGCAAGAGGCACGTAGGCGTGTGCATCCCACGTGCAGTGTGCACGCTGGTGCATGCGGCTCCACCTGTGTGTGGGGGATCACGCACGCCAAGATGCATATGTGCAGTCTGCACCTCAGTGCATGCGGCTGTGCCTGCTGGTGTGCGCAGCCCCTGCATACAGCGTGTGTCTTGGGGCACGCACAGTCCTGCACGCAGCATGCATCTTGGGGTGCGCAGCCCCTGCGTGCAACATGTGTTTGGGGGCACACACGGCCCTGCGTGCAGCACGCATGTTGGGGTATGCAGCCCTGCATGCGGCGTGCATCTTGGCACGTGCAGCCCTGCATGCAGTGTGCGTCTTGGGATGCACAGCCCCGCATGTGGCGTGCATTGTTGCACATTCAGCCCCGCATGTGGTGTGCATCTTGAGGTGCGCAGCCCTGCACGGGGTGTGCAGTCTTGCATGTGGCGTGCATCTCAAGGGGGGAGCACGGCCCGGCGTGCAGCATGTGTCTTGGGGCACACACAGCCCTGCGTGTGGCGTGCGTCTCGAGGTGCACAGCCCTGCATGCAGCATGCATTGTTGCACGTTCAGCCCTGCACGTGGCATGCGTCTTGTCACGTTCAGCCCTGCATGCACACGCATCTCGGGGTGTGCAGTCTTGCATGTGGCACGCACCTCAAGGGGGGAGCATAGCCCTGCATGCGGCGTGCATCTCAAGGAGGCCGCACGTCCCTGCGTGCGGTGTGCATCTTGGCACACGCAGCCCTGCGTGTGGCATGCATCTGTGCATCTCGGGGAGCGCGCAGCCCTGCGTGTGGCATGCATCTGTGCATCTCGGGGAGCGCGCGGCCCTGCTGCAGCGCGGCGCAGCGCAGTGTGCATCCCAACACTGCCACCCAGCAGCCCGGCCGAGCTCTGCAGCACGTCGGACGGGTGTTGCAGCTTGTGGAAAGCCTTTGCGNCACGCCAAGATGCATATGTGCAGTCTGCACCTCAGTGCATGCGGCTGTGCCTGCTGGTGTGCGCAGCCCCTGCATACAGCGTGTGTCTTGGGGCACGCGCAGTCCTGCACGCAGCATGCATCTTGGGGTGCGCAGCCCCTGCGTGCAGCATGTGTTTGGGGGCACACACGGCCCTGCGTGCAGCACGCATGTTGGGGTATGCAGCCCTGCATGCGGCGTGCATCTTGGCACGTGCAGCCCTGCATGCAGTGTGCGTCTTGGGATGCACAGCCCCGCATGTGGCGTGCATTGTTGCACATTCAGCCCCGCATGTGGTGTGCATCTTGAGGTGCGCAGCCCTGCACGGGGTGTGCAGTCTTGCATGTGGCGTGCATCTCAAGGGGGGAGCACGGCCCGGCGTGCAGCATGTGTCTTGGGGCACACACAGCCCTGCGTGTGGCGTGCGTCTCGAGGTGCACAGCCCTGCATGCAGCATGCATTGTTGCACGTTCAGCCCTGCACGTGGCATGCGTCTTGTCACGTTCAGCCCTGCATGCACACGCATCTCGGGGTGTGCAGTCTTGCATGTGGCACGCACCTCAAGGGGGGAGCATAGCCCTGCATGCGGCGTGCATCTCTGGGGGTGCGCAGCCCTGCATGCGGCGTGCATCTCAAGGAGGCCGCACGTCCCTGCGTGCGGTGTGCATCTTGGCACACGCAGCCCTGCGTGTGGCATGCATCTGTGCATCTCGGGGAGCGCGCAGCCCTGCGTGTGGCATGCATCTGTGCATCTCGGGGAGCGCGCGGCCCTGCGTGTGGCATGCATCTGTGCATCTCGGGGAGCGCGCGGCCCTGCTGCAGCGCGGCGCAGCGCAGTGTGCATCCCAACACTGCCACCCAGCAGCCCGGCCGAGCTCTGCAGCACGTCGGACGGGTGTTGCAGCTTGTGGAAAGCCTTTGCGGGGTGGACAATATGGAGACGAACAAAGCCGCGGAGGGGAGGGAGCGTGGAGGAGGCTCTGCTGCCTGCCCAGGCCCCGCAGGGGTGTCTGTTCCCCTCTGGGGATGCCGCGTCTCTCCAGGAGCGGATCCCTTGCTCTTGTGCATCACTTGCAAACACAAACCAGGACTCGGCAGCGTTCCGGCAGCTGGTGCTGCAGGGTTTGAGCCCAGGGTGGGAGCGAGCATCACAGCGTGGGGAGCTGGGTGCCCCAGCGCCGGCTGATCCCCACCAGTGAAGCCGGGGGCTCGGTGCTGCTGACAGCAGCCTCCAGCCTCATCGCTTGGGTGGGTGCGTCTTGCGCTGTGATTTCACAAAGTGATGGTGTAACCGCTCACTCCGTCACCGCCTGATCCGGATCCTGGTACCCAGTATAGGGACAAGAGAGGCTGTGGGTCCCCCAGACCCCCGGCCCCACGTTATGCTCTCAGCATCATCCCCACTGCAGCTCCCTGGGGAGTTGGGGGTGGGATCTGGCCCCGGCACAGACCTGATCACCCTTCACCAGAGCATGCCAAAAAAAATTCACTAGGAAAGCACGAACTACTCCAAAGCAGCCCTGCCCATCCCCCGGGGCTCCCTTCACCCCTGGGACACTGCACACCCCGTGTCCCCACACGTGCCTTTGATGCTGCAGGACGTCACCAGAACATTTTCCCAGTTTTTTTATTGCTGGGGTGAATCATTTACCGGGGCAGGCAGGCTGCCTCCTAACAGCCGGTGCCAGCAGAGCTCAGCCAGGAATGGGGTGGGGGGGTGTCTTGCTCCCCCAGTGAAGCTGAGTCGGTTCCTCTGCCCTGTGTGGGGAGCTGGTTGCAAAAGGAGATTTTTAGGGGACAGGGCTTGTCTTTAGGTCGTTGGGTGATTGAGGCTGCTGCCTCCTGGGGCTGCCCATCCAGGGTGGATTTATTTAGCCAGGACTTGGGGAAGCTCTGGAGCGAGAACCCGGCTGAAATCCCGCTGCCGGGGCAATCGCAGGGTGGGTTATTGCCCCTTTGCTTTGGGCTCCCCATGAGTATTTTGGGGTGTTTGGCCCATTGTGTAGGTGGGGATGTCACCACCCCAATCCCTTCCTGTCGCCCTGGTCGGGGGAAGGCTCTGAACCACAAGGCACTGTTGTGTCCCTGTGGTGAGGTGACAAGGGATGTGCAGGTGACAGGGCCACCTGGACCAACACCGGGGCTGCCTCCTGGGGCGATGGGAGAAAACGCCGCTTCCTCCTTTGTACCCCAGGGCATTTGTTCCCTTGATGTAATCCCAGGTGGATGTGTCACATGGGCAATCCCTGTCAGGGGTGAGCTGAGCTGTGACAGTGCTCAGCCCCGGTCGCTTCTCCAGGGCTTGTTAACCCCCCCCCAGTGACAGCGTGGGCGCTCAGCCCTGCGTCCTCCGCAGGGAAATGGAGGCAGAGCCGGGACTGGAGGAGGTGGCATGGGAGGGGATGACCCGGAATGCCCCATGTCCCACTCTGGGCGTGGCTGGGGAAGGATGGGGCAGCTTGGGGATCACCCTTGGAGCCAGCCCAGCACCGGGATGGGACTAGGATCCTGGGGGACCCTGTGCTCTGGATGGGCTTTATGTCGACGATGGGCTCCGTGATGCCTCTCCCATGCGCAGCAAACAGGCTTCACCCACCAAACTCCAGGTAGTTCAAGGTGCTCCCAGGTGCGTTTACATTTCTGTGCCTGTAGACCAAATTCTTTGCATAAAGTGCGATTTCGGTGCCTGCCCGACTGTGGTACTGCTGCACCAGCTGCCAAGCTTCCTGCTTTCCCCAGGCCTGGCCCCAGGGTGTGGATTTCCCTCCCCCCCGGACCTCGTGTGGGACCATGGCAGCATCTCCTTCAGTCCGGTGGTGGCCATTGGCCAAGCCCGGTGCATCGTGGTCGGCGCAGGGTGCTTTTGGCACAGGGTTTGCCGAGGCAGAACCACTCCTCCCTGTCCCCCCCGCGCGGAGGGGAACGCGGGGAGGAAATTGCTGCTGACGGAGCTGCAAACGCTGCCGGACTGGGGATGACTAAGTTTGGCAGTGCTACCTGCCGGCTGTTTTTCCTTTTATGGAGGATTCGAGCGAGCTGCTGGAGCAATTCTCCGAGAGAACCCAAAGGGATCCACCCTGACCTTGGGGACAGGCACCGCTGGGCTGGGGACAGGGTGGCTGCTGGTGGCGGGGGAGCAGGGTGGGTGGCGAGACGCCAGGGCAGAGTGCGGCCGGTGGAGGTGGGGATGGACCCCTCTCCTCCCCGTCCGGATGGGGCACCCGAATGTTTTCACTTTCTTTTTTAAGGAGCTGGACTCTGGCCCCGAGCAAAGGCTTGGCCCGTGGTGCCAGCTGGGGCCACGGCTGCCAGCACCTGCTGTGCCACCCACCCTCGAGGCCACCGCTCCGTCCCACGGCCGGTTTTCCCACGGGCTGGGGGTCTTGCGGGAGCGATGGGGAGAGAGGATGTGGGTAAATGTGTCTCTGCATGGGGACACGTCACTGTATGGGGACACCGCTGCAGGGCTGGGGGCATCATCTGCAGAGGCACACGTTGCTGCAAGGTGATGGCATTGCAGGGGACACATCGCTGCAAGGGGACACCCCTGCGGGTGGTCTACAGGGCCAAGGTGGAAAGGGGGCAGCCCAGCCCTGGAAAGTCCCCAGCTGGTGAGAAGTGCAGAAAAAGAAAAAGAACAAAAATAGCACCTTTCCTGCCAGCGGCCGGGGTGGCTTACGGGACTTTGGCTGGGCTCCCCTGGCATGCAGGGTGGCTGCCCCTGTAGCCCCCAGCCCGCGCCAGGGGGCCGGGAGGGGGCTCTTCACGTTGTGTCCTGCATTCTTGGCATTATTTTCCTTTTTCCTCCTCCTCCTCCACCCCGGGGACGGGCTCTCAAACCTCTCCATTTATGGACAGGAGGGTAGGTCAAGTGGGAGGGTGAAGGGACGCCTGGGTCCCTGGGGAGGGACGGGGGTCCCGTGTGGGGAACAGGGGCCACGGCCATCCCTGGGGGTCACAGTAGCGATGGGGTGCAGAAAGTTGGGGGACACCCAACCCTGGGACCCTCAGCGTGATGCCCTGTGCCACTGGGACCCCCATCCAGGGTGGTGGTGGGGGTCACCCCTGGCCCCCCCAGGGTGCTGGAGCACCCTGAGCTGCTGCAAGCGGCTGGGGAGAAAACAGCCCCTGAGGGCGGGGAGGGGTTTTCCCGCTTGTTTTATCATTTTATTTTGAAGCCAAATACTGCTGCTTTGGGGGCGAGGCTGCAGCAGCCACCCCCCACCCTGGGGCGGCGGGGAGGCTGGATGTGTCCCCAGCCCCGGGCCACCGAGGAGTCACTGGGGCAGGGTGCGATGACTCTGANAAAGCATCAGTGACTCAAGCAGCGGTACCCTGCCATTTGGTGGGGACGGAGCGGCTGCTCGGGGTTAGGCTTTTGGGGTGGATTTTCCCCCAGTCTCTAATAACACCTCGGGGTGTTGCTGACGGCAGTGAGCTGGGACGGAGGCCAACACCCAAGGAAATGTGCTGCTGGGGCGCTCTGCCATGGGCGGCAGGGCTGGGGAACAGGGATGTTTAAAGGGGGGGAACATGAGAGACACCCCCCCCAGCCCCGGGATGTGCCGGGTTGTCACCAGGGTGGGGAAGGACCTCGGCACCTTGTTGGGAAGGGTGAGATGGATGAGCCTCAGCTGTTCTTCGGGGTCTTAACAAGCCCTGCAGCCCCCCCTCAGCCAAAACCCCATCCCCGTGGGCTGGGGGGCAGAGGGAGGGATCTGGGGACACATCCCTGTACCCCGCGGGTGCCCATCGTCCCCTCCCCGGCTCCCGGCTGACTCAGCCGGACGGGATTCCCACAGTTTCCGTCAGGTGCTGCCTGGAGTAAATGGGAAAGAGGTTTCACAAGCCCCAGTAATTAATGCTAATTACAGAGCAGCAACATGGGAATCATTTCTTCCCCAGGTGTCCTTCCAAAAATGGCTTTCTGCAGGTGTGGCACCATCCTTCGCTTGTCATTAGACGCTGCTCCGCCTGGGAGAAGGTGAAACCTTCGAAGGCTGGGACTGTGGGAACGATGTGATGGAGGACGGTCCCCGCAGCCCCGCGGGCTCCCGGCCCGGCTGTGGCTGCTGGCAGCCGCCTTTGGCTGAAGGGCAGGGCTCGCTCAACCCTGGGTCAAGACAACCCATGGGGAAAAAAGTACCGCCTGACCTCCTTGAGTAGCATGATTGCTCCTGACAGCCACCGGCAGGAAAATAAAGCCATGGGGAAGGGTCTTGGAATGCTTTTTTTATGGCTTGGTTCAGCTGCCTGCATTGGAGGGACTGCGAGGTCTTCCCAGGACCAGGAGCTCATACCAAGAGGGGCTGAGCTTCTCTAAGGCTTCAAAAAGAGAGGATAAGGGGGTTTAAAAAACTTTTTTATCTTTGTTTTTCTCTCACTGGGCTGGTCATGCTCAAACCCCCCTATGTGGGAAATAGTAGAAATAAAGCAAGGGTGGAGGTGGGCTGGGAGCTCCAGACCAGGCTGCAATGGGCTGGAAGAAGCTTCACCTGCCTTAGAAACATGCTGAGCATCCCCAGTGCTCGGGCTGCAGGGAACCTCCCCTTCCCCTTATCTACCTGGAGAAAAGAAGTTAGAGGAGACACAACTTGGCAAGGTGGAGAGGAAGGGACCACCTTGTCCTCCCTGGCCACAGGGAGCGATGGCAGAAATCCTGGGCTGAACCGTCGGCGGCAGAGACGCGGGCTAGAGGTGAGGAAACCCTTCCCATGCAGACTGTGGGGTCTCCGTCCTCGGAGCCTGATTTTTCTGTGATTTTTCTGCAAGATTGAGCAATGGGAAGCAGCGCGGGGGTGACCTGGTGATGCAGGACACCAACCAACTGCCGGCGTCACCTTTAACGGTGAAAATCAACCACCCCGGACAGCAAAGTGCTGGACGGCTGCAGGGATCAACTGCTCCGCTGGTCTCCCACAGCCCCATTTTGTTGTTTAAAACTGGGCTTAGAATTACAGGATTTGGGTCCTTACCCAACAGGGGTGGTTGTGTCCTATTTAACTTAAGCCTCAGGCCTTTTGAGGCAGAGGGAGATGAAGGGGCTGGTGCCTCCCGAGTTGATGAAGAAGAGCCTATCCCAGGCTGGAAACATCTTTTATAACTTAGGAGTGGAAACAAACTCAAAAGACTCAGTTGAAGCTCACAGAAGAGGAAATCAGACGGGATTAAATCCACCCAGAGCCAGTTTCCAGGTTGTTTCCATACTTCTTCTCCAGGAGGAAACGCTCCCACATCCAGGGCCTGTGGGTGCTGTGACTGCCCGTCCCCCGGCCGGCTGGGGTGGGGACCCTGCGACAGAGCGGGGCCGGTGGGCCAAGCTCCGTCCCCACCAGGCTGGTGAGCTCGGAAACCGGTCCTGGCGGAGGAGAAACCCATCTCCTCTGAGTGAGAGCTGCAGGGAGGCGACTGTCTGCGTGGTTTTTAAATAATCGTTGACTTTGCTGAGATTATTTTTCTTTTTGATGTGTGCAGACTTCTCCCTCTGACTTTCCCTTTGCAGATTTTTCCCTTGCAGCAAGGGGAGTCGCTGCCTGTATCCCAACAGACGGGTCTTCTCCCGCCGCTCGGTCCTTGCTCCCGCCTGAAGATGGGGAGGAAAAGGGCAACGCCAAAACCCGCGCTGCTGCCTGCGAGCCAATTCCCCCAAGGACGGTTGCTTTAATGAGATGTCACAGCTAACGAGTCTGCTGGCAGAGCGCTTGTGGAGAATCGTGCTGGGAAATGGTAACGCGGCGAGTCTTGGCGTTGGGATCGCGCGGCTTTCCCGGCTGCCTGCCCCATCCCAGAGACGTGAATCCATGGGAGAAGTGGGCGAAGGACCTCGCTCTCCACCCCAGCATCAGCCAGGAGCATCTAGCTGACTGCCTGCTTGCTATCAAGGGTGGGATTAGACTAAGTACAAGAAATATGCTCATCCCTAAAAAAATGGGATGGGCAATAAACTGGCCAAAGCAAATACTGGGAGCTCCCAACACACCGGGCACCGGCACAGGGTTCATTAGGTGGGACTGGTGATTTATGGGAGGAAATTCATGACGCTGGTGGGCTTGTCCTGCACTGCAAGGGCCCCCCCTTGCCCCCAACCCAATGGAGAACGTCAGCCTTGCAGAGGGTTGGCCTTTAGGGGCAACCTGGGAGTTTGGGGTCACCTGGAAGTCCCTAGGAGATGGGTGAGCATCCAAGCTCCTTTCCATCCCAGTACATGGAGACTTCGGGAGCTCAGGAATGTTTCCACTGCTGAGCATGGAAGCTGATATGGAAAACTAGCAACGGTGGGCCGGGAGGGGCTCTTGTCTGTCATTCCTCAAGCTGATGTGCAAGGGAGCGGAAATAGGAAGACATTTTCCCTTCTTGTGCCTGCCCTGGGAAGAGGGGTGCAGGATGATCTGGGATGCAGGATGATCCCAGGTGCAGGGTAGTCTGGGATGCAGGATGATCTGGGGGTACGGGGTGGTCCAGGGTGCAGGATGATCTGGGATGCAGGATGCTCCGGGGATGCAGGATGATCTGAGCACCCATCCCGCGGGATGGCATCCCCATTGCTCGCACGGGGCAGAGGAGAGAGGTGTTCGTTCCTAAGGTGTATTCCTGGTGAATTTGGGGTTTGTGAGGCGATGGGGGGGGGGGCAGTGGGCCTCAGCTGCTCTCTGGTTTCCGGTTTCCGCTGCCTCTTTCTCCGGCTGGTTACACACAGACAGGGCCAGGTTTTGCCATTTAAGGCTTATTTCCCAGGCTGGGGGCTGTGCCGAGAGCTGCTGGGTGGGTCGGTCCCGCGGCCACTCTGTGTTAATTAAAATGTGTGGCCAGAGAGGGGTGGGTGCTCGCGGGCGCGGAGGGGGAACCCTCGCCATCCCAACCTCCCTCTTCCCATGTCTCCTCCTTTCGCCAACCTCCGCGGCAGAGGAAGAAGCCGAGGGAAGGATCTGGGTTGGGCTGTGGAGCAGTTTGCCTTGTGTTGGATGGGCAGGAGAAAACCCTTCCCAGAATCTGCAGGGTCCAGGCAGGGGGCTCTGGTCCCCTTGGGGCTGGGTGAGCAGCCCCCCGTGCCACCCTGAACGGGGGACCTGGGCTGGGCGATGCTGGGGTGACACGGGGACACCCCCTGCCCTGCCAGGCTGTCACCAGGACTGAGCCCAGGCTGTGCAGGAGCTGCCCCGTACTCGGGGCTTCCTCATTCCCGGCACCGCAGCTGATCGCTGCGTCTTCCTCTTGCTTGTTCGCCCCCCCCCCGCCTCCCCCGCACCAGCTCCGAGCTCTTGCAAAACAAGAACAAGGGTTCCCAGAGAGTGAAAGGTGCCATGCAGCCGTCTCACAGCCATGGGGAGTGGTGTGGGGACCAAGGAGGCTCCAGGTTGGGATTGTCTCCTGCAAAGTCCCCATAGGAAAATCACTCCATGGTTTTCTGCCTGCTGGCTTGCCTCTTCCTTGGGCCAAAACGCTGTAGAGACAGCAGCCACCCTTCATGTCTCAGCCCATTTTCTGTCTAAGCCCCACTGTGGCCCTGGTGGCCCCTGTATCTGCTTGGCTTCCTCTGCAGCTCTGCTGCCTCTGGTGCTCCAGCGGTGGAGGAGGTCTGGAAGCCACCTCTGCAACCCTGCACAGATCCAGCTCCAGCACGGGGAAGGGAAGGGGGCAGGAATATGTATATCTTAACCCAGTTTCTTGTTAGGGCCAGAGGAGGGAGGGATGTGTTCATACACCATCCTGCATGTGCCAGCACGGGGTCCCTTGGGGCAGGCGGGGAGTCCCCAGGGTGGTGCCACTGCTCTGGTGAGTGCCACCTGCGAGCTCTCGAGGTTTTTAATGGGACCTAAGTGCATTTTTCAAATATTCTCAGAGCCAATGACACCTCCAGCACCCCGGAGGGGCTCAACACCCGCCTGTGCCCACAGCACTCACACGGGACAGTGGAGATGGCACCCAAGGGTGGCAAAGGGACCCTGGTGCCAGGCGAGAGCAGAGGTCTGCCGTCCTCCTCCTCGGGAGCAGGATGGACCTGACAACTCACAGAACCACCCGAGTCCCATCACACTGTCTCCTTTCGGATCTCCACCCCACGGACCAGCCTGCGGCGGGAAGAGCATCGGGGTGTCTCCGCAGTCAGAGCTGGTGAGGAGCAGGCAGGGCACCTGGATGCGTCAGGGGAGTGACAGTCAGCGCATGGCGCCCACGGCTTTGCTTTGCCTTTCTCTTGAGATCTTATCCCCTGCCAGCAGGAATGCGTGAAATGAGCCAAAGCAAGCACACGCCGAAACACTGTCTCGAGTGAGGGATGGAAATTTTGGTCTGAGAGGGTAATAAAACGCAGCGGGGCTGGGTGCCTCCGCACACAGGCTTTGTGGTAGTGGTTTTCTGTCTTGCTCAGTTTGTGTGCGGAGTGGTCTCCAGATGATACCGGAGGGATGATGCCGTTGGAAGCTTGCCAGTATTGGCAAAAATTGGCTTGCTGCCGGGTTTGCTGCTGATCTCGGCAAGAGCCAGAGCAGAAGGGCTAGCTGGGAGCGGCATCACCCCGCGGAGCACATGGGCTCTCTCCATCCCCTGCCGACTGCCTGTCGGGAGCGGCGTCACCCCACTGTTATCCCTGCCATGGGGACCAGAAACGAGCCTGGTCTGCCCAGCACTGGGTGAAAACCTCCCGGTCCTCCTCCGCTGCGACCGCTCCCCAGGGGGGAGCCAAGGTGGGGGGAGATGGATGGCAGCTGGGTTTCTTTTCTGGTGGCTCTGGTGAAAGGGCCGAGTGCTCCGTACAGGACAAATCACCCCTGAGGGTTTATTAAACCCGGAGGAGCACAGGGAGTGGATGGGGCATTGAGGTCCCGCTCCTCCATCACCGACTCCCCGCCTGGGGCGAGCCGTGTGTGCCAGGGCTGGGCACCGGCTGCGCAAACAGAGCCGGGGGGGCCAGCCCGGGCAGGGCTGGGGCTGGGACGCGTGCCTTCGCATCTCTCCTTCGAGGAATGGGCAAACCCCACCTTTCCCCGAGCATCCCTGCACCAGCGGGCAGGGGAGCTGGGTGCGGGTCTGGGACCATCGGGGGGGTGGGGGTCCCCGTCGGTGGGCGCTCAGGGCTGCCCCAGCCCCGGCAGCGCAGCAGGGCTGTCTCAGACCCCTCTCTTCCATTTAACCGCTAAGCCAACATGACCCCCCCATTGCTGGAGATAAACAGGGATGACGCCCCCAAAGCCCAAAGCAGAATTGTGTGCAGAGTCAGAAGTGCTTTATATTACCTGGCACGGGTGGGAGATCCATCCCGACTTGGGGCAACGGGCATTCCCGCTCTCTGCTCTGTTTCCCACACGGAAAATGAAGGCAGTGCTCTTCCCTTCCCTCTCCGAGGTGGGACAGGTCACCCCTGCCAAAGGCTTGAAGCCCCCCGATGGAAAGTGCCGTTAGCCCAACGGAGATCAAAGCGAATTTCCCGGCGGGCCTGGGTAGCCCAGGATCTGTTTCATTTCCTAGGTACGGTACAAGCGGAAAACTCCGTCCAGCTGCCTCCCTGCCTTTATCGTCAGCCACCGAGAAAAATCAATTCTCAAAGTAATTAAGAAGCAGCTGAAAATACACCATACGGCTCAGCATAGCGCCGTGTAACACGTGTGGGAGCCTTTTGGCGGGCCAGGTAACCGAATCCCGGGGAGCAGCCTTTGTGGGAAAGTCCCCTCCGGGGCTGCATCCCGGCGGAGGGGTCATTCAGTGCCGTTTGGGAGGCGATGTGAGTGGGGTGAGCAGGGCCAGAGGGACGGGACTTGCAGAGAAAGCCCAGGGAACATCAGCTTTTTCTCTTCCCCTTCTGTTTTTAGCTGGAGGAAATACCCCCCGCAGCTGACGCCAGGCCGGGCTGGAGGGACGGGGCTGCTTGGCCGCTCTCAATCCCTGCGGAGAAGCTCTCCACAGGGGGAAAAGGCCAGCGTAGGGCTTAACTTATACCTGTCCCATCACCGTGGGACAAGTGGACCCCAAAGATATGCGTGGTGGCCAGGAGGGCTGAGGCTGGGAGCCCGGCCGGCATCGCTCCAGGGGTCTGGCCGCGCCGGTGTAATCGTGCTGTGCTGGGGAATGACCTTGGGTGGAAAACAATTCAACGCTTGGGCCTCACCGGCTTTTGCTGTCAAGGTCAACCAAGACAGCACCAGCAGCGCATTTAACCGGTGGGGGAAGGGAGGGTTTTGCTCTGCTCCAGCCAAGGCAGCTCAGCCCGGGGTGGTTGGGAGGGTGGCACGGCTGCTGGGGACCAGGATGGAGCTGGGCAGAGGATGCCCAGCCCCGGCACCAGCTGCTTCCCCGGCTGCCTGCAAGGCTGGGAACAAAGCCCTGGTCTCCTGCTGCCTGTGTGGGCTGGGGGACCCTGGGGCCAGCATCACGATCTGGAAATGCCGGCGCAGGGACCAGCCCTGGGGGTACGCTGGGGAAGGAACAGAGGGCAGGGAGAGATGGGGTTGGGGGCAGCGAGGACAGGCACAGCTGGGGAAATGGGGGGAGAAAAAGCACTGCTCAGGGCTTCAACCCTTCCAGCAACGTCCTGTTATCAGGGACAGCAGGCACGTGTCCCCTTCTACCACCTCCAGTACCTGGGCAGGGCTGTGCCCTTTCCAATAGCATCAGCAAAACCTGGCATGGGATGTCTATCGGTGTCCCAGAGATGGAAAGCGATGAATTTATACAGTTTTCCAGCGTGATACAATATAATGATTTATCTCCATCGTGGATGGATGGGGGAGATGCTCGATGCACCACGGACACAGTGGATTGAGGGAGAACAGTCCCTTGCACACGGAGGTCTACAGAGGGAAAGGCTTTCATCTCTCCCTGCAAAAGGCACTGATAAATCGGAAAGAGCTCGAGGATCAATACGAAGGAGCAGGAACCTCAGGGAGGGATGTACGAGAGTGGGGAGTGACGCTTAAAGGGGGAGAGGAGAGTCTGCAGCTCGTTGGAGACNATGTGGGACACATAAAGGGAGACGTGGGGGCTGCGGGGAGGCCCCCAAACACCTCCAAAGGGGGAGATGGGCCTGGGTTTCCCGCTGAGATTTCACCTCCTGCAAATTCCCGTTGGAGCTGATGGCTGCAAGGAGTGAAGTGAAAAAGAGGAAGGCGCTGGGATGGTCCCCGTGACTGCGAAACAGGGGATGGGGCCAGCAGCTTTCCCTCTTCCCCCCTGGGGAGCGGGAAGGGAGGGGAAAGGCAACGCTCCGAAAAACCTCCGTGATTTTTGCAGGAGGGTGATTTAAAGCGACTGGGCTGGTTTCAGAAGTTTCCACCTCTTTTCCCATTGTCACAACGGCAGGAGGGAGAGAACGGAGGCCCGAGCGCATGGCGGGGGCAGCGATGGAGGAGCTGGCACTGAAGGGGATGTGCAGAAATTCAAGCCAGCCCCAAAAGCTGCCAGGATTATTTCCCCCCCCTCCTCTCCCCAGAAGCGTGGCAGACGCCGTGCCCGCGTGGGCAGAGCTTCTGCTCTAGGGGAAGGGCTGAAAAGGACAGCTCGCGTGTTGTCCCACAAGTGCAGAAATTCAAGCCCGGCCGTATCAGCCAGCGAAGGGCAGGCAGATCCTCCCCTGGATAGTTTTGTCCGGAGCTGGGGCGAGTCGAGCGCCAAGGACAAGCAGGGAGAAGTGAAGCAAAACAAGGGAACTCAGGAGCCTGCAACGTGTGCCCCAGGGTAACACGGCGGCCAGGGAGCTCTTTGCTCGGTTCCCCTTTCCCTCCTCTCAGCTCTTGCGACACCCCAGGAGCTGATGGGACCAGCCAGCTTGATCCCTCACACCGTGCATGGGCTGGGTGGTGAACACGGTGACTGGCTGGTGGCTTCGCTATTAAAGTGGCTTCAGGCCGGGAGGAAGCGGTGGCCCAGCCGTGTGCTGCGGGCCACATCCTGCCGTCCCCACCGAGGCCAAATCCCACTGCCCCCTCCAAAGCCAGGAGACGCGGAGCTGGTGTTACTGCCCACCGGATGCTGGTGGATTGATTGCTTTCTGATTCAGTCCGATAATCAAGGACGCTAATTGCCCGGTAATTCCCTTCCCCACTCAATGGGTTGGCTCGCATCCGGGGCTCCCCAGCCCCGCTCCACCCGACCAGCTCATGGGATGCAGCGGAGCATCCCATCCCTTTGATGCACGCCCCATCCAGCTGGCTAAAACCCCTGTGAGCCGTGGTGGCCTCCCCACCTGGTCCTGAGCTCCCGCTGACGCTCCCCATCCCAAACCCATCACCCCAGTGCTATCGTAGGATGTTTTCCTGCTGCCGTTTCCTGCAAAGCCCTTATCAGCACATTCGTGGACGATGCTTTACACCCACAAGGGCCATCAAGGCTGTACCCATGCCTTGTGGCTCCCCTTATTTGACGTATAATCGTCTAATTAATAATCAGCCTTTTCAAAGTAGAGCGCAAACATTAATTAATTCCTTGTGAGGTAGGTAATTACCAGTGATGACTCCCATTTTATGGCAAGGGAAGCTGCGATACAGAGAGCTTGCACGATCCACCCGAGGTGGCAGGGAAATGACCGTGCAAAGGCAGATCTGTGGGTCCCCTTCCACCAAGGGCTTCCCATGGGGACAGTCCCCATGTGCTGGACTATCTCTGCTCCATCACCATGGCCACCTCCAGCGTGAAGGGGGTGGCATGGTCCTTAGGTGGCCTGGCAGGGCAGGTCCATTACTATGGCCACCACCAATGTGGAGGGGATGACGTGGTCCTAAGGTGGCCTGGGTGGGCAGGTCCATCATCATGGCCACCTCTGCCTTGAGGGACGAGGCATGGCCCTGGGGTGGCCCAGCAGAGCCCACGGGGCTCCTGTCTCTCCTCTCCACACCATCCCCTCCAAAGTACCCATTTGGGAACACCCATGGTGCTGGGTTTTGGGGTACCTCCAGCAGCTCCTGGGCAAGGTGCTCCTGGGGAAGGGGATGCCATCCTAGGGAAAAGGGCTGCTCCTCGTGTCCCCATCCATGCACAGTGTCCCATCTCCTCCCAAACCTCCCCACCCCCCGCAGGTAACTGCAGATCTCCATCTCAGCAGGCTTTTGCAGGTTCCTCCTGCTGCTCTGTTCCTTTCTTTGTCCTGCAGCAGGGAGTGATGCTGGGGGTGTGTGATAACACCTGGGTTCCCCCCCTCGGCCAGATGCCCTGCTGGGGAGGGCGGCTGGCAGTTTGGGGAGGGGGCCCATCCTCCAGGCCCCATCCTCATCCTCATGGTGGTCTCTGCAGCTCCCTGGTGACAAAGAGATCACCGGCATGGGCTGCAAGACCCTGATGGCAGGTCTGGCTCACCCAGCCCACCCCCCCGGCGATGCTGAGCAAGGGGTGTCCCATGGTGAACAGCCATTTTTAGCATTTTTTCCCCCAGATCTTAACCCCCGCCCCCCCCCCCTTGCTGTTTTCAAACCGCAGAGATTAGACATGCAAGGTCCCCACGCCGAAGTCTGCGTTGCTCCCAACCCGCAACAGATTGTGAGTGGCGGCTGCTGCTACTACTTTACTTACAGGGCTGCTTAATTAACTTGATTAATCAGCCCGTGTTCGCGCAACGCTCTGGGGACGCAAATCCCCCTTGTCACTGCTGCTCGGCGGACGCTGCCCTCGCCTTTATTTCACGCCGCCGTGTGTCGGTGACAGCCGGAGAGGGGGACTGCAGAGCGGCAGCCCGGGGCAGGAGCCACGTCTCCTGCTCCGGCAAGATTTGGGATCCAAGAGGAAAGAAACAAATATTGCCCAAAGCGAACCAAACCGCTGCTCCCGCCGTGACCCCCGCGAGGCCGGGGCAGGACGGGGAGCGGGGTCCCTAGCCCCAGTCGGGGCCGATGGAGCAGCTCCTTCTCCCGGGTGCCGCCACCACGGAGGGGACACGGCCTCTCCCGGTGCCCGGCGGCGGTCGCCACGTTCCCCGGGCGGGTTCAAGGGCCGCCGGCCCGGCAGGAGCCCTGTCACCGCCGCCTGCTGACATCAGCACTGAACTTGGTCCCCGTTCGGGGCTGGGACCCACTGGGGGTGACTAGTGTTTGCCCCCCTCCCCCCTCCTGGGGGGGTGCAGGTGATGGG
>VXBH01005960.1:33663-52634 GCA_013400035.1 Rynchops niger | reverse complement strand
GCCTTTGTCTGCATCGGGGTTCCCCCCCGTTCACCCAGTTCTGAAGTGGGGGAGATGGGGGGGTGTCCATGGCGCGGCTGGGCCTGGGGGCGTTGTCCCCCGCTGGGGAGGGGCGCGGTCCCCCCCGCCGGGGAGCTGCGAGCAGCCCCGGTGGGTTTTTTCTCGCAGGGGAAGGGAGGCGGCACCCCCTCCCGAGGGGGGAACAGTGGAACAAAAGCTGTGTGCCGAGGGGGGTGGGGGAAGAAGGGCAGAATCCACCCCACCCCCCCGTGTGTCCTCTCCTGCAGGCGGGCTGCTCGCTCCGGCCACCGCCTGGCACACGTGCCTGCAGCTGCCGTCGTCCCCCCCCCGCCCCCGGATTAAGCCCGCGGTGGCGGAGCTGAGGCAATTAATGGCATAAAGCCCTCGGCGTTAATCCGACCCGTGCCGGCGGTCTTCGGTGGGGCTGAGCCTTGGCTAGCGGGCTGGGCGAGGTGGCTACTGCCCGCTCCTTGCGGTGGCCCTTTGACTCTGCGGGAGAAGCGCTTTTTTTGGGGGAGGCTGTGAGAACGCTTTTTTAGGTTTGGGAGAACCACCCCCCCCNNNNAACTTTAGGGGCTGCCCGAGCCGCTCCGCAGCGGGGCGAGCGGGGTGGGTGACCCGGGGTCCGAGGGGGGGCGCTGGGGCGTGGCTGCCGCGTCCCGTCCGCCGCCGCCCCCCCCCCCTTTCCTCCCCCGAAAGCGGCGCGCGCTGCATCCATTGCCTTTTATGGTAATATCGCGGAGAGGGCGGCGGGGACTTCCTTTGTCCCGAATCGGTGAACGGGAGAGGCGCCGCCCCCTCTGGCGGGCGGCGGGAAGGAAATGGGTGGGGAAGGGGCCATCGCCTGCCTTTCCCCTTCCCGGCGGGGACCGCGGCGGGATCCGGTGGTGGGGCTCATGTCCCCGTGTCCCCCTTCTCTCTCCTGCCGCAGCCAGCCATGGATGACGATATCGCCGCGCTCGTCGTTGACAATGGTTCCGGTATGTGCAAGGCCGGTTTCGCCGGGGACGACGCGCCCCGTGCCGTCTTCCCGTCCATCGTGGGGCGCCCCAGGCATCAGGTAGGGGGCTGGGGGGCCGTTGTTGGGGGGGAAAAAGGGGGAGTTTTGGGTGAAAGCGGTTCCCCTAGATGCGTTGAGCCTCAAGAAGCCCCTTTATTTGACTTGATAACCCAAGAGGCTTCTGTGCCGCAATACAACTGGTGGGGAATATGGCCTCCTGCAGAGCTTTAGTGCTGGAGCAGTTGGCCAAATGCCTTTCCCAATAGAGTGGGGGCAATAATCAGCAACCCATCTTTGGGGAAAAGCAGGTTGTCTTCCCCCCCCACAGTGTGACTTGCCCTTCATCAGTACTCACTGCCTGTTCTTTGTTGTGCAGGGTGTGATGGTTGGTATGGGCCAGAAAGACAGCTATGTCGGTGATGAAGCCCAGAGCAAAAGAGGTATCCTGACCCTGAAGTACCCAATTGAACACGGTATTGTCACCAACTGGGATGATATGGAGAAGATCTGGCACCACACTTTCTACAACGAGCTGAGAGTAGCCCCTGAGGAGCACCCTGTGCTGCTCACAGAGGCTCCCCTGAACCCCAAAGCCAACAGAGAGAAGATGACACAGGTGTGTAAAACTCCAGAGCTTGGAGCTACAGCAGATGTTGCTGCAGGCCAGCTCTCCTCTTCCATGTTGTCCTCTCTCCTCCTTCACCACTATTCTCCCTTTTTGCCATCTTTACAGGGTTTTCCTTTCCTGACCTGAGTCTTCTCTTTGCTGGACCTTGACAGGTTTTGTTTGCTCTTCTAAGCTGGCTTTCTCTGAGACTGAACTAGCAACTTGTCTAACTGCTGTTTCTGACTAGCCACACTAATCCATTTACCAGCCTTGAGTGACTGTACTGTAGTTAACTTGGCATTTGTTTTAGTCCTTGCTGTGACATGTGGATGGGTCTGTGGTGGTGCTGGTGTCCCTGCTCGGGCTCTGACCTGTCAGGTGTGGGTGGAGCCCAGGCAAGATGAGCATGGACTTTGAGGGGGAGCAAAGTTCTCTTTATCTAGGGACAAAAGTAAAACTACTTGCATGGACTTTGTGTAGACCTGTAGTGAGAACCCTGGCTTCTGCTCTTGACTCAAGCCCTTCTTTTTCTCTCCCTAGATCATGTTTGAGACCTTCAACACCCCAGCCATGTATGTAGCCATCCAGGCTGTGTTGTCCCTGTATGCCTCTGGTCGTACCACTGGTATTGTGATGGACTCTGGTGATGGTGTTACCCACACTGTGCCCATCTACGAAGGTTATGCCCTCCCCCATGCCATCCTCCGTCTGGATCTGGCTGGCCGTGACCTGACGGACTACCTCATGAAGATCCTGACAGAGAGAGGCTACAGCTTCACCACCACAGCTGAGAGAGAAATTGTGCGTGACATCAAGGAGAAGCTGTGCTATGTCGCCCTGGATTTTGAGCAGGAGATGGCCACAGCTGCCTCTAGCTCCTCTCTGGAGAAGAGCTACGAACTCCCTGATGGCCAGGTCATCACTATTGGCAATGAGAGGTTCAGGTGCCCTGAGGCCCTCTTCCAGCCATCTTTCTTGGGTAGGTCCAACTGTTCCAGGAGACCCAGTGGTCCCCCCCCAACGTTAACTTTCTGTAAATGGTAATGTAGAGGCCATGGCAGCCAGTTAACCATATTGTTGCTGGTCCATAGCAAGGTCTGTCCTGTCCTACTGGTTAGCCTCACTTTTCCCCACAGCTTAAAGCTGTTTGAGGGTCTTGAGGCAGTAGAACAGGGGGTTGAGCCCGTTAGAGCCTTGGCTTTGTAGTGCCTACCAACTGAAGGGGCTGCTGGTCTCTTGGTTGCCTCTAGTAGCTCCTCAGGCTTCTTTGGCTGTCTCTGAGCCTTTGCTGACTTGAGATTGCTTCTTCCTCACAGGTATGGAGTCCTGTGGTATCCATGAAACCACCTTCAACTCCATCATGAAGTGCGATGTGGATATCCGTAAGGACCTGTATGCCAACACAGTGCTGTCTGGTGGTACCACAATGTACCCTGGCATTGCTGACAGGATGCAGAAGGAGATCACAGCCCTGGCACCCAGCACAATGAAAATTAAGGTAGGATGGAGTCAGGGGAAGCTCTTGGTGCCCCTGTTTATGGTGAAATACAGAGTGGGTTGGGGAGGAGGATAAGCTAAGCTCCTGCTAGAGAAGATGAAAAACTGTATTGCTGTGTCTGGTGCAGCCGTAATGGCCTTGCTCTGGACAAGATGGCATCCACCCAACCATAGGAGTAATGGGATTAGTGTAAATACACTGGCTGCAAAGCGAGGAGGAGGGAGGTGGGTGTGTGTGAGGTGGTGTCTTCAGCTTGTTTTTGAACCTTCATGGTATCTTGGCCAAGGCTAGATAAGGGAATTGAGCAGCTCTGGCTTGCAGGGCCATGCGTGGGCAGTGAGGGGAGTGTGGCACTGCGCACCTGACCTATTCCTCCTCTTCCCCGCAGATCATTGCCCCCCCTGAGCGCAAGTACTCTGTCTGGATCGGAGGCTCCATCCTGGCCTCCCTGTCCACCTTCCAGCAGATGTGGATCAGCAAGCAGGAGTACGATGAATCTGGACCCTCCATTGTCCACCGCAAATGCTTCTAAACTGGACTGTTACCAACACCCACACCCTTGTGATGAAATGAAACCCATAAATGCGCATAAAACAAGACGAGATTGGCATGGCTTTATTTGTTTTTTTTTTGGCGCTTGACTCAGGATTAAAAAACTGGAACGGTGAAGGTGTCAGCAGCAGTCTTAAAACAAAACATGTTGGAGCGAACGCCCCCAAAGTTCTACAATGCATCTGAGGACTTTGATTGTACATTTGTTTCTTTTTTTAATAGTCATTCCAAATATTGTTATAATGCATTGTTACAGGAAGTTACTCGCCTCTGTGAAGGCAGCAGCCCAGCTCGGAGGGAGCCGATGCCAGTTTCTGGTGTTAGGTTATAATTGCTTGTCTGTAAATTATGTAATCCAACAAGTGTCTTTTTGTATCTTTCCGCCTTAAAAACAAAACACACTTGATCCTTTTTCTCTTCGATTTGTCAAGCAAGCGGGCTGTGTTCCCCAGTGATAGATGTGAATGAAGGCTTTACAGTCCCCCCGCAGGGTCTAGGAGAAGCGGTGCCAGTATGTGGGGGAGGGAGGGGCTACCTGTACACTGACTTAAGACCAGTTCAAATAAAAGTGCACACCATAGAGGCTTGACTGGTGTTGATTGTTAATTTTCTTTCTTCCATGCTGCTTTTTGACAGTTACTGCATGCTCTGATCTAGCCTTGCCAGGCTGCACAGATGAACTATCTGACCGGGGCTGGTGCTGTGAGCTCTGTGGGGCTACAAGCCAGATGGCTCATGGTGATACGGTGGGGCAGAGCTGAGCCTGCCAAACCTGCAGCTCTCCAAGGCTGGAGCTCTTCAGATATTGCCCGTGTGCAGTCGGGAGCTGCTGGAGGAGCTGGGCTTAGTGGGGATCCAACTGCCCCTTCTGAAAGGCTGTCCTGTGTGTGTGTCTTCTCCTCTGCAGTGTGGTATGACTGGCTTGGCCTCATGAAACAAGTGCGGGGGGGGTGGTAGTGCCATAAACATGATGCTAAAGCAGGTGCCTTCTGTAGCCAAGGCTCTTTTGGCTACTCTGCAGCCCTCCTCTATAGCCCATGGGGCAGTCTCCCCTCTTCTCCCTGTGCCAGGTGCTTGAGCTCCTCTGTCCTGGTTTGCTCCGAGACTCATGCTCTCTGTGAGGCTGCTTCCTGGGTGGAGCAGCTTTCAGGTGAAAGCAAGAGAAAGCCTCAGAAGTGGAAAAAACTGAGCAGGGCCACCAGGCTGTTAGACATGGCTGGGCAGGGGTGGGGCTGGGAAAGGGTGTGGGGAGGGAGGAAGCTCTTTGCAGGGTGAGGAATGCCCACAGCTCCAGGACTTGCTGTGGGCAGTGCAGATACCTGCCTCTAGCCCAGCCTCTGCCAGGAAGGAGGTTTGTATGGCTTCTCAACTCTGTTCCCCATCCTCTGGGCTTCTGAACCTTCTGTCACGCTTCAGCCTCGTTTGATGGATCAAGTTCTACAGTTTCATGAAAAGCAGCAGCCACGGCAGGGATCCTTGCAAAGCTGTGCTGGGAGCTGAGATCCTCTCGGGCACAGGCAAAGCCTGTAGCTGCTGCTGTGGAAGGAAGGAGACAGAGGGGACCCAGGAGAGCAAAGCCAGGTGACACTGCAAGTTGCCAACTCAGGCAAACCAGACCTCGGAGCCCTACTCAAAGACGTGCTGGTTTCCCAAGGCTCCTCCAACCTGCCCGTCTTTGAAGAGCTAATGGCTGTGATTGTGTCATGCTCACAGCAGATGAAAGGCAAGGAACAGGCTCCATTGGCTCTTTAATCCTCCTCCTGGCCTGATCCTGCTCCGGCATCACTCTGTATTCAGGGTGGACCTGCCGGTTTCTGCCCTTCATCTCCCCAGCATCCCTCCCGGCTGCCCTGGGTGCAGTAGGAGCCTGGCAGGGCTGTAGGTGCAGGCGTTGGGCTGGGCAGACAAGTTACTGGAAGCACCAGTTTGCAACAGAGGAGGCGAAACAGGTTGGTGCAAGGCCCAAACTGGGCTTATAACCTGAGGTCTTGGGGAAATGGAGTGAGGAGCAGGCAATGGCAGCTCCTAGGGAGGGAGCTGGGGGGAGCGGGGCAGGAAAAAGGCCAGGAGGCAAGAAGAGATGATGGCAGTAGGGAAATGCGGTGCTTTTCTTCAGCCTTCCCTGAAATGGTCACTGATCGCAGTGGAAAAACATGTTGAGACACAAAAAAACCCAGACGAGATGATGGTGGCGGTGAGAGAGAAACCACAGAGCAGCAAAACGCCAAGGCCGAGAGCAGTTCAGGTGGGCAGAGGTGCGGGCACAGGGAGAGGGCGACTGATGGGATGGTGCAGAGCCACTGGGCGCAGGGGGGTCCAGCTGATTTTCATGCTCCAGAGGGCAGCAGGCGAGGCTTTCTGTTCGTTAGCACTTTGCAGCGTGTTTTTTTCTCCTTTCTTCCTATTTCACTTGCTGTTCCAGGCAACCAGCCCCACAGTAAAATGAGGCTGAGCCTTTCACAACCCTTCCCGATGCCTCTCCAACACAAGGCCGCGGCATACATGGCTGCTCTGCAGGCTGTTCCAGCAAGGCTCGGTTTATTCCTCCTCTGGGCCATTACATGCTGGAGAAAAGAATGTGGTGCCGGGCAGGGAAGCCTGCAAGCATTACTCACTGCTCCCGACTCCAGCGAGCAGGGGGGAGCCCAGGGTGGTTTCCTCTCAGGAACACCAGGCGCTGGAAGATGGGGGATTTTTTAAAAACTACCGTTCATCCATGACTGCGTTTCAGAGGGCTTGGTTCGTCCCTCGCTGTTTCACAGAGGTGGGGAAATGCCGAGGGGCCTGTCGCAGGAAGGGCGGTAGAGGAGTTGGTTCAGCCATCTCCTGGCTCTTGAAGCCACCAGCAATGGGCAAGACTCAAAGGAGATCTGTAGGGAATAAGCAGTGCCCTGGCTACCACTTCCTCTTCCTCTCCAGCACACAAATAGCCAGGGGTTGTGGAGGGACCAGGAGGTTTAAAACGGCCACCCTGGGCCAGGCTGAGAGCATCCCCCCATCTGGCTTAGTGTCGGTGACATACTAGGATTTCTCAGGCTGCAGAGACGGCAGGACCCAGCCATAGATCCTTGCAAGTCACCCAGCCCTTTCTCACCTCCCTTGAGCTGCCCGAGGGGAGCTGGCTCAGCTAAAGGGAGCTGAGCAAACACATTTTACACCCTTTCTTCCCCCAGTGTTCCCAACTTTCGCTCCTGCTGGAGACAGTCGCTGGCACTTTACCTGCAATTAGCTGGTGACCTGGAAAGTCACCTCGCTGAGCTGCTTATGGAATCAAGCCACCGCCAGGAATTAGTGATGTCCTTGGCAAAGGAGACAGTAGCGGCTCTCAGGATTTAGCCCTGAAGGGCCTCATTGTCTCTTAGCTGCGTCAGGGAGTGTTGACCAGAAATGGTCCCTGGCTTCGGGGGGGGGGGTCCCGTTCTCTCGTTAGCGCGCGTGTGCTGTGTCAGGAGAGGTGCCAGCTGGCTGCATGCAAATGTCCCAGGAAACCCCAGAGCATTCAAACAAAACTGGCCTCCTCACAGAAGTCCCCGCCGAGGGTGCAAAGCGTCAGCTTCAGAAAATGGGCTTTCTGAGTTCACGGATGGGACTATGGGTATCATCCGCGCTTGGGGCAGGAGGAGTCCTGGTCTTTGAAGCTGGTTTTTGCAAAGGGATTGCTGACCTGGAGCCTGCCCTGACTTGTATTATACCCATCTGTAATCTACTTTAGCAGGCCTTACTGTATTAAACCGTATCAAGTATTGAAAATCACTTACAGCACTGGCGCTAGCAGTTCACCCAAGCTTACGAAGTGCTCTGGCCACTGTAGTCCAGCTGGGCTTTAGTCATGCTGACAAAAAGATGAGATGTCCAGACTGTATCGGTCTTAAGAAAAATCAGAGGAAATGACCCAAGACTTTGCAGAGGGAAAAATATAAAATCGCCAGGTCAGCCAGGCCTTGAAGAGTTAAGAGATTTTGTCTTATATGGAGCAAAATACCTTGATACTAGCACTAATGTGTTTGTTTGCCCTCCTGGACTGGGTCAGGATGGTATGTGCCTGCCTTCTTTGGGCTAAGAAAACTGTGTATTAGTCATAAGATGAACAAAGTCTGCCCTGAGATGTCCCAGCCCTGAACTGAACCCATCTTCACAGAAGTGTCCCAAGTGCCCAGACAGAGAAGAGCGCTCCTGAAGCGAGGCGCAGCAGGGAGGGTTTCTCCTGTCACCGTCTGGCCACCTCCCAGCGACCATCAAGAGAAATGACAGAGTTCAGTGTAGCTGTTTGTTTCCTTCCTCTTTTACCGCCCGTCTGATGTCCCGCTGCTGCCTTGTATTCAACCTCCATGTCTTATAGACACCGCCATGTTGCTCGTTTATTTGGTGAACCATGAGTCCAAGTGCAACTCCTCTTACAAACTGCCGCGAGCCTGGTTTCTCCTCGGGAGGTTCTTATACCTGTCTCTGTTCCCAGCTCTTATTCAGGGTTGTCTGGGCTGGAGGGAACCTGTGGCTAGCCCAAACACAGGCTACTCCAGCCGATCTGGCTCTCTGGGCAGGGCTTTTACTCTGCTTACGGGCCTTGCTGATGGTTTTATTTACCATTTGCATTGGAAATGCAGGTCTCCTCCACCCTGGTCTCTGCTTTCCCTGATGACTGCAAATATGGGAGGTTGGTATTTTTCCCAGATGTCAAACAAGTCGGTCTTGACTGAAGGGCCCCCGGATTTAATTTGTCATTACCTTCTATTTAAGTGAAACACATGACAAACAAAGTAGGTATGGATTCTCTTACTGAGGCTCCCCCTCATTTAAGCACTAAGAGGGGTTTTCCTCTTCAACTCCAGAGCCTAGAATCAAAAGAGGTAATCAAGACTTGGGGCACTTGATGATTGCTAAGC
Organism: Rynchops niger; assembly: GCA_013400035.1. Taxonomy (NCBI): domain Eukaryota; kingdom Metazoa; phylum Chordata; class Aves; order Charadriiformes; family Laridae; genus Rynchops; species Rynchops niger. The sequence continues at coordinate 44,073 of VXBH01005960.1, read as the reverse complement.
GAAAGCCCCAATCTACCCCTAATCTAATTCATGGCCTTAAATGGCAACAATCAAGTAGGAAGAAAGCAGCAACCTATTCATCTTCCTTTGTGGGTCATCTTTAAAACACATTTTCTATGAACAAAATTCCCGAAGCATACACGTAACTGGAAATTCCAGCGCTCCGGTCCTGTCTGTACTTGAGATTCGGGATGAGGAGCTAACAGTAGCAGTGCTGAGCCAGCTGCTCCCCGTGGACGCCGCTGCGTGCAATGGCTGAGCTCACAGCAGCCCTGGATGACTTCTGCACGTCCCTCTGGGCATCAGCGAAGCGAAGGACCGTATCTCCCACCTGCAGCCAAAGCTAGAATATTTAGTCTGGTTAGAGCCCAGATTGATGATCGTTGCGTAAATGGCCAGCGAACCTGAAGCTGATGGGTTTATGTTTAGGGTTTTCCAGGGAGGAAAGAGGTGCTACCCACAGCCCCTTTGTTAGCACCAACCCCTTCAGCGCTCATGGGTGTCCTATCTACCACACCCCAGCTTCTTCCAGCACACAGCATGAACCGGGGAAGGATAGTTCTCCCAAATGCTCTGACGCTCCCCAGAAAGCCAGGGTGCCAATGCCATGAGGGCCCCGGGGGCCGCACGACAGCCTGGCGGGGGTGTCCCTCTGCTCCCCCTCAGTCACCTCACAGGCTGTGTAAATCCTCACATGGCGCGTTTGCATTTTTGGAGCCGACTCAGGGCTTTGTGGGGTGCGGGCCTGGCGTGAGTCAGCTGCTGGGGTGGCAGAAGGCCCGTGGCTGGCAGCCACCGAGGGCGGAGGAGGCCGAGCAGCCGTTTGCCTGGCTCCTACTGCCTCTGATGTCTCAGCACCGGTGGCCTTGGGGCAGAGGAGCCAGGCTCTCTGAACAAGCTGGATTTCGCCTCCGCACCCGCTCGGGGCAGAGAGCTGCCGCCCTCAGAGACGGCTAAACTGTGAGGGTGCGGCACAACTGAGGCGGGCGTCCCCACTCTGTGTGAGTCTGTGAACATGGACCCGCCACTCCTATCATGGCGGCGCCGCTCTCAAGATGGCGCCGAGCGCCGGCCGGCGCTCCCCTGTTCTTCCCGCAGGCCCACGCTCAAGATGGCGGCGCGGAGCGGCCGAGGGGGCGGTGGCGGGGGTGTGGCGAGCCGCGGAAGCNCGGGTCATGGCAGCGCCGGAAGAGCCGTGTGGCGGCCGGGCCGGCGAGGAGCCAGGCCGGGACGCGGCCGGTTTGAGCGGTGCCCGGGGGAGGCGGCGGCGGTGGCGGCGGCGGGACCGCGCGGCCGCCGCCATGTTCCGCTGTGGAGAGGTGAGCCGGGGCGGGGGCGGCTCTTCCCGCCCTCCTCTCCCCTCTCCGCCCCGGCCGTTAACCGGCGCTCGTCCTCCGCCGCCGTCTCCCTCGGCTGGGGCTGGGGGCAGCCGGGCCCCGCTCAGGGATGGGGGAGAGGCGAGAGGGGCTGGATCCGGCCCCGGCGGCGGTGAGGGGGCTCCAATGGCGGAGGTGGGGACGGGAGGTGCCGGTGGCCACTCTCCCCGCGGGGCCGCCCGGCGGCGTGGGGAGGGCCCGGGGAGCCGGTTCCTGAAGCGGGCCTGCCGTCATCTAACGGGGCTGGGTGCGGGGGCCGAAGCTGTCCTTCTTTGGGGTGCCTCTGGGGGGGGGTTAGAGGGGCTGTGAGGTGGGACTAGCTCCCGGCTTCCCTTTAGGGGATGCCATGGCCTTAAGGCCAATTTGGGCTTTGCTAAAGAAGGTGCTAAAGACCCAACTGCCCCCCCCTCCAACTGCCTTTATCACGGTGGGGTGGGGGCCATGTCCTGTCCCTGACACCCCTTAAGATGACAAGGACCCTGTCTCCTTCTTGTCTGGCGATCCTGGTGAGTTTGGGGTGACTCTTGTCATCCCCCAGGGTCGCAGGAAGGGAGCGTGGGGTGGAGGAGCAACGGGGCTCTGGTGTCCCCTTGTCGTGTCAGTCGTGCGGTTCATATGGTTAAAGCGTAAGAACTATGGGCGATCCGATGCTGGACTGCAGTTTTGTTTGTATGTGTATATGTGTGTATGTATGTATATAAATGGTTATATAACTCTTAAGGTTATTGAAGAGGACGGCACATAGAGGGAAGATGTAGAGAGAGACTGCTGCGTTATATTTAGAAAAGAATCAGGGACAGTCAGTTTTCCAATTGCAAAGTAAGTGGCCAAATTGGAATGAATGTAAACGTTTTTCTCCTCGTTCTAAAGGAGCCAACAGCAAAAGAGCAAGTGAAGGTATTGTGGCTTTGCGTGACGGTTTGCACTACCTCCATGTTGTCTTCTAAGGGAAAGATTTTGGTTTCTTCATGCAGATGGAAGCACTTAAAAATCCAAGCATTTCTGTTTTGTCTCACTTTATAAATCCTTGTGAGACTCGGGTCATCTGTTTTCTCACAAGCTTTGCTGAAGTTTCTCACCCAGTGGTTGTTCTTTTTTTCTTTTTCTTTCCGCACCCCCACCCCCAGGAGATCGTAAGTGGGGAGAGCGAAGAGGAAAGTAATGGCGTCAACTTGATGGAGTTCTCAGATGAGATCCTTTTGCACATCCTCAGCTACGTCCCTTGCACAGACCTTGTCCTGAACGTCAGGAGAACCTGCAGGAAACTCGCAACGCTTTGCCTTGACAAGAGTCTAACACATACAGTTTTACTTCAGAAAGACTATAAGGTGGGGAGAGTAGCTTGCTTCTTCTGTTAGCTATGAAGAGAAATCTGACTTCTGAAAAAATGCCAAGAAATAGAACTTTCCAATGTGTCTGCATAAGTGAACTGCTCTTGAACTCTGAAATCAAATAAACAATAAACTGTTTTATAAAAGCATTTGTTTTCCAGAATGCTTTGTTAGAACAGCTCTGTGCTCCCTTAGTTATATAAAATTCTGGCAGTGAAAACTATCTTCTCTGTGTTTCTGGAAGCTAAAATGAAAGTAAGCATGACTTTCCATTTGTAGCTGTGGTTGTGTAAAGTTACCATTTTCTCAAAATACATTTTCCATGTTGTTGTGCAAAAAAACCCTCTTGTGCCTATTGCTGTCAGGCATACAGTCAGCTAAGCCAGAAATTGTGTATGTGTTATAACAAAAAATAAAACTCGGGAATGAAGGGTGATAGGTTTTGTGAGGACCGTATCACCAAGTGCAGGCAAGGGGAAGCCTCTCTTACTCATTTCCAAAAGAGGAAACTGGATGAAGGAGAATGGAAGCGTTCTTCTTTCACTTTGAGTTTCCCTAGATAGCCAGTTCTGCTGAAGTAGCTTTGCTGTTAGAAAATGGAGATGGTCCTCCAGTCTGCTATCAGTTGCTGACCAGATTTGGCCTCACAGTCAGTAATGCAGAACTGCACAGACTAAGAAGCTAAAGGAACTGTAATCTTAAGAGTCCAAAGCATGGCAGACTAAGCCAGCTAGCTTCCCGAAACCTTTGGATGAGCCATGTAATCTAAGTGCTAACCACTCTTATCCCCATTGTCAGATGGGAAACTGAGTCTGTGCACACCATTGCCGTATATCTCATTGAATGTGGTTTTGTTTGAGTACAGGTAAACAAAGACAAAGTGAAGCAACTGATGAGGGATATCGGAAAAGAGATTTACCAGCTGAACATGGCTGGGTGCTATTGGCTGCCCAGCTCCACTATCGATCATGTAACACGATGCAAGAACCTGGTAAAACTGAACTTGTCTGGGTGCCACGTCACCTCTCTCCGTCTCTCAAAGATGCTGTCCACGCTCCAGCACCTGCGCTCCCTGGCGATAGACGTAAATCCAGGTTTCGATGCCAGTCAGCTAAGCAGTGAGTGTAAAGCCACTCTTAGCCGCGTCTCGGAATTGAAGCAAACCCTTTACACGCCGTCATATGGTGTCGTTCCGTGCTGCACTAGCCTTGAGAAACTGCTGCTTTATTTTGAGATCCTTGATCGCTCGCGAGAAGGTTTTATGCTCTCTGGGCAGCTAATGGTAGGTGAGAGCAATGTGCCCCATTACCAGAACCTGCGCATCTTCTATGCCAGGCTGGCTCCTGGCTACGTTAATCAGGAGGTGGTGAGGCTGTACTTGGCGGTGCTGAGTGATCGGACACCTGAGAACCTTCACGCCTTCCTTATTTCTGCCCCTGGTAGCTTTGCGGAGACGGGAGCCACTAAAAACCTCCTGGACTCTATGGCTCGAAATGTACGTCTGGATGCTTTACAATTGCCCAAAGCCTGGATTAACGGCTCTGGGCTCCTGCAACACTTGAAGTTCAACAACCCTTTCTACTTCAGCTTTAGCCGATGCACCTTATCTGGTGGTCACCTGATCCAGAGGGTTATTAACGGTGGGAAAGATCTTAAAAGCTTGACCAGTTTGAATCTCAGTGGCTGCGTTCACTGTCTGGCTCCGGAGTCCTTGTTTCGAAAAGCGGAAGACGACATTGACAGTAGCATTCTGGAAAGTCTGGTAGTGTCTTGCTGCAACCTGAGACACCTCAACCTCTCTGCAGCTCACCATCACAGCTCCGAAAGCATAGGGAATCACTTGTGCCAGCTACTGTCCAGGCTAAAGCACCTGCTCTCGTTAGCGCTACCAGTTTGTTCCATCACAGATGTTGCTGCAAATGTGGAAAAGCCTCCCACGGCGTCTAATTTGGTGCCCCAAACATTTGGAAGGAAAGTTCGGATTGGGATACAGACGTATCCGAGGAACTTAGCAGACCAGGCAAATCAGAAGATAGAGTCTTCGGTATTCTGGGCTCTGATGGGAAACCTCCGATTTTTGGAAACCTTGGAAATAATTGGGTCCAGTTTTTCCTCTGCCATGCCCCGCAACGAGCCAGCAATTCGGAACTCATTGCCTCCTTGTGTCCGGGCGCAAAGCGTGGGGGATTCTGAGGTGGCTGCCATTAGCCAATTGACTTACTTGCAGAGCCTCACCTTAGCACAACTGCCAAATATTCTTACTGGCTCTGGGCTTATTAGCATTGGATTGCAGTGCCACCATTTGCGGACTCTTTCGTTGGCCAACCTGGGCATGATGGGGAAAGTGGTCTATATGTCTGCTCTCATGGACATGCTGAAACACTGCAAGTGTTTGAGAGATCTCAGGTGAGGGTCTGCCATTGAACATCTCAATTTGGTTTGTGGATCTCCAGAAATGTAGTGCATGGGTTGTTGTGGCTAGGGTGAAAACTGCAAGTGTTCCTGTTCCGGTCAAAAGTAGCTGCAATGTCTTGAATACTGGATACTTTCCTTCCTGACTTGCGGAGAACGGGAAGGCATTGCGTGCTGTCCTTGAGGGCTCAGGATGTGCCCTTTAACCAGTGTTTTAAGAGCAAAAAGTCTCTGTGCTGCAACTGCCTTCCTTTTAGATAAGGAAGAGCAGATGATGCATATTTGAGAGCTAGCAGCCTGTCACGGCTAGGTTAAATACTATATGCCTTTGCTGACTTTTTGGCTTTGTATACATGTGCATCTCTTAAATTTCCAGGAAGGAAGAGACTTCTACAGTGTCTAGATAACGTAGAGATCTCCTCAGATTTCTCAATGAGGCGTTTTAGTTTTGTATTACAAACTTTTTTTTTTTCTGTTGTATTTTTTCTGCTTTTGGTTTGTATTACAATCTTGCCGCTTTATGTTTTTATTTCTTTTTCTTTTCTTGGTAATATATCGGAACATTCCACATTTAGACTTTGCCCTGTTGGTGTGCCTCTCCTGGTAGGATTTAAAAGATCCTGCCAAGGATCTTATCCTGAAGGGTGCATAACGGAGCTTCACAGTAGCCAAAATGTGCTTATGAAAGCAAAGGGCATGAACCACGATGCTTTCCTTGCACTAGTCCATATAAACACAAATGTTATTGTTTTAGAGAGATGCTTTTATTCTTCTTTTTTATCACAGAATCTTCATGGTTGGGAAAGACCTTTGAGATCATCAAGTCCAACCATACACACACAACCCCCCCCCAAACTAAAAAAAAACCCCACACAACCCCTACAATCTCTGCCACTAGAGCATGCCCTGAAGTGCCAAATTTAGACGTTTCTTAAATACCTCTAGGGATGGTGACTTTTCCCCTAAATCGGCTTCTGTTGGCAAAACTGCCAGACCTGTCAGTCCTCTTGTCATTCCTTGTTCGCAAAATGGGGCTAAAATGCCTAACAGTAGTAAAGGCAAGGTTACTCCTGAGAGCACAAAGACAGTTAGTGTGACTAAAATTATTGCTTATCAGCTGAGACTGGTGTTTGTCTGCATGTTCCTGATCCATTGCAATAGCGAAGGGAGCCAGGGTGGCTAAAACACCTCGGGAAGGTTTTCATTTTCCACCACTTCCCATTTGTTAGAGGCAAGGAGCATGCTGGTCTTTCATCCAAGGGATGGCAGCTATTGGAAATTCAGTTGCTTAATGGCTTGGGTCAAGTGAATGTATCTTTAATCTTCAGGAGACCAAATAGCCATGGAAGAACTAAGATGTGGGGAAGGAGGTTTGGGTGTGCAGTGTTGGTTGCTTCACTCATTCTGGGCTCTCTAGTTTTCAGAGGCTTTGAAATGGAGGCCAAGAGCGATTAAGATGAGGGGCAGCGTAGAGCCTTGAATGAAGGACGAACAAAGGCGTCTCCTTGTAACAGCTAGGCGTTTTGGTGTAAACTGTCGTTGTTCTTTCTTGAGTGAAGTCTAAGGTTTTATATAGGTTTAAGAGGATTTTAATGCTTAGCATTTCCTCCTGATAATGTAGTTTCCTTTTCATTTGACTAATTCTGTGCTGCTTCTACCCTTTTTTCCCCCTCCCCGTTTTCCAGGCTGAGAAACTAGTTTAAGGGGATATTCCAAAGCAACATTGTCATCTAGCGAGTGAAAGGCAGTATTGCAAGTATGGCTGTCGGGTCACAGAGATTAACCTAGAAACCTTCTGAGAGGTTGCAGGGGCTTCTGTGCTTTTTGTCTTGAAGTTACAATGGACCAATAGTGCTCTTGAAAAATTGGAGAGGCTTCCCATTTTCTTAATTTTACGCTGTTACCCAAAGCACTGATGGGCTGTTAGGATCTCTTCAGGCAGTGTTACCTGACCAGCAGTAACAGGCTGAGACTCTAAAACAGAATTTATCAATTAACAGGATTAAGTTGCTTGTTATCACCTAATGGATTAACCTTCTTGGAGCTCTTGGCCTTGCTGACCCAATGACTGGGATTCCCAAATGCTCTGAGGCCCTGTAGGAAACCTGCACTAAGCAGAGGTACTCTCCTGGTGACACCAGCTCTGAGCAGGTTCTGCTTCTTGCAGACTGGTTTCTGTGAGGGATTCATCCATTTATGCTGCTAGTTAAAACATGGGCCCCTCGTTGGTCAGGTATGGCTTCACCATGTTGCTTTGTTGTCCTGCTCTGGGCTGTGATGTAAGATTGTGGATAGACATGATAAAAAAAATCCTGCCTCTCTTTGCGCCAAGTGTTTAAGATAGAGGTTGGATTGATGATGGTTCTTCATCCTGTGGGAGAGCAGTAGCTTTGATCCTTTGCCATCCTCTGACTGTGGAGGGCTGGTTGCGGTCACTCTGTTGTCTTAGAGGCCCAAGTTCTGCATCACCATGTGTGCATTGTGAATTTTTCATGCCCGCTTCTGTCTAGGCAGTAAACTGAAGATGACCAGTTTGATCAGGGTTTGGTGCACCAGAGCAGTAAGTCCCTAAATACCCATCAACTGCTCGGTGGATGTCAGGTAGCAAAAGCCAGGCTGTGCTTGTCGTAAGACCAGGATGGATCTGCTGGTCAGATCTAAGGCCCAACATGCTCTGTGGAAAACTTGTGAAACCAGGGTTACTCCCTGTGGGCACTGGAATTCTGCAGTTTAGGGCCTTTCTGCCTATGTGTCTCCTTGCCCTTTAGCACATGCCATTCAAGAGTAACTAGCAAGCAAGAGGTCTGAGCTTGCAATGTCGGGTTTGTTATGCCATACTGCTGGCACGAGCAGGTAGAAGGTTATCCCATGTGTAAGTGACACAGGCGGTAGGGGACACTGGTTGCTGGGTCCCCATGAAGTGAAGTGCTGTCTTCCCTCTTGTCTTAAAGCGGCCCAAGCATGAATTGCCCATTGACTTGTTTTTGTTTATTGCAGGCTGGAACAGCCGTACTTCTGTGCGGGCGCCCAGTTCTTCCAGGCACTGAGTCATTGCTCCTCTCTCCAGCGGCTTTGCATCGTCTCCCGGAGTGGGACTCTGCAGTCTGACGCAGTGATGTCATTCATGGCCAACTGCCTTGAGGTCATCATGTGCCACATGTTTATGGGAGAATCTCTTACCGTTTGCAAAAATCTCCAGCAATCTATTGTCCGGAGGTGAGTGCAGAAAGGGGTTGATGTGGGATTTCTGGAGCTGTTGAAGATTTATCTCCATTTCCTTGCTTGCCAAGGTTTATATGGCTTGGAGCACTTGTTCCAAGAAGCTAATAGGTACTGTGTAACTGCTTGGCACATGAACTAGCCTCTTATTTTAATAAGAGTGAATCAGTGAAATATTTGAAGGTATTATATGAATTTTTGATTCCATTCCCACCCATGTTCTCTGCAGTGCCGTTGGCTGAGGTGAAGTTCTGGATGTAAAGCTCCATCATAAATCAAATGACACTTTTTGTGTAAACAAAACATCTGCCGACATTTTAAGTACTGAGAGATTTGACCTTGAAGCTTTCCTCCTTTCCCACAAGTGACTAAGATAATTCTCTGTCCTCTAATCACTTGTAAATGTCACTTACTGATAATCCCCTGGCAGCGCAATTCAAAGCCTTTAAAGGGTTGTTGTGAAGGGTTCTTCTTCGGGGGTGTGTGTGTGTGGGAGAATTGGTACAAAATGCCTTTGCACGTTTGGCAGTTCTTAAATGCATTTTGCTTGGCCCCTTGCAGTGTTCTGAGGCTCACGTGGTGGGAAACGTTTGTGTGTGAGCTGTGAATTGCATTTGAAAAGAGAGCTTTTAATTATGCTTGGCATTTTGAAATCTTCTAATAGTGGCAGTCATCTTACAAAATATTTCCCATGCAACAGACTTTCCATTATTTTTTTTTTTCTGTAAGGCTTTTTCTCCGCCTTCAGTCTGTTTTCTTTGTCACCTACTGTTGCTTTGCCCTGTTAAGCTCTAATAAAAATTTCAAATCACACGGCATTATTACTGCATCCTAAAGGGTGCTCCTCCCCCCAGCCTTTCTCCAGCTTCAAACTGACTTATTACACTTGGCTTGTTTCCGCGGATCAGATCCAGAAGAGCCTATGACTATATTAGCTACCTACCAGACTGCTCACGAGATTGTTTGTTACTGCCTCTAAAAGGCTCAGGGTCCTTCTGGGAGAGTAATTGTTGGAAACGTCTAAGTAATTTCCTTGTGATGTGACAAGGATTCTTTGAGTTTGTTTTTCACGGGGCTTCATATCTGTAAAAACATTTCTTGGTGGATTTCGGTTGTGCTTTGGGGATCTTCAGAAAGAACCAAGAATCCGCAGTTCTCATTTTTTATTTTGCCCTCCCCTCTGAGATGCCATTGCAGCACTGGCCAAAATTTTAATGTCCACTTACTGAGCAGAAATATGCTGCTCTGCAGTCTTTTCTCCATCTTTTTCCTCGGTTGTGGATGGATTCTCACTACGTTCTGTGTACCTCTTAATAATTTAAACCCAGGGAACTTTCCAAAGAGCAGTTGATGCCTTGTGGAAATGTTAAAAACTATTTTTAGATTTAGCAACAGTTCTGGCTGTCATACTATTTTTCTTCTTTTGTATTTTATTAATAGAGACGTTTGTATGAAAACAGGATTTTTGAAGTGTTTTGGTTTTTTTTTTCCCTGAAGAGAGCATCTGCTCCTACTGCAAATTCTACACCTGAAGTCATAATCCTCTATGACATTGTAATTGGTGGCTCTGGAAACGATTTTGATGTCACGTAAGATTATGACTTCAGGAGGAGGATAAGCAGTGGGAGCAGATGCTCTCCTAAGCAACAAAGATCCCGTTCTCATGCAACTGTCTCTAGTAATAAAATGGAAGGAACAAAATACAGAAAATGATGTGTAAGCAAAGCCTGGAGTCTTCCACGAGCCGTCAGTGAGGCCTTAACCACGTGATTCTTCCAGTGATCCCACTCTCATCCTTGCACAAATGTGCCTTCAGATGGGGTCAGGAATTGACTTTCTCTTGACTGCATTTTGTCTACTACTGCAAGGGCAACGAGGCGTGCAGTAAAATCCGTGTGTGAGCTAGTTCATTGCTTAAACCTGTGGATGAGGCCCTAATTCATACAGCATGACTTCCTCTAAAAATGTGCAGCTAGTGTCTCTAAGCCAAGTTTTAAATTGGAAGAGCCCTTTAGGTAGCAAGTTTGAAGTTATATATCCTTGTGCCAGAACGAAATACCATAAATTCCCCC
>VXBH01005960.1:1151-33543 GCA_013400035.1 Rynchops niger | reverse complement strand
CAAAACGAAATACCATAAATTCCCCCCCGCCTTTTTTTTTTTTTTGGAATGTGCAGATGCTGCGTGTGTGGGGAAAACATGGAGAGTAGAAAACATGGAGAGTGGGTGGGAAGGAGGAGGCGAGAGCAGGGAAGGCAAGGCTGTGATCCTTTCTTTTTTGCTCCCTTTCTTGAGCTGGCGGAACTCATCCGTATTCCTTGGGGTTAGAGTTCCTATTTTAGGGTTATGGAGACGGTTTTGTTTAGGGTGACAGCAGCCAAGTGACTGCTGGTTTTGAAGAGGGAGACGGGGCAAAAATGACTCTTATTCTCCCAGTGCCTTTAAAAAGAGAAAAAATGTGAGTGGGAACTGGAAAGGCCTAGGACTGGGCACATACCAGTAGTTTGCTGCAGGTGGTAGAGCTGGGAGGGCTTGAAAATGTGATCTCATGTAGCGCGATCCTTTTTCAGAGGTGGATGCACGGGGCGGTTTGGATCACAGAAGAGGCTGGGGCAGATTTGGGGAGAACAGACTGGTTTCAGCTGCCAAACCGTACTGGAAGATGGTGTATATACAGGGTGTGGTGATGGGAGCCTGGGCATTAAATCTCCTGCACCACACCAATGGCTTAAAGCCTGAATTGATTCTCAAGCTCTGCCCCTCAACTGTAAAATAAGGATAGTATTATGTATTTCTGTTCTACTGGCCCGACAAGAGAGTTGTTTTCATGTCTGCTAGTCTTGTGACAACTCTAAACCAGGCCCTGTGGTGTCCAGCTTTCTTGTGGGCAGCTTTCTGGTTAAAGTTTGGTGCTATGTGGGACAGATTAGTTTACGTATTTAAGTCATTAAAAGCCTCTGATTCAGTTCTGCCTCTTTTGCAATGAAACACATTGAACAGAACAGCACTCATCTGGAGCCCTCATCAGCAAACAAGAGGCTTGCAAGGGCAAGGTCTCCTCTGAGCTTTAGAGAAGACTGTTTCCCTCTGGGCAGATAAATCATTGCAGTGTTTTTCTTTATTCTTTTTTCTTCTGTGTGAATGGGAGGGGTAATCTTTATGGTTCAGGGAGATACTCTGTGCACGTAAGAAAGGCCTAGTGGTTAGAGTGGGAGATGTGGCTTGAGTGATCCATATCCACTTCCCTGATCTTCCTCAGATTTCACATGTGACAGCGGTCTAGTCTTAGTTTCTCTGTAAAATGACATTTTTTTTTCCTGTCACATGGTGCTCAGCTGCTGCCACCCTTCAGATAGTAGCAGATCTAACCAAGACAATGTTTTCCCTTTTACGCTTGCACCCTAACTTTGCCAAAGTGCTTAGCTCCAAGCACGTGTTCTTTTTGTTTAAATAACTCTTCTGTTAAAACCACTGCAGCGGTAATTCCAGAAACACTAAAATACCACAACTCCTAGACCCACGGTCATAGGTTCAAGTGCGACCCCAGATCTGTTGCTGCACAAAGAGGTTTCTTTGCACAACAGGGAGATTTGCTTCTCCCTTTTAGGCTGTGCTGCTGTGCTGGGATTCTTTCTAAATGCTTGCAAAGAGCCGATGTGTCCAAAGCCGGGTCCGGGGGGACAGGGTGTGCTTCCAACAGCCTTCCCCGAGGATTTCCACGCTGTTATTCTGTGAAATAGTCAGTAGATGGAGCTGTGACCTATGGAAGGTGTCCCACTGCTTAACTGATGTGTTGCATGCTAAATAATTGTGTTTACACGCCTGTATTTCTTTGCCCCAGAAATCTTGCAGGCAAAGAATTTGGATGACTTCAGGACTGCACAGCTACATGGCGTGGTTAGTGGGCACTTGACAAATGCGCAGGAGAAGTTGCTTTCCTAGTGAAGCTTACCAGGCTAGAAGGGGGGGTAGGAAATGCTTTGGCAAATATCCCCTTGGCCTCAAGGACAGATTTTATTTTCCAGTGTGTTCCTTTAGAATTGTGTAGGTTTTAGGTTAAGTGTTTAGATAGCTCCTGTCATTCTAGTGATTTCAAGGACTCAACACCACCAGACAATACAAGCCTGTGAAAAGTCCTTGGAAAAACACCTTGGAAAAGATCAAGAAAGCAACAGTAAAAAAAAAAAATACAAACCCAAAGCAAAACAAAAAATCTCTGAGAGCGTGATGTCATTAGGGATTCTTCATACATAGGGGGAAAGTATCACGGCATAGAGGTAAGCTGTGATTTATAGAAATGCAATCCAAGTTAAGCCATGGTAGAGAGCGTGGTCAGAAAGCGCAAGATTGTGGTGCAGCTGAAGTGTGTTTTGGGGAGGGGGTGGTAGCTGGGTTCAGCCGCTCGCGTCTTCCAAAAGCGCTGTTGTGTTCTGGTATCTGATAGCTGCTGGGAGAAGGTGCAGGGGGCTGGGACTGGCTGGGGTCCTGGTGCAGCATCCCCAAGAGCCGTGGGGTGGGGAGTGGGGGGCTGGCAATCCTAGCTCAAGCTCTCTGCCCCTGTTCCCCTAGCCACAGTGGCTACCTGTCTCCAGCAAATGGCTTTGCAAAGTGACTGTGCGATTCAGGTGACTCTGAGGGTTAACCAGTGCTGGAAAATGCAGAGAATTTTACTAGTTTAGGGCATTCTGCCCGTTCTGGGCATCCAAGATCCAGCGAAAGAGAAACACTGACTTGAACCTTCCTTCTTCTGCCTGTGTCAGGTATCAGCGCTGCTTAGTTTGAAGTGACTTTCACAATAGGACTCCTGCCACTTTCCAGGAATACCATTTTAGTCTGAATTAGATCTTACTATTCAAGCTTCTGTAGCATTGCCTAAATTTTCCTGTGCTTGTTATTGTCCTTTTTTTAACATGAAACTCTTAGATGGATCTTACCTTTTCTTAAACTGCTGATTCCAGTGGCCCTGTGTGGCTGCGAGAGCCACGACGCTTGCTAAAGGGATGAAGCACCCTCCTGGGATTCAGTTGCAGAAACAGGGCTTCCAGGTGGGAGCATGGGTGTGAAACCGAGAATTTGGAAAGTGCTGAGTGAGTCAGTCCCTCTCCTGCTGTTTAGCACAGGACTGAACTATCACAAATGAATGTTTGCTCACCGCAGAGCTAAGCATTCCCCCCTCCCCTGTTGCTATTGCCCTGGATATCCCTGCAGTATTCCTCTTGCCTGGATTCTCATTGTGGGCTCAGCCTCAGAAAAGCCCTTTTGGATAATCCTTTTTATTGTTAGACTGGGTGGGAGGGGGCTGTTAGGGCAGTGAGTGAGTGCAGGATCATCTCTGAATTCAGGAGAGTCCTCCAGCGTCCCTCCTGCACTGCCCACCTGACTGCTGCAATTGTATTGACACTGCAAAAAGCTGGTATTAGCACCTAGGGCTTATTTGAGATTTTCAAGCTGTTTTTTGCATCCCTTCACCACCTTCGCTTCCTTCTGACCTTGAAAAAGTTGCTCTTGGTACACTGCTGGCTTTCCTGGATCCCAGAGCCAGCATGGTAGCTGCCAACCCCACTCCGCTAGCCTAAGCTCAGGCCCTGTGGGCTCAGGCCCTGCGTCTGATTGCAGAAGGCTTAATGTATCGCTAGGCTGGTATAGTGAATCATTAGCATCCTGTTCCAGCTTTCATTGTCTGTTTCATTTCCTGCTCTTAGAAACCCCTGAATCATTCTGTCACAGACTGAATAACAAACTGCATCCTTGTCAGCTCGTGTTACCCAAGAATTCCTTGGCAGGCTTGGGGAAGGCTGACTGCTCGAGGTGTGGCCCGGACACCTTTGCTTCTACCAGGGATGTTGTTTATGGGTGGGTTCAAATACTTTACAAGCCACCACGGCTTGTGGGACCATCCCCAATTTGGCATATCAATGTACCTTTGTTTGGGGGGGTAATAACATACCCTTTTCTTAAATGCATTCCTGTGGTTGACCCAAATGGCTTGTTCTAACTGCTGGCTCATGTGTTTTGAAGGGAATTCAGTCCTGAAACCTTCCTTAGTGAGTAGATTGGTTTGTGCATGAAATAGATTTCAAGGAGTGTCCTCCTCTCTCTCTTGGCTGAGAAATAATAGTGGAATAGTACTGTCATGCTTTCTCTTCATGAGGGTGTAAAAGGCTGAACGGAAGCATTAACTGCAGCTTTAAAGCATTTCCATAGTAAAATAAATCTAATTGAGCAGTTATTGCAGTAGCTTTTTAATTTGTGGAAGAGATTAGGAAATAACTTTCAGCTTGCTCTGGCAGAGCACTCCCCTAGGACGTGTCCTGGGCGCTCTGGCATCGCTCTTTGGGTTCTTATTCCCTCCCCCTCTAATTGTTCGGTCACATTTGACTGATGCAGGGCTCCGCTGGCAAAATAATGTAAGAACTTCAATCTGCGAGTGTGTTTGATATGATCCTCAGTTCACGGGAGAAGTAGCAGAGTGTCATTCATGTCTTAGAGAGAGAAACCACAGTAGGGAGATGTAATTTGCGTCTACTCGGGATGAGTCTAACGTGTATTGCTTCTTCCCCATGACACGATGCAGTGCCAGAGGATGCTGCCTTGAAGGTAACGGGAGAGTTGGCAGTGTTGTGTGTGAATGACTTCCAGAGTCCCATCTACGCCCCTTCGTGTCAGGGTGGAGGCTGTAGTGATGGGACTTAAGGTGAGGGGAAATCGCAGGCATCGGGAAAATGTCAGTTTGCGTAGACAAGAGAGGATGGAAGATACTGTTGAAGGAAAACGCTTCATGGAGGAAATGTCTCATTGTTTGGAGTTCAGAGCAACCTGAGGAATCACAACAGCTTTCCTTGGGAACTTTGGAAGTCCGTTTCTGAGGTTAGAAAATGAAATCTGCTCAGCGCTGATACTCTGGCAGGGTTGGAAGTGAAAATGGCACGAAGGGTCTGCTTTAAAGTCAGTATGTGGGGGGATGAGTGAGGGGCAAGGGTCCTCCCTGCTTACGGAGGAAAGGGCTTAGGGGAATCCCACCCACAGTTTCTTTGGCGTGGCTGGAAGATGCTCTGGGAGAGGCTTCGTTTTACGCTACTGTAAAGGACAGCTTTTGCTGTTCCCTGGTGCTGAGTTCAGGGAACAAATTTTGCCTTCTTGAAAAGATGAGAAAATGTGTGTATGTGTGTTGGGTCATGCCACTTGTCAGCTGCTCCAGCTTGTCCTGGCACTTCCTCTATTCCACCGTGCCATGCTTCAGGGGTGGGAGTTTCCAGCCTGGCTCAGGTATGCTGGCTGAAGCTTTCAAGACAGATGCCACATTTGAACTTTCAGATGTGAGCAAGTCTTCCAGCAAAAACAAACTTATGCTGTGCCTGGCAGAGGATTAACAGGGTTTTTTGTTCATGTGGGTGACAGAGCTGCATACATGGCAAAAAGTGAGTTGGTCTGAATTCTCTTCTCTTGGGAAACTTGGAGGGGGCAGGTGTGTGACTGCATTGGGTTGCATTTCTGAGAGTCGTGCAAACCAGAGGCCACATCTTCTCTGTTCCCACTGTGTTTTGTTCCCCCAAATCAAGCTTCTCCTGGTTTCTCCTTCCTTACTTTCCTTCTTTAGAGCCTCTTTTCCCATAAGCTCATCTCAGTTTGTGGAGTTAAAAAACCTGGCCTTGATCCACTCCTGATACACCGTATTTCCTCATTTTATCTGGTGTGTGCTGCTTTTGTTGCCAGTGCTTAATTATACCACCTTGTGTGCCCTTATTCCTGCTTGCCAGCTTTTGTTAAGTGGGATGTGCTGAAACATCTGAATTTGGCTTAGGGCTTTTCTTTGGTTTCTCTAGAAATCTCAAGGAGAAATACATTGTTCAGTCCCAAATAGTGCTTTATCCTTTCCTTACAAGTAACAGAAGGTAAGTTTGAACAGCTCCCAACGCAGCGGAGGTGTCGTCTTCTGGGGTCTGTGGTGCAGAGAGTTAGTGGGGCATCATCTATCGTTAGGGGTTGGTTGGTGAGCTTCTCCTGTGGCTTTGGGCTGCCCTTTAGCTCTATCAGCAGGTGGAGTCCTGGGGACTCTCTGGCCTCTAAAGAGGTATGTCTGAAAACACACGCTGAGAGTGTTTGCCAGGAGATAACTGCATTCCAGGGAGTGACTCTTTTGTCTTGCTAAAATCAGGGAAATCTGATCAAAGTGCAGCCTTGCTTTTAGACTTTTTCTCTTTCTTTTTGACTTTGTCCCTGACCTACATATTGGATCACGCCACGC
Source organism: Rynchops niger (assembly GCA_013400035.1). NCBI lineage: Eukaryota > Metazoa > Chordata > Aves > Charadriiformes > Laridae > Rynchops > Rynchops niger. The sequence goes on along the minus strand of VXBH01005960.1, from coordinate 27,419 downwards.
TGGTTGGAAGCAATTGAGACCGTAGTGTTAGGCTATTTACCAAGCTGTTCACTTGAAAATAACCTTACTGTGTCCAGTCCACACCTGTTCTGGGGTAATTTTGGAGGCAAATAACAGAGCACCATTAACCCTTTCAGCCATGTGCAATCTATTCAAGATCTAACTGTAGAGTGAGGTTACACCTCTGCTGATGCCAGGAGGAATTTGTACCACAGGGTGGGCTTCACTGGTCGTTTCCCAGCTCTGTGGATGATTCCAGCCAGCTGCTGAAGCCAGGCTCACTATGTGTCCGCATCCAAATGAGGACACTTCAGAGACCTTGTAAATGTTCCTGCTGGGTGGTAGTTGGTTTGGTGTTGAGTCTGCTGGACCAGAAGCTATACTGGAAAATATGTGTGTGTGTGTGGGTATTTTCTTTGTTATCCCAGTGGTTGTTTCTGATTAAAGGATCTGTTTTGGAGGGGCTGCTAGTCAGTTGCCTAGAAAACTTGCTTTCATTTAATTAATCGTGATGAGTTTAGTCTGGAGGTTTTGTAGGAGAGAGCAAGCAAGCATATCCTTGGCTTCTTTCCCTTGGAAAAAAAGCAGGGTTTCATGTCTGAAACTGCAGCTCTTTTGTCTCCCCAGGTCAACATCCTTCTCTGTCCTTCGGGTTTTAATTTTACAAGCCATGTGCTTGCAGAGGTAGATCCAGTTTGAAGTCCATCCAGGTGTGGAATGAGGAAAGAACAGTCAAGAAGATTACAGGAGCTATTCTGCGACTCATTAACTCAATCTCTTCCCCTTCTTGTTATCTCCTCCCCATGCCTGGGGCCTTTCGAACTAGTGCTCTAAGTGCTTCTCACTTAATCTAGCCCACCTGGACAGGTGTATGAAGAAAGGAATTGCCTTCCGGGGAAGGACTAAAGGAGCATAGATTGCAGAGGGAGTCTGCTTTTGGGAACTGCTAATCCCAGTTTAACATTATGACAGCTGCTCGTTAAAATCAGGGTGTTTTTTAACAGGCAGTTAAAGGAGAGGCTTTGCACGCATATTTAGCTGAGAATAATAGTGAACCATGTGCATTTGATTTTTTTTTTCTTAAATCACGCAAATTGTACATGGAAAGAATTCTCCGGCGTCAACTTGCTGGGGTATGGAATTTACAAGGTTTGCAGTAACATACAGTTTCCTGTTGAGGGGGGGAGAAAATTACAAAGCNTTTTTTTTTTAAGATTAAGCTCAAACCTCTCATATAAATCCAGCCTCTTTGGAAGGTATACTTACTGTGTTGGGGCTTTTCAGTTGTCTTGGTGGCAGATTGTCATGTAAACTTGTCTAGGTTCTTGTTTTTATAGCTTCATGTAAAGGCTGCTTATAAACTACAATTTTGTATATGGTGAGAAGGCAGCATGCAGATCTAATCTGGGAGAGTCTATATACAAAGAAAGAAGCAAAGGTTTCTTTGCCTTGGGGAGATGGCTGTTTCTTCCTAGCTGAACTTCAGTAAACTTGGTCTATTAACACGATTTTCTCTGCAGGACTGTGGTGGTGGATAAGAAACATGAAGAGCTGAGGCAGAAGAGGAGCTATCAAAGCAACATTTGCTGTATTTTATGTAATTTCACTGCAGACTTTACCAACCGCCTCCCAGATCAACGGTTATTTGCTGCTTGATTTCTTGTAGGCAGTGCTGTGGAAGTAAGAAACTGCCCAGCTCCTACACAAGGCCCTACATCCACTCAAGGAGCGGTGTCCTTTTCTGCCAGCCCTTAGGCATGAGGCATGAAGGGCAGATCTGTGATGCAGAAAGATATAAAATTGCCCCGGGTAATTTTGTTGCAGGAAATCCTTACTCCTGCAGCTACTTAGGTTCAGGCAAATTAATTTAACGCACCAGGACTGAGCAACTAGCCTTGGAATGGGAGTTTCTCTGCTGCGTTTTTGGCAGTTCTACCCCACATAATTTGTGGATGGGAATATCCTTTCTGTCTCCCAGGAAATGCCAGTCTCTGGTGTCCTTTTCTTCAGCTGGCGGTATTGCTACCTGGGACTTTCATGTGTGTTTCCAGCAGCTGAATCTCCAGCCGTTCCCTCCCTGTTTGACAGAAATCTGGCGGTTTCAGAGCTAGAGATGAGCTGTGAATTTTCCAGACATGCATCTGTATAAGAGAAGTTCGTTGAGCAGTGAACTCCTCTTTTGACCCAACGCAACTTGGTTCAGCCTCAAGGGGCTGATGCTGCCAGTTTGACTCTGCCTCCTTTAGAGTGATAATGAACTAGCCCTTGTCACACGGTTTGGAGGAAGCATCTTGGTGGCATGGGGCTAATAGTCAAACATCTTTTAATCTTCAGGGTGTAACTCTTAAGCTGTAGCATAACTTCCCTTTACCTCCCAGCTTTAAAAGACTGAACTCCGGTTATGCTACACTGAGTAATACTATTTCTCTTCCCCCACGTTCTCTTACTCACCAGGTTGCTATCATGTAGAGTACTTGCTGATGGAGACTTGGACTCTTTTGTATGGTTCTTTTTACGTTGTATAAATGGCTTTAACTGTTGCGGTTCTCTTTCTCTGCTCTGTAGTTACAACCCTGCTGCTCCTCTCTCATGTTGTCGTGTCAGGCCTTTCGCTTGCAAGGTCTGGGGTGTGTGCTGGAAGGCAGACCCACTGGTGTGATGTTGGCGAGAAGAGCTGGGAGGGCAGGAGGAGAATGCAGATTTCTCAAAGAGGGGACCAAAAGACTGAGGCTGTAGATTCAGAAACTGGAACCCAAAATTCAAGTGGCAAACAGGGATACTTGTGCGTGTTTCTGTTAGGGCAAATTCCTGTGGTGCCAAGACAGGTTTTCTGCGACTTGGATTAAAAGGAGGCTGCAGTGCGTGTGTGCGTGTGCGCACACACTTAAATGCTTATCTGCAGATCTGAGCTTTCTAAACTTGCCTGTGCTCTAATTGCAGAGTAGACTCTGCATGCAGAACAACCCAGCCCGAAGTCATAATCCCAGGCTCAGCCCCGAGGGAATGACTGGCACTGCTCTGCCCCAATTTTCTTAATGGCTCTGCAACTTGCTGCTGGTTTGTAGGTGGTTTAAATTGTTATCTCTGAGCACCTTGCTCAGCTTGGGCAGAGCTCTTAGGATCTCTGGTCCTCTAAGAATACCTGTATGTTGTGATTTATTTATTAATTTTGTAAAACTTCTTCCTCCCTCCCCACGATAGACCCAATTTGAGCTTGTGTCAGGTTGACAGACTTGCCGAAAAGGTGTGCAAGCCCAGCCTGCACTCCCTGCTGACACACAGAGAGGAGTGGGAGACCTTGACTTCTAGCTGCCCTTCCTGCCTCCTCTGAACAACCCTTCCTTGCCCCCACTGCTGTGTGATCGATATCCATGCAATCCCCTTCTCTTGAACTGGAGAATTCGTATTTTTTCTCAGCTAATAACCTGTGTCTGATTTAGTTTCCAGGCGGACCGCCCTGCATTAAATGTCGTCATTTTCCCTCTGCTTCATGAGGACTTGACAGAGGTCATCAGAGATGTCCCCATGCGGCACTTGGATGAAATTACCTTGTTTAAAAGCAGAGTGGCCGAGGAACCTCCCAACTTGTGGTGGTGACTGTCACAGCCTGAAAAGGACTGTCAGCGTGAACACGTGAAATGGCTTCTTGTTGGTCTGGATTCCCCATCTTCAGCTCCTGGCCACCTCACTGGATGCTGTACAATCACTTTAAATAGGTTCAATTGCAAAATGAAAAAAGCTGGTTCTTTGCAGTGGGGAAACATCTATTGGATATTGCTTGCATCTGAAAAGCCTGTCTCAAAGGCTTCTGGAATCTGATGAGTATTTCCTTGCGGTTAATATGAATTGTTTTGTTATTTTACTGAAGTTAAAGGTAAAAGAACCTGACTTAACGATGCTCTTTCCCCTGTGTCGCCTGGTGTATTTCCTAAGGGCCCCTGTGTACTTTGGCAGTGTACTTTGTGATATTGGTGGAAATAATTCTTTGCTTTGGTCTATTTTTGGCAAACTAGAAAGCCTAAGCCAGCTAAGAGGCACAAAAACATGTTGCTCAGTTGAAGCAGATCACATCTTTTCTGTGTTACAAATATGTGTTTGTAGTCACACATGTGCAATCACAGATATTTGAAGGGTTTTTTTTTGATTGAGAAGTACTACAAGGACTCTTTTTTATTTTTGAATAACAAAATAAGGTCATTAGCACCTTGACCATAGTATGTTCTTGCTGATGCTGTTTCCATTACTCTGGTGGAAGAAGTTGTCAGCTCTTTTGGAAATCCTTGTCCTAGGGTAGATGGTGCCTACAGTGAATAAGTTGAGGCTCAGATCTGATTTAAATGCAGTCTGTCTTGCAGTGTAGATGGGAGTGTAGTGTTCCAGTTCTGTCCTTAGATCCCATGCCTTGAGCTCATGCTAATTTTAGAGATGTTATGAAGTATTTTCACAGTGTGATTTCAGCCAGCTTCTCTGCTCTACAGAACTTCCTCAGGCATCAGTAGTGGTCTGGATCACTTTCATATTGCCTTATTTACTGAGCACTTTTGAAAGCATCAGACAGCTGTACCAAAAGCTGAGTTATGAATTCCCGGAGCTACGTTTCTGGGTGGCAGTTGGATTTCCCTTCTGGAGTATTTTGTGGTCGCACACTGCGTCTGTCTTCTGCAAAACAACAATCAACCAGAGCTTTCTAACTTTTCCACCTAATCACTCCCTAATGTGTTGAGCAGTGCTTTTCTGGGGAGGCCCAGTGTCATCCAAAGATGATGTCCCCATCTCCTTTTTGGCATTTTCTACACAAGATGCCATCTCCCAAATGGTGTTCTGCCACCAGTTGTTCATAGGAAGCCTGGTCTGGTGGGATAGATTTGAAAGCAAAATGCATCTCACAGCTTTGGAGGACTTTCCCTCCTTACTTTCCTGTCAGTCAGGTGCGAACTTGTCTGGAAATCTGTCTTGCTGGTGTGTATCTTGAGCCAGACTGCGGTAACCCTTATGCTCAGATAGGTTACGGTGTTAACGAGCAGGTTAACGTTAGAATTCTACTAGCACAAGTCTGTGCATTGCTAAAACTAACCGCTACATGCGTTTGCTAACTGCCCTGAGTTTCTCTCCCTTCCCCACTCAGGACAGGGTGCCAGCAGCGGTCTCTGGGTTCAGCTGGTAACGAGCTCGTGCTTCTCCGGGAACGGCTGCAGCTGAGCCACGGTCGCTCCTGAAGTATTTGAGACTCTGCCTCAGGTTAGACACCATGCGGATGAGCGCGAGGAGCTGGTGCCCTGTTCTTGGCATCCTGCCACTGTTTTCTCTCCTGCTCTCCCGGCGAGGTCATTCTTTCTACCTCTTGTCATATTAGTCGCCTGTTTGAATCCCTTTCTCCCTCTGCAACATCTTTCTTCTCTCCTCCTCCCTTGCTTCAGCAAATCAGATGTCCTTTTCAGCAGAAACAGGAGCCACTGCTCTGTCCAGTTCAAGCCACTTCAGCTCTGCCTAGTTTTTGGCCGGGTTTCTTTCTTAGAATAAATAGTGGGGGTTAGACAGTGAGCGTTTGCAAAGCTGCTTTCTCCTCCTTGTTCCTCTAGTCTCAGAGCAGGGTAGAGGGAAGGCTCAGGGTACGGAGCCAGCTCTCTAATGCTTAATGTTGTGTCCTGTGGAGGGATCCCAATGTTTGGTACCTGCTGTAGGAGTGAGGCCATTCCCACCCTTAGCAGGGATTTTTCCCTGCACATACACACTGTGGCACGGGCAAGAGTTTGGCACAACCACCAGTTCACCTGTTCCTGTCCAGCTGGGGGACAGTGGTATGCAGAAAACACCAGGTTCTTAATGGTGGTGTTAACCCTTTGCTCTTGAGGATTAGAGTGACCTGACGAAACATGCTGTATTTACACCTTTTGCTTGGCAAGGCGATACCCATCTGCCTCGTGTCTTGCTAGATTGGGGCAGACAATCAGGCATGTTTTATAATGCCATTATTCTGTTGCCTGGAGTATGATGTTTAGACATCTGTATTCACACAAGCAGGTCAGAAGTCCTGATGCAAACACTACCAGTTATAATCGGGGCTAGGAAAGGTCACCCACAGGTAATAAAGATAGCTACAAACTCCTTCCACCCCTGACTCCCCAACCCCGGGCCAGGGCTTGATATCTCTACTACAAATCCTCTTATAGTGAGTGAGAATTTCCGCTGCTTCTGCACTCCAGGCAGGATTCACCAGATGTTAATAATGTGCTTATTTTCTCTAAGTGCTATTTTGGCATCGGTGTTAATTACAATTTATATTCTGCAACATTTACACTGGGAAAAGAACCCACCCTAATAGTCCCCAATTGGCAGAGCCGGGCTATTAAACATAGCACCATATGTTCTGAGCAGAGCAATATATGGGACTCGGAGCCCACTCAGCCCTGAGACTCCGGCGTGCAGCATTAGAGGAGGAGAAGAGAATGGAGAGAGGGGTGTTTTGTTCCTAGCTTTTATTTAATATTAAATTCCCCCTCCTTTTCTTTGGCCTCTGTCCCCGTCTCTCCAGAAATCTCCCTCCTGCTATCTGTGAGCATCTAATGAGGTGATCTCTGAGCCTGCTGATGCCACTGTCCGTAGTCTAAAATAAATGAATTCAATTACAGAAGGTGCCCTTTTCACAGGGTCTGCCTCTGCAGGATTCCCAGTCCCTGCTGGAGTGTTTCCCGCTACGCTCCAAATCAGACCTACAGTCTTTGGGGACTGCAGAAGAAATCTTTGCTTTGACCACCAATGAGGTGTCCGTGCTTCTCTGGGAGGATATTCTGGGACAAGTGCCATTAGTGGGTAAAATCAGAAGTTGTTTGCTGCTTTGCTAATGTCCAAAGTCATACATTTGGTTCCTGCAGGCGGGGAGGGTCTAGACCTGAAGAGTGACGGTGGTTTTGGTGTGGGGAATTTGGTGGGGCGGTCATCAGTGTTTAGGACTGTAGGTTAAAGGATTGCTTCCTCAGCCGTTTTGTGAAGCTGATTTCATGCTCTCTTTAGAAAACAGCAGCGTAGCTACTGCTCAGTTTGGAAAGAGGGCTGTACAGCAGCAGCCTCTCCCTTCGGGAGAGCTTGGACTGCAGTCGCTCGTCTCTTCGGGGAGGTGGTTTGGCAGGAGGAGAAGAGATGGGAGTGAAAGGAGGCAGGGCAGGAGTGTGGTGTGGACCTCGAACTGGAAGTCAGACGTGCACTGTGAGACTTGGCCTCAGTTTCCCCACTTGTGAATGGGGAGCAGGGCTCACCTGCCTCCCACAGTGGACTTTGCAGGGGTGCAAGGTGCTCTCTCCCCGCCACCCCCCACAAGGCGAGGTGGTGCTCCCCTGGGAGGAGAGGGCAGGGCTGGAGCTGCTAACGCAGGCTGACGGGTAGCAGAGCAGCGGCGCTGCTCCCGTTCATTCGCATGACTGCCGCCTCCTCTGCTGAGGCACGTGAGACTCCCAGGGGAGCAGCGCAGGATCTGTCCCTTCTCTTTGCTGATTTTCAGAGGCGTGAAAGTCCTGGGGCGACGTACAGAAACGGGACCATACATTGTGTGGTGCTGGGTGCTTTCTCCCAGCAGCCTTGTTTGTTTGGTTTTTTTTTTTTAGCATGGGGTATCTCCCTGCAGCTGCGGAAATGTGTGGCTTTTCCGTTTGCAGAGTTAATTGATGCAGAAGGGTGTATTTGTCAACTTAAGGGAGATGCAGTCCCACCTTGGCCAGTCCCAGTGGAGGGTGTCCAACCAAAGCTCCTCGCCCTTGCCTGCAGAGAGACCTGTGCAGGGAGCCATGCTGGGTATTGCAGAGGCAAGTCTCCTTCCATTGCAGCTCTCCTGCCTCTCTGATTAGATGCGCAGGCAGCCGGGGTACTCTTGCAGGAGAATCATTTCCATAGAAACCAATTGGGATGTTGTACGGGGAATAATGATTAATAGTGAAGGGATGTTGCCTCGGGCCCTTTTCATTTTTTAGGGGGCAGCAAGGGACGAACTGGAGCACAGGCAGGGGGACAGGCAGGCTCGAAAACTAATGGAAACCATCCCTTCCATTAATTTCCAGGGCAGCTTCCCCCTCTTCTCTTCCTACCCTGCCCCCCACTGCTGCTTCTCAGCTTTCGTCAAATTTTCAAAATGGCTAACCTGGTTAGAAATAATCATAATAATAAAAAAGGATGGATGAGGTCTGACTACTAACATTGTTGCTGTTAGCAGCAGGATTTCAGCCATAAAACATGAAGCAAGGGAGGCATTGACCTTTCCGCTGTTTGAAATGAATGGAGACATCAATATCTATTGTTTTGTGGCATTGACCTCTGACGCTCTCGTTTCACCCTCCCCTTTCTTTTTTTTTAATTTCCCCCTGACACTCGAGGAAAGGGGTCAGTTTGTACCATCTATTGATCCCGATCTTACTTGGTGATAGGGAAATAATTAGAATTTTAAAGATCTCTGCTGTATGCTGGCGAAATACATACACAGACGTGCGCTCTAAGCCCCCGCTTCCTGCGTTGCATTCTCCCCCATTTCTTGCGGAGATTCAAAGCTCTGAGATCTGAAGGAAGAGAGATCAATATAGGTTTAATCATGATGGGGTTTTTATTTCAGTTTTTTAAATGGTAAAGTGTAACGTTTTATGTTAATGTTGTCGGAGTCTGGCTGCCTGGTGCCTTGTTTTATTTATTGTTTTAAGTAGCCCCTTCTTTTGTGAACTTCATCTATGTACAGAGAATGTGAAATCAGGCATTGCTAATTAGCTGTATGACAATTAAGTAATGTAGCACAAAACCATTAGGACACTGGATTTGTTTTTGAAGTTTGTCCTTTGAAGTGGAAGCTGCAACTCCCTGCCCAAGGCTGCTGGGGAAAATGTTTTTCTATCAAAACTTACTTTGAAAATAAAATGTCAGTGTAAGAGTCCCTATTTCTGTCATCTCTCCCTATAAACAGCGGGTGGAAATTGTTTCTCATTGTAAAAACTGCTGGCATTGATAGAGAGGGGAATTCAGAAGAGCATTAAATGGGCAGTTGGTCTCCAAACACCCTCGGTTCTGGTAGAGACATTACCAAAACTGCTTGTTTAGCCTCTTGAAAGAGAATGGTGCTGCTTTAGGAGAGAAGACCTAGGTCCCAACCCCCGCCCTGGAGATGGCAAAGGGAGGTGGCCCTCAAAACTGCGGGTTCGCCTCTGACGCCTCAAGTGCCATCAGGATGCGGCGCAGCCTGGTCGCGAATACCAGCAAGCTCCTCGGTTCGGGCTCCTCCATCTGTGCACTTGTTTGACACTTGTGTTTGCATCTGGCCCTTTGTTCTAGTAGTGAGTTGAATTCTGAATGTGCAACTTTCATGTACGCTGGTGGCATGTAAAACTTCAAATAAAGAGTGAAACTGATTTTGAACCCGGTCCCTTTCGTCACCTCCTGCCTCATATTTCCCTTTAAAACCGAAGCCCAAAGCCATCCTCCTCGGAGGCACGCTTTGGTGTCGCATTTTAAGTTTAAGCGATGTGAAGTGAGGTGCTGTGGCGAGGTGTGTGTGGGCAGGGACATGCCTGGGTGTAGACCCAGTCTGGACTGGGCGCTGTGGAGGTGTCACCCGCTGGGAGTGCTGGGGTGAGCGGTGCTAATGGGGTTTACAGCCCTGCTCCCCCAGGTCTGAGGTGTGAGGATGCTGTTCTGTGCACCCTGGTGCTTATGGCCATGGGCTCAGCTGCGTGTTAGGGAATGCTTTTCCTCTGTGGATCCCCGAGCACTCAGCTCCTGAGCCGTGTCGCTGTGGGACACAACAACCGTTATCCCTGGGTAAGTGAGCCAAAGAGACTTGCGGAAGGTCCCTTACCCTGAGAAACTCCAGGCGACAACCTGTGCCTTGCTCTGACAGCTCCAACCCTCGGGTGGCAGCCTAGACCTGCTCCCCTTCTTTGCACGAAGCCAAGAGCTGAAATCGAGGGTCTCGTTAAATGTGAACTGGGGCGGCCAAAATCCCATTAAAGCACCGTGATTGCACGGACGTAGTTGAGCTGGGATGGCTGATGCTATGGGGAGGGGAAGCTGCTATGGTGGAAGTGGGCGGCATGGGCTGCTCGCGATGAAGGGAAAAACACTGCAGGCATGAACCTGCCCTGGCAGCAGCCCTTCTGCCCTTGCAGCCATGGCATGGCGCGCTTTCCTTGGATCCTGGGGGCCTGCGGTGGTGGCTGGAAGCCTATTGCCACCAAATATTGAAGGGGTGGAGGGGAGTGGGATGGATGTGCTGGACCGCAGCCCTGTGCACGATACAGCTGGGGCAGCGCCAGCCCTGGGCTTGCCTGTGTGGTAAGGCTGACCCATGCTAAAGAAAATATGCATCCTGCTGAGCTGCCTCTTGTGTTGCTGCTTCTAGGGTGCAGGACAGTGATAGACGAGGAAGCCGGGCTTCAGGTACTTGCAGCACCTACTTTGGGTTAAAAACCCCACAAAATGAACATGCAGGAGGAACGGCTTGGTGGAAAACGATGCAGCTCGTATACCCACGTGCCTAAGTCAGCACACCCCAGGTAAGTGAAGCAGTAGGAGATCACTCAAAATTGATGTGTGATCGGATTTTAAAAGGTGGGTGAGTTGTGGAGGACTGCAGCAAATCACGTGGGCTGCAGTCTCCCCCCACAGTGATCCAAAGTCCTGCGCCGAGTTTTATTTCAGGGGGGATCACGGGCTGTCTTGTTTTTCTGTTCTGGCAGGTCTGCTCAACAGGGCACAGAGCAGAGACCCTCCCTCCATCCCTCTTTACACTTGTGTTTAAGTTATGGATTTTATTGTTCCAATAACTTTTATCTAAACGTGGTTTTGGGGGAGGGAGGAAAGAGATAAGGAGGGAGGAGGCTGAGGAAGGAATGTGCTTTTGGACTCTGCTGAGCCTCCAACTTATCACCAGGGCTTGCCGTGGGGTTTCGCCGTTAATGATCCCAGAGGAGAAGTTAACGGGGAAATGGCTGAAAGGGCCATGGTCGATACCATACGCTGGTGGGAGGAAACCCTGGGAAGGCCCGTGCGGAGCAGCCCTCTTCCCGTTTGGTACTGGTCTTGTGCCCTCTGCCAGCTTACCTGTTGGCAAGGAGGGACATGGCTTGGGTTCCAGGAGGGGGAACTGCAGCCGAGGTTGAGCGTGGGGCAGAGCTCAGCCTGGCAGGGGGAGAGACCTCCCGCAACCGCTTGGATGTCTCCGTGTGCTTCTGGTTTTGCCCTCGCCTATACAGCCATTTTTTGGGCAAATGGAGTGTTGATCTCTGCAGGGAGAGGGGGCAAGAGACACTGCTGCTTGCTGTGGGGAAGGAGGAGGCTGGGCAAGTGCTTCAAACCGGGTCCTGGCAATCCCAGATGTGTTTAAAGAGGAGAAAAAATGAAATTGGGAAGGGTAGTGGCTTGCAGTGTGGGTTTTCTCTCTCCTTTCCTGCCTGTCTCCTGATACGGTGGATGACCTCCCCCTCCGGAGGTGCTCAGTAGCCCCTGGGCTCTCGAAGAGCTTTGGTCTAGTGGTGGCTTGCGGATGTGCAGACCTCGGAAGACAGTGCCCAGATCCTTGTCACCCTCCAGACCCAGCTGTGTGGAGGGTGGGAACTGCTGCTGGACAACAAGGCTGTGCCCGCCTTTGCCGTGCGAAGGGGACAGGAGACCTCGTATGTGCAGGTCTGGGTCGTTAATGATTTCCTCCGCCTGAGGAAGTGCCGCGCAGTGCGGGCAGCGGCTGTCCCCTGCTCCCTTCCTACCTCTCTGCGTCCCTTTTCTGTCCAACTGGCTTTTTGCTGCCTGGTTTAATGGGGGTTGCTGGGAAAGCAGCTCTGCAGCCTGCGCCTGTCGGGCAGAGGGTCGGTGTGGGGAGCTGAAGCAGCTGCAACGTGCGCTTGGGGTGGGAAGAAGTCCTGGAGATTCAACGAGGGGCAGCAGAAAAGGCATGAGAGCGAAGCATCTTTAACTATTTCTAGCTCTGGAAAGAAACTGGCTGGAAGTTGTAGATAAGGGTTTGGGGAGGACGTTTAAATGGACCAGATGATCCACTTCTCTCCTGCCTGGAGATCTGGTCCACTTCTCTCTTTGTAGAGCCTCTTGCTACTGGATACCTGAGCACTGCAGGCCAAAATGGAAAGCGTGGATGAGCGCTAATGCTGCTCTCTGGGCTGGTCCACCCGATCTGGTTCTCATAGCCCTTATCTCCCACCAGCTGCTCTTCAGCATTCAGTGCATCTTGGGCAAGAGCACCTCAGAGTGGGCAGGTCTGCAGGGTGCTGGGTGAAACGCCTCCCAGACCTTCGTCTGAGCCTACACCGCTGAATGCTTGTTCTTCCATCTGCTGTGACCTTGTCTGGGAGGTCTGTAGACCTGGGATGGCAGGAGGAGAGGTCCTCCGGGTCTGTGCTCTGAGAGTGACTTCTCACCCCTGGATCAATTTGGGAGCAGCTCGTGCCTCGCTGGCTCCAAGGTGGAGGATGAGGAGAGTATGGGGGAGAGAGGCCAAATTGCTCCACCTCCCGGAGCTTCGTCTGTGGCCGCAGGATGCAGCTGACAATTCCCAAGGCGCTAATTTTGTGCTTGCTACTTCCCAGGCCCCAGAGATAACCTCTCCCCAGGTGAGGCAGAGGTGGAGGACACGTGCATGGGTGAGAACCTGTGTGTGAGCGAGGTTCTGGTGCTGGGATACGTGGGAAGTCTTGGGAGGGAGCAGGAGGAGAGGAGAAACGGTGTTGTCAGGGCATGGACAAGCAGTATCCCCCATTCCGTCCCTGTGATCCAGCTGCTTTTGTGCTGTCCCCATGAACGTGACGGTTCTCGTGGTGATGTGGACTGTCCCATCAAGCAGAGGTGTGGAGTGGGGTGGTCCTGTAGTGCCATCCTTTGGGGCTGGGGGCCATGGTGGCTTTCTGGTTCTCATCGGAGTGGACTCCAGTGTTCTATTCCCGTTTCACCGAGCTTGAATCTTATTTCTGGTGTGCCAGCGAAGGGCTGCATGGAGCGGGAGAGCCACAGCGGGTGGAGAAGAGGAGGAGAAGGATGATTTTCTTCTCTCCCATATGAAGCACGGACGGATGGAGAAGTATTTCTGAACAAACAAGTCTCTCATCCCCGGCTCCTGGAAGCTGCATTATCAGAGTACCATCGCTGTCCTCTCTTCTCCTTCCCCCTGATAAACAAGAATTAAAAATACAACTAATAAAAGCCTTTTGCTTTCTCTAGGAGGAGGGGAAAAAGAAAAAAAAAAAAAAGAGCCTTGAAAATGCTAAAGGACATAAAGGGCATTCATGAAAGGGTTGGATGGTGGTTATTGCAGCAGGGGGAAAAACAACATTATTTCACTGTGCAGATAAAAGGAAGTGGAAAAGCAGCATATTTATAGCTAGGGAGCCTGGATTCCTTGTTAAGCCGCTATTATCAAATTAATGTCAAAATGCATCAAACAGGCACGAGTGTTCTGGGCCCCTTATGCAAAGTGCTTGCAAATTGGTTACAAATACATTTGTTTACAGGGTACGAGGCAGGAGCGAGCTAATTAGTCATTGTAGCAGGGTTGTTTTGTGTCTTTTTTTAAAATTTTTTTGGCAATTACACAAACAAGCTGTTCTGAAGTATAAATACGCTCTGCGTTACAGTCCCTTTAAAAGGGAATCAAATAGGAATCGCAGGACGCGGAGGGCTTGACGTGAGCGGCGTGGAGTTCCGTTGCCTCTCCTCCCTGGGCTCCGCTGGGAGCTCACCTGCGGGAAGTGGTGTGAACACCCACCTGAGAGCATCGGGGCGATGATTTGTGGGCGGAAAGGGAATGGCTGGTGGTTTTGGGTCCTCTGGGGGGGGCTGATAGCTGCCCCTCGTGGATGGGGATGGCTGTAACTGCTTCAGATAGCTGAGTTCTTCGGATGCCACGAGGTTGCAGCCATGTCCCATGCTGGGGACTGGCCCTTTTGATAAGGGACCTGTTAAGGTTCCAGCTGCCCATCAGTATCCTAGGAATTCGCTTTGGTCCTGGGATATTTTTGGGTGCTTTGTCTGTCAGCAGCTGCCAGCTCAGGTCGTGCAGCAGCTTGTGGCCAGCCAGTGGTTTCGGGGGATGCTTGGACTTAGAGAGCATCCCATGCCTGGGTGATGGCATCCACTTTGCATGAAGAAAGGAGTCTGGTGTGAGCTCCCCCAGGTGAACAAACATGTCTTGGGGGCTTCTTTAACCAAACCACGGGCTGTGCCTCCCAAACCTGTTAATGAGGAAGCGAAGCAGGAAAGCTTATCTGATCCTCAGCTGTGGGAATGGCTGGGGAGGGGAATTAGCTTGGGGGGCAAATGGAAACTTCCCACTGCCCTACATCTTAATGCGTCCCGTTCTGGGAGTAAATCACACCTCTGCCACTCAGGGAAGCTGCTAATTGAATCTGCTCTGGTGGGGGAGGATAAAGCCAAGGGGGTTTTATTACCATTATTATTATTATTTTTAATTCACTAGGAAAAAGAAAGGAGAGAGGAAGAAACAAGCTGTTGCCCCTCTCGTGCCGGAGGCCCCAACATTTCTTGGCAGAAGGTGTGCAAACAGCCCTGCAGCTGCTTCACCGTTCGGATTAGTATCTGGTAAATCTGCCCTTCAGGCTGGAATAACCCTTCTGAGCAGGTCCTGTGCTACCAGAGGTGCTGGGAACAATGAGTTTAATGCCATCGTAAAACCCTACTGTGGTTTCCATTCCCTCGAGGGGGGCAGTGACCGTGCAGGACGGCTGTGCTCAGCATGGCTTTCATACTGGCACTTCCCAGCCAGCAAAGCCTGGGGTGTATCAGATCCCTCCACGGTGTCGATGGAGCTGGGTGGCTTCTCAAGGTCCCTTCTGGGGTTGGAGCTTTCTTCTCAGAAGCCCATAGGCTTGGTAGAGCTGAAGGGACATGAGCCTGGTTGAGCTCCACAAACGAGGTTCCTGAAGGTAGTTGATAATCCCAAGTGTGCTGAAGAGGTATTTTGTGTCTCCAGCCTCCCAGCTCTTCCATGGTTTGCAGATGTTGGGTGCAGCCCATCACTAGGCTCATCTGGGTGGGAAGTGAAGGCCACAAAGCGTGGTGGGGGAAGGCAGGGCTTTCACCAGCCTCTTGCAGAAGCTCTGGTATTTGCACCAGGTTTTATTCTTTTAAAACCTCTCTCTGCACTTAAGACCTCCTTTTCAGTGGTACCTTTGAACTCCGAATCTCTCGTTACCACTTTCTTTCTTCTCCGGTTGACTTTTGCAAGCTCATTTGCCACGGGGAGGGTGACCGGCTCCATCAGGATCAGGGTGTATGATTTTGAGGAATGTTCCTGTTTCCAGCGTAATCCTACTCCTGTCCTACAAGCTCTGCAGGAGCACGGCTCAGCTGGTCAGCAAAGGTGTGAGCAACCTATTGCAATCAGGCTTTAACTAGGCGCCCAGTTGTTTTAATCAGAATGTGTCTCTCTTCATTTATAGCTGGGTCAAGGCTCTGATTTGACTGTCGTCTCCTGTTATTGCTGGTGACCGTGTCAGGGGAACGGATCCTGCTCTGTTTTGAGCAGTTGGGTGTTTCACGACCTGCTTTTTTTATGCAGGGTTGTGCCGGCGTCTCCTTGGGGGAGATGGTTAGGAGCAGACTTCAAATTCCCACCCTCTTTAAGTTACGCTGGTTTGTACCTTTCTTCTTGGATCAGTGCTGACCTCCAGCTGGATGAGGTCTTCTGTCCTTCTCAAGATTTTACTCCCCTTGAAATATTTGCCTTTCAGATGAAATTCCCCCAGTGTCTGGTCTAATAGTTCTTGTATTCCTCTGCCTTTACTGAAAACACTTCTCAAATTTAAAATTGCACTTGCCTTTTCACCCATCGGTGTCTCTCGATCAGTTCCTGATGTCCCAACACACCTGGATCCATCCCTACCTCACTACTTTCCGTGCAGGTTGCCGCCTTATATCCAAAAATTGTCCTCGCTGAGTGTGTCACCTTCCCCATCGTGCTGCTGGTGGCCACCTTCCTTCCATCATGCTGCTCCTCAGGACCACCCCGTTCCCAGGGGAAACCAGCTTCTCCTCCCAGAGCTGCTGCCATAGACGTTTCTTTTTGTGCCAGGACTGGTTGTGATCCCAGCGCTGATCTTCCTTTCTCAAAAAAGTCAGGTGGTGCTAGGGAAATCCAATATGATCTTACTCGTTTTGGGTGTAGGTGACAACATGTTGGTCCCACGTGTATTTTTGCTTTACACAGCGTCTCTCTAAATGGACTTTAGAGCCTCAGTTTACTACTGGCATTGGCCTAGTGGTCTTTCATTTCTCCATTGAGTTGCTTTCTCCTTTCCTAATGACGGGGATGGCGTTTCCCCTCTTCCTGTGCTGTGATACCACTCACATCTTGCTAACGCCGTCTGTCAAAATCCTGTGGTTCCTTGAGATGGTTCCTTCGACGCTTTGGGCTGGAGGTTCTTCTGCACATCTCCCTTACCGACGAGGTTCTTCTGGGTCTGTACCGCCTTCTCTGGGCTGCAAGATGCCCGTAGTAAGAGCCAGCTACTCCTGATGGCCATCACACAACTTGCAGCTCACCCCGGTGAGGGATGTGGTGGTGACTGGATGCCTGGATGGAGCTGTGTTAGCAGGTGGGCTCAATGCATGGACCCTGCGCTGGATTAACCACAGGAATCCATCTCTTTTTACAGTCTTGGATTAAAAAAGAAATCATTAAAAGACTTGAAGAAAGCCTCAAGTGTACGTCACTCAAAGGGCTTATAAGTTACAGCAGACCCGAGTGAAGGTGGTGCAGGCAGCCCTCCTTGTCTTGGCAGGAGGACACAATCTCTCCTTACGTTACCAGGAGACCCAAAATGCTCAGGGTCTTCCCAGTGCGCTGGTCCTCTGGGAATGCCATGGTGACTCCTAGTTTGCTTTCTCCTTCCCTGTCCACAGCCCTGCCGACGCCAGCATCGCCCAATGCCTGGATCAGATGAGGTCAGCTCAAGAACGATGAATGGCCGCGCTGTGGTGAGCCCCGTGTGCCGGCGCTGGTCGGAGCAGCAGGGAGAGCTGGGCTGGAGGGATGGGCAGCGCATGGAGCATCGCCTGGTCTCCTGGATGACACAGTGGGCAGGTTTGAGCATTTTCAGACACTCTGTGGGGATGCTGATGGTGATGTTTCTTCTGTGAGGAAGAGCACAAACCTTGGGACTGCAGACCACGGCCAAGTCAGTGCCTTCTGCTCTTGAGGCAAGACGCAGTCTTTGATGCAAACACCTCACAAAAAACCTTGATTTACACCGAAATGAGCCCGTGGCTTTAACCCCGGGGCTTCTGCGTTGGCGTGTTGAAGGGTGCGTGTATGCACACGCAGGCACTTTCCTGCCTCTGGGCGAGGATGAGAGAGCAAACATGTGACAGATGTTAGTCACTGCTGGCGGTGGTGGGGATGCTTCCGTGATGAGCACGCCAGGAGGACCTGAGCGGAATAGAGCGGAATAGGTAATGAGTGCGGGAGGGAGGATGGGAGCAGGGGCAAGAGGAGGGTGTTTTGGAGTGGACGAGTTTTTGTTGGTTTCTGCTGAAACCTGTGGATTCCCTGGGGTGGGATGGGGAAGGCTGGGAAGTAGCTCCAGGTGGCTGGAGCTGCAGAGCCTGGTGATTTTGCCTTGGTGGGATGGGATGATGGGGCAGGACGCAGATCTATGCTCGATTTTTCTTCTGCGCTGTTAATTAACATAGCGAAGGTGAAGTCTTTCTTGGAGACATGGGCGTGAGCACGGATCAGTGTGGCAGTGACTTCCAGGCTGCCTTTTGAACTGAAACCCTTCAGTTGCCAAATGTGCCCAAAGTACGCAAGGACCATACTCGTCGTGTCCTTGGAGGTGTTCCTCGATGGCCGCCTCTCCCATGTCCAGAGGGGATGGCAGCGCTGCCCCTTGGTTCTGGCTCCTGTACCCACCAGAGAAAAGAAGGTTCCCGTAGGATTGAGGTTTCCAAGGCTTCTTAAACTCTTGCAACCAAGAGGGAAACATCACAGTTCTCCAGTCCTTGTGCTTCTTGAGCAAATGGCCAACGGATGAGGAGTTTCCTCCGGGCTGAGGGACTACACTTGAGTCCTGGCCGTCGCCTGCCCAAGGGGCAGGAAAGGTGTAGAGATATGGGGACAGACCCAACACTGTGGCTGGGGGACAGCAGGGACACACAGAGGGCTTGGGGACATGCCAAGGGTTTGCTCGACTCTGTTCTCAGCCCAGAGCTGGTGGGTCCCTCACGGGGGCCATGGCAGTGGTGATTCCCCTGGCCGTGGGAGCGAGTGCCGGCGTGGTGCGAAGCTTGGCAGAGGCGGGGTGCCCGCTGCCTGTCCGATAAGGCTTCAAGTGCTGCTGGCAGTTAGTATTAACCGGGCATCCTCTTCCTCTGCCCGGGGAGGTGTGGGAGGGCTGGGGGGGACCCCCGTGGCCAGCCCGAGGGCTGAGCCAGGCTGGGACAGCGGTGTGGCCTCTCCTGATAAGCCGCTCTGTTTTCTGACCCGGCAGATTTACAGCCGGGGAGCGGGGCGGGGGGTGCCGTGTTTTCGGCCCGGTGATTTATAGCGGCTCGGGGCGGCAGCTGCTTCCCTCTCTGGCAAGGTCTCGGCGCTTGCACCAGGTTTTATGGCTGCCGTGACTAAGCCGTGGGCGAGTTAAAGGCTCAGCCAAGGTCACTGCGTGGTGGGACACAGGTGGGAGCAGGTCCCTTTCAGCCATGGCTTGGAGAACGTCCCCATCTCAGCGCGGGGAGGGCTGGGGCTGTCAGTGTCCCCGGGGAGGGGGCTGCCTCGGCTCTGCTGCTGTGCAGGGCTGGCTTCATGGCAACAGGGATGCTTTCAGCCCTCTGATCCCCCACCCCGTGTGCTGGAGGCTGCCAAAGACACAAGTGAGATGAGTTTGAGGTTCTCAGCTCTCAGACCCATGCAGGAGGTGGGACCCCCCGCCACGAGCATCACCAGCAAGCGATGCCTGCGCTGCCCGGTCGCTTTTCCACACGTCCCTTTGATGCAGACCGAGCAATGCTGGGACGGATGAGCTGTGGCAGGCGAGGAGGAGGAGGATGAAGAGGAAGGAAAGGTCAGATGCCGCCACCACTCTCCCTTCCATGCGCAGGCTCCTGCCCGGGTGATCTTCCCAGCTCTTCTGGTTTGTTTTAGAGGCAGCGCGGGGGCCCCAGAGCCCTGCAAACCCTTCGCACTCTGGGTTTTATTGGCATGTGGAAATAGTTTTGTCTGGTTTCAGATCTGGCTGATCACTAACCTTCCCACTGCCCTCCCCCCAAAAAGGGCTGACAACCACGGGCAACTCAGCCGCGCTCGTCTTCCTCCCTCTTTCTTTTTTCTCCCCACTTTGTTCTCCGAAATCCCAGCTGCTGCCTTTCTCCCCCCCGCCTTTCCTATCCTTGCACCTCAACTGCGAAAGAATTATCTGGTTTTTGTATAGAAGCTCTTTTTTGAGGCGGTTGTACTTCTCCCCCCAGTCCCGGGGGTCTCAGGGTGCTTTGCTGTGCTCCATCATCCTCCTCGGGGCTGTGCAGGGACAGAAGCAATGAGGCAGCTCTGGGGACCCTTGGTGTCCCCCCTGGGCTGGCAGTGGCAGAGGGGGAGCCTTGGCAGAGGCGAGGGTGCCAGCATCTCCAGAGCCCTTGCATTTCCTCTCCAATGGAGAAGCCTGGCAGATCCTGGGGGCCAGAGCCACCACATTCCTCCCTTTTTTATCTCTGGCGAAGCGCTGACGTGGGGCATTCCTGGCGAGCCGGCTCCTGCGGGATGGGAAGGGATGGGACGGGGCAGGTCTCCTCGGGGCTGTGAGCTGCTCTCCCATATACTGTGGGCTCCTTCCAGGACGGTGTGTTTATGTGCCAGAAGAGCTGCCAGGTGCCAACCCCCATCCAGGCTGGGATCCCCCGGGACCCCCCCTGGAGCGTCTGCCCCGGAGGGGTCTGCAGGGGGGACCCCAGCCCCAAGAAAGGGCTGAGCCGGGCTGCCCCTGGCTCAGGCGGTGGGGTGGATGCCAAGGTTGCTTCTGTGGTTGCTTTGGGTCTTGTCCTCGACCCTCTCCCCAGGCAGACGTCCCCACCACCACAGCTTGTGACACGGCTTTGTCCTCGCTCCTGGGCAGCCTTCCTGGCAGCCAGCCCCAGAGCAAAACCACCAACCCTCCAGCGAGGGTCTGGGTGAAGACATTCAGACCTTGGGCTCAGGCCGCCCAGGGTGATGTTGCAGCCCTGGTGGGTGCAATGGGAGCCTTGCAGAGAGGAAGAGGAGGAATGGTGGTTTCAGAGGAGAAGAGGTGGATCGTGATTGGGTAGTTGAGAAAGGAAGAGTTGGTAAGTGGGAAGGACCCTGAGCAAGCATGATCCATATGGGATGGAGCAAGGAGGAGCCTTTGGAAATGGTTATCTATCTTCTTGCTGATAGGAAAGCCTCCTCCTGCCGTCTGCCTGGAAGGTCCTGCTGGATGCATGGGTTGACCACGTGCTTTGGGCATTCTGGCTTTGTCAGCAGTAGATACGTAGGACCCTGAGCTCTGGACACCCCTCTGGCGTGGTAGGATGTGATCTCAGGAGCTGGTGGCCATTGTACAAGATGACACACCAGGAAAGATGGATGCCCCTGCTCATCCTGCAGCGGGCTCTGGCGAGGAAGGCTGCTGAGGTAAGTCCGTGCTGGTGCCTCCTTTGTCTTTCAAAGAGTACCCTGGGGAAAGGGGATACAGCCAAGGGCAGCAAGACCAAGCAAACACTGGAGATGCATGACCCAGTGACCTACTTGATACCTGAAGAGATGCTTGGTGTGAGCTGGGCAGGGGGTCCCCAATGTCCCCACCCACCCTTCCTGGCCGCTGGCTCCCCTTCCCAGTGCTCAATGGCTTTTTCTGCCTTCAGTCTTGTCCCCCAGCCCCTGCCCTGTGAAGGCACCTGGGCAGCTTCAGCAGGGAGGAGGAAACTTTCCCGGACTTCCCAACCTGAGCCCTGGGGTTGTTCCCTGTGCCCAAATCTCCGCCAGGGATGCTGGCTGCCGCTCCTGCTGGATTACCGCCGCCCCTGACAGCGTGCAGCGTGTAACAAATGGCTCCCTCATCAAATTTGGGCTAAATTGCACGGATTAACTCGCCAAGACCATCTGTCCGAGCTGTCCCAGCTGAAATGGAGATGACTGCAGGCTGAGGAGCGCTTGCCTGGACGTCCTGGGAGCTGGCAGGAGCCAGGTGAGGAGCAAGAAGAGGAGGAAGGCAGCGTGTGACACACTGAGAGAGTCCCTTCTAGGCGGTGGGAAAACCCTCCTGCGGGCTTCGTCCTCCTTTGGGTGGGTTCTGGCAGCCCAGAAAGCACTTTGCATTGGTCTGGTACCTCCTCCTTCCCCTTTTGCCTCTCCAGGAGACCGTGCCTCCAAGTTAGCATCTCCCTGGGTGATCGCTTTTTTTTCTTTCTTTTGAAATAATTTTAAATACATGACTGGCAATTCAAGAGAAAATAGAAGAAATGCTTATTATTGCTGAGGACCTCAGCCCAGCTGGAGGAGATGTGTTCCTTTTGTGTGATGAAACATCCGTCAGGGAACAGTCATGCAAATTTCTTTCGCTTTTCTTCTCCTTACCTATTTCATTGATCCGGAGCCTATTGCAGTCGGCTCACGGAGAGAGAGGTTTGTTAATTCAGGAGCCTTGCAAAGCCTTGCTGGGTGGAAGATGGGAGTTTGCTGAAGCTCCTGGCTCGAGGACATGTTTTGTGCTGTGAGAGGGGATGGTGGCAGCGTGGGCTGGGACACCAGCCCTCCGAGCGAGCTGGGAGACGTGTCTGCTCTGGTCCCTGGGCACCGTGAGCTGCCGTGGTGCCCGGAGTGGCCCTGGAAAAGTAGGAAACTGGTCGCCAGCTCTGACAAAGCTGCTTTCTACCCCGGGAAGGGACGAGGACCCTTGGTCACACTGCTGGGACAATCACCACCAGCCCCAGAGTGCTGGGTCACTACCCCAGCGAGCCAGTAAACGTGAGTTAAACCCTTAAAATCATGAGGTGGACTTAAAAAACCCCAACTATGAGTTTATAGTTGTTTTTATTATTATTCTAAGTCTCTTCTGTATGTCTGGGTGTTTTCAGGAGTCACCTGTCAAGCTTTTCTCTGCAGTTGGGAGGTTCAGGGTGCTGTAGCTTGCAGTGGGGTGGGTTAGTGCTGTTTCGTGTTGAAGAGAGGGGATTCCAGCCCAAACGCTGGCTGAGCGCCCATGGCCATGTCTCGGGAAAGATGGCAGGCTGTCTTGCGTGGTTTGAGTCTTCTCCTTCATCAGTCTTTCCTTCTGGGAATGAGGAGCAGACGGAGATGCCTGGGTAAGGGCCTGAAGCTGATGTGGGGGGGGGTGTCTTCTGCTTTGGTCAAGGGGAAAAGCCAAACCTGTGTTCTTCTGGAAGAATTGCTTCATCGCTCAAGAAAATGTCTTTTTTGCTTGAACTGAGTATACCGGGGGGTTTTCCCCCCGCAGGCCCCTCTCTGTGTGTCTCAGGACGGCTCCGGTTTGTGTGCAGGGGGCAGGGACCGAGCCCTGGGGCTGGTGACTCCGGAGGAGTTAAGACACGTGTGGTGTCCCCACCGCGTGGGCTTGTGTGGCTGCAGAAGAGCCACCGAGCAGCCCTGCTGCTGAAGGAACCGGGGAGACACCTCATTAAAACAATTTTGGAGATATTCATCCAAGGAGAAACGTGAATTTCTTTTGCTCGCGCTGTCTTTCCTTCGGCGTCCTCCTCTACGAATCTCCCAGCAGAGGAATTTGCTGGTAGGAAACAGAAAACCCAGGGATGTCCAGGGGCTCTTGGCTGGAAGTGGAGCTGGGTGGTGGAAATCCAATGAATACCCGGAGTCCGCGGCCCTGGGTATTTCTTGCACTACAGATGCTAAATAACCATAACAACACCATGTCTTCCCAAGCCGCGGACTCACCCTGACGATGATTTTTCCTGTCGTTTCAGGTATCGCCTCCTTTCCCCGGGCTTTTCCTCAGCACAACGATGGCTTGTCTGAATAATTCAACTGAAAATTCAGGATCGCAAATAAATACAGGATAATTGCTAACAGCTCGCAGGCAATCCGCTGCCAGAGGAAGGCTAAACTCCTGGTGAATTATTTATCCGCTATGAATTATTCGCTCAGCCCCTGTTAGGGAAGAAAAGCTCCTTCCCAACCTTTGCCTGCCAAATGGCCTGGGCTGGGGGCGACTCTCCCCGTGCTGACTCAGCCCTTTCCAGGTGGTTCTTGGCTCCTGATGCTCCCCTGCCTGCATCTCTTCCTGCCTGCCTGCATCTCTTCCTGCCTGCCTGCATCTCTTCCTGCCTGCCTGCACCTCCTGCCTGCCTGCATCTCCTCCTCCTGCATCTCCTCCTGCCTGCCTGCACCTCCTGCCTGCCTGCATCTCCTCCTCCTGCATCTCCTCCTGCCTGCCTACATCTCCTCCTGCCTGCATCTCCTCCTGCCTGCCTGCATCTCCTCCTACCTACCCCCCTGCCTGCACCACCGGCAGGGAAGGGTCTCTGGGAAGCTCCTGCCCCACACGGTTTCTCAGCTCCTCCATGGCCCCACGGGTGTGGGGCAGAGGAGTCTGTGTGCCAAGCCCTGGGGTTGTGGGGACCTGACCCCTCTTTTTCAGCTCCCCGTTCCCCATGGTGTGGCCAAGCCCTGGCGTGAGTCCCCTCGGGAGGTGATGGCATCTTTCTGATGGGCTCTTGCACCCAGTGCGGGAGGAGACCCTCCGAAGCAGCCTGCCTGCAGGGTCAGTGCCCCCTCTACAGCCCGTGCCCCATAGGGAGAGTTCTGGAAAGCAGCAGGTCCTTGGGAGAAGGCAGCTCAGCTCCGGAGTGCTGCAGCCAACGCTGAGCCGGAGCCCGTCCTCCAGCAGTAGCACCGAGGAGGGTCTTCATCTCTGTGTCTGGTGCCACATACGGTGCCGCTGAGTGTTCTCAGTGTGTGGAGAAGCTCTGAGTAAACGTCTCCCTTTCGGGGGGCAGCGTGGGGGGGACCCCACGGCAGCTCCAGCCGCGCTGCGGGTGCCTGGGAGCTGCATGGCTCCTACAGCCTTGGGTCGCACCCGCATCCTTCCAGGGCAGGTACGAGGGTCTTAGTCCCAAACCATCCCGTGGCTGCGGAAATACATCTCTCCGTGGTGATCACGCGCTGCCTCGCACGGGGGGAGATGGAAAGGGGTCCCTGGGTGCTCTTCCCACCTATGAGCCCTGGAAAGAGCTTCCCCGGTGTGGGGATGGAGTCAGGGATAGAGTCAGAAGAGGGATGCGGGCTGGAGGTTTCCTGCAGGATGCTTAAATGCGGTAACATTGCAAAACGGTCCGTGGTGAAGTCTCGCAGCCTCCGGGCTGAACCAGGTGCCTGGGAGCTCTCCCCCGGCCACGGGTGATGGCCTCTGGGGAGCAGGACTTGTGGGCATCCCGCTGCTCATTCCTCCCCCCAGGAACACAGGTAGAAATTGCCCTCAGCGGTGAGGAGCTGCCTGCCTGGGCTCATCAATCTCCATTTGCATCCAAAAGAAGAAAAAAAAAAAAAAAAGATTTAGGAGAGGGATCAATATTGAAAGATCCTGTTTTTTTTTTTCTTTTTTTTCTTTTTTTTTTTTTTTGTTTTTTGGTAAGCAATTTTGTCTCATAGAGGCCAGGCATCATCTNTTTTTTCTTTTTTTTTTTTTTTTTTTTTTACATGCTCCTCTGGGGGTGGGAAACAGGAGGCAGGTACTGGGAATAAATCCTCCCGGCTACCTTGATGTAAATCGGGAGGAAGGTGATGGATTGATGGGAGATGCACCTGAGTTATGCTCCCATGTCTGGTCCCCGCGGGTCGCCGCGTGCCCCCGAGGTGGTGACGAGCCGGATGGGGACCGGAGCCACCGCCGTGCCTCCCACGCTGCCATCCTGGGACTGGAGCTGCTGTGGTTTGTCTGGGTGAGTTTTCTTTGCCTTTTAAGCCCAGTTGAGGGAATTCAGGTATTTTTGCTCTGCCCCTTTCTGCTGGCGTTCAGCACAGCACGTCTGCTCGGATACCAGTCCAGAGTGTAGCGATGCCCTGCTGGGGGCTGACTCTCTGACTTGGTGGAGAAAAAGGCTTTCCAGTCCCTCCCAGCGATGCTCTCCCCCTCCATCCTTCCTCCTCTCCCATCTCGAGAGCCAGTAAGGACTTGCTGCCGGTGGGGTTGGTGTCTCCATGGAAAAAGGGGAGCCTCTTCCTTGGGAAAGCCCTTCTCTGAGGGCTTTAAAGGCCCTGGGGTGGTGATGGGGGGGCTTGTCCCAGCTCTGGGACCCCCCTTCCCAAACCGTCCCATGTTCCTGGCCGTGGCGGGGCTGGAACCGGTGCAGGGGTGCTGTTGTTATTCCTCTCATGTAGCAGGAAGGATTTCTGCGAGTGCCATAAACCCATCACGTGGGCAGAGCCTGGGTGAGCTCTAATTGCTTCTATTTGCATAATGAGGCGAGGCTCAGCGTCCTGCTGATATTTGAAAGACGAAAATCAAAATCAGCTCTAGATAAACAACCCTCCCCCCCACCCCATCCCTACCCCCACTCCTAATTTGAGCGTTTTCTCACTTTTTGGTCTTTCTCGGAGCACTGCGACCCCCCTAGGACCCCTCCCCAGGGAATGTGGGTGCTGGGGGGGCATGATGCTGCCCCTCTCCTCTGGCTGCAGTGGTTGGGGGCTTTGCCTGGTGCTAGCGGAGGAGGGGGACGTGGTGTGGAGGTGTCCGAAGAGGAGCTGGAGAGGATCAGGGTGGTCTTGGGTCTGGAAATGTGGAGCCCGGAGGGTTTCCCCAAGCGGGAGCCCAGCAGATGTCACTGCAGCCCGGCGTCACTGCAGCCTGTGCGGGACAGTCCCGCCTGGGGGACACGGGCCAGCCGGGGCACAGTCCTGCTCACGCACCCCGTGCTGTCCCCAGGTGTCCTGCTAGCTTCTGGGGACCTGCCAGGGAGGAACGGGACAGGATGGGACCTTTCCTCACCCACGGGCCCCTCTGGGGTGTCAGGAAGGGCTTTGCTCCTGCCGTGGAGCCCTTGGAGGACCTGGAAGAAGGTCCAGAAGGACCTAGAAAAGGGGGTGACATCCCCTGGCTGGGCTGTGACACCAGCCCCTTGTCCCCAGATGTGCTGCCCCTCTGTAAGCCCTTTTCCCCACCCACAGCCTGGGAGACCAGGAGCACCCCTGCTCCTCCTGTCCCCTCGGGTCCCCAGGGTCCTTCCCAGCAGCCAAACCCGAGTGTCCCCTTGGCCCTGGGGGGACCTTGGGCATCACCACGACCTGCTCGGCGCCCACGG
>VXBH01005959.1:0-107559 GCA_013400035.1 Rynchops niger | reverse complement strand
TTATCCCTCCCCAGGTGCAGCACTTCAGAGTTCTTGTTTTGTGAGTACTGCCCATGATCCTGAACTCTTCTCATGATCACTACAGCCAAGGCTGCTTCGGACCTTAATGTCCTCCACCAGTCCCTCTGTGTTTGTCAGTACTAGGTCCAGTCGTACTCCTCTCCTTGTTGGCTCCTGCACCACCTGTGTCAAAAAGTTGTCATCAATACACTGGAAGTTTTGGTAGTCTGAGGTTGACTGGCAACTCTCTGCTTGGGAAGGAGCTTGCAGAACAACCAAGTTAGCGCACACAAAACCAGCAAGTAAATGAAGGGTCTGTAAGTGAGTCTGAACTGGAGTGTGTGCCCCAGAGCTAGGTTGCGCTTCCAAATTGCGAATTGCTGGGAGTGATATGTAAATAAGCTTATTGGGCTGCAGTGGGGTGGGGGGGCAGAGCTGAAGGTGCTGCACGCTGCTTTTCTAACTTAGGTTTTGCATTTGCACTGGGACTGATATGGTGTAATTATTCACTAACCTTGTGATGAAGATGGCAAAAAACCATTGTTTTACCTTGCTTACCAGCCCATCAGCTTCAGGAACGTGATGTGCAGTAGTTCACCAACTGATGCATTTCTAAATGCTAAGGCTTCATTTTCTAGCCATTGGAATATAGTTATTACTTTGAATGAATGAAGCTAATCCTTAGTGAGTGAAGATGTTGGAGAGCGATCTGTTTCATTCTTTTGCATGTTCTGTAAAGCATGCTATTTTCCAAGTACAGTATAATATTTTTTATTATTTTTTATTAATATTTTTCAGTGCTCATTCATACAAGTTGGTGGGTTCTTCAAACCTGAAAGTTTGAAAGCTGTAGTGAAACCATGATAATCCTGACCAGAATCTTGCATTGAGAGTTTCCATTCAATGGAGGTATAGTATTACACATCACATTCAAAAAGAGATTTCTATTAAAATTTCAGCAGAGGTTTCCACATCCTGCCTGACAGCTTTGTAGAGTTGTATTTGCGGAAACAGTAGAACTACATAGTTTTTTGAAATACCTATCGTGATAAGTAATCAAAAAATCTGTTAGGTGGAAAAGACTTAATAAGCCATCAGATTTTGGGCATTGGAATTACATGACTCCTCTTTCCATATGCTTACTTGAGCTTATCTGTTACAGGAGAGGTATCGCTGTTGATCCTGAAATGCTTACTAAGTAATATGCTGTACTCTGTGGCAGTTGGCATTCATTAATAATTGTGAAGCCTGTCAGGAAGAGCTGTGAATTTTGATGCTGTCCTTCCAAGGCAACGTAGTGAGAATAAAGAAGCAGCAGAGGCCAACAGCCATGAATGGATTTCCTTAGAGAGCAGCTCAATTTATGCTGAGGTAACTTATCTTTGTTCCTTTTGCCTGAGCCTATAGGGAAGACTGAAGGTAAGTGCTTGTCTAGGGGAGTTGAATAAGTGGCAGTGGGAGGCTGCCTTTTTTTAATGTCATCTTTATTCCCTCACCCTTTCCTAGGTATGAAAGCTTCATAGAGGTAGGGGACTGAGGAGACAGGAGATACTGTCAACTGAGCAAGAGATTATTTCCAAGAGGAAGAAATGGGGGAGCCTGCACAGAAGGTGGGTTGTACAGAGAGAAATAACTTGTGGCATTGGCTTGCTGCTATGCTGCTTTCCCTTTCTCACAAGGATTGGCTAAGTATGCGTTAGTGGTTGTGAAGCTAGAAATTTTTCTAATACAGCTGGTTTGTACTGGCCCTGAAATAATGCTGATAATGTTACACTTGTAATAACAATAATTCCTTTTTGAATCCTAGAAAACCATACCTTCACTTAAATATTTTGTCTCTTTGACCTTAGCATGTTTGGTATGTCCGTAACCTGTTGCAGTAGTTTGTGTACTGTAAACCTGTGTTTATGTGTAGAAATAGAAATGCATGTCCAGCACTGACAGATGAATGCTGGGCAGTGTTTTTGAACTATGTCACCATCTGTTCAACTTGACATGGTTTGGAAACAAGCATTCAGTGAGCTACATTGAGCAATACTTAGAGGTGGTCATGAACCGTTTTAAAGGAGAAAAAGAGGGGAGAAGGGAACATGAGTCTTGATTCAACAGCTTCTGAAGGGAGACAAACAACTGAGAGGGATGGCAGAAATTTGGAAAACTAGAAGGAACTAAGAGTTGTTGCTAGTTGGTTTTCTTTCTTTTTACCAAGATCCTGGTGGCAAGGGGATTGAACACTTGGCACTTATTTTCGTTGCGCTGATTGAATGATAGCAACATCTCATGCATTTAGGAGAACAGCAAACCTCTGCAATTGCATGACACTATCTGTTTGAAAGGGCTTACGGATTTGTGTCTGATTGCCCCATATTATGTGAGATTTATGCTTGCACCAAGCCAAACCACGGGTGGACATCCAGGCAGCAGAACCTGTGTCCCAGGTCCTGTGTTCCTAGTCTGTCCATGAGCCTAGTCTTGTGCCTGAATTTGGCTGACAAAACCAACTCCGCTTAGAACCTGAGAGTTTGGAGACAGAGTGGTATTTTAGAGATCATGTCATGCTGTCATGGAACAGATCCTCCAAGAAGCTATGCTAAGGCACATGGAGGACAGGGAGGCGATTTGAGACAGCCAGCATGGCTTCACCAGGGGCAAGTGCTGCCTGACCAACCCAGTGGCTTTCTACAATGGAGTGACTGCATTGGTGGACAAGGGAAGAGCAACGGGTATCGTCTGTCTGGACTTCTGCAAGGCCTTTGACATGGTCCCCCACAACATCCTTCTCTCTAAGTTGGAGAGATACGGATTTGATGGGTGGACTGTTCAGTGGATAAGAAATGGGCTGGATGGTCGCATCCAGAGGGTAGTGGTCAATGGCTCGATGTCCAGATGGAGAAGGGTGACAAGTGGTGTACCTCAGGGATCCGTACTGGGACTGATGCTGTTTAATATCTTCATCAATGATACAGACACCGGGATCAAGTGCACCCTCAGCAAGTTTGCCAATGACACCAAGCTGAGTGGTGTGGTCGACAGGCCAGAGGGACGGGATGCCATCCAGAGGGACCTGGATAAGCTAGAGAGGTGGGCCTGTGCAAACCTCATGAAGTTCAACAAGGCCAAGTGCAAGGTCCTGCGCTCAGGTCAGGACAATCCTCGTTATCAATACCGGCTGGGGGATGATGTGATAGAGAGCAGCCCTACGGAAAAGGAGTTGGGGGTACTGGTGGATGAAACGCTGGACATGAGCCACCAACGTGCACTCACAGCCCAGAAGGCCAATGGCATCCGGGGCTGCATCAGAAGAACCGTGGCCAGCAGATTGAGAGAGGTGACTCTCCCCCTCTACTCTGCTCTCGTGAGACCCCACCTGGAGTACTGTATCCAGCTCTGGAACCCTCAGCACAAGAAGGACATGGACCTGTTGGAGTGGGTCCAGAGGAGGGCCATGAAGATGCTCAAAGTGCTGGAGCACCTCTCCTACGAAGACAGGCTGAGAGAGCTGGGGTTGTTCAGCCTGGAGAAGAGAAGGCTCTGGGGAAGCTTTGTAGCACCTTCCTGTACCTGAAGGGGGCTACAGGAAAGCTGGGGAGAGGCTGTTTGCAAGGGATAGGACGAGGGGCAATGGTTTCAAACTAGAGCAGGGCAGGTTTACATTAGACATTAGGATGAAGTCCTTTACAACGAGGGTGGTGAGACACTGGCCCAGGTTTCCCAGAGAGGTGGTGGAGGCTCCATCCCTGGAGACATTCAAGGCCAGGCTGGATGGGGCTCTGAGCAACCTGATCTAGTTAAAGATGTCCCTGCTTACTGCGGGGGGGTTGGACTAGGTGACCTTTAAAGGTCCCTTCCAACCCATCACATTCTGTGATTCTATGATTTTCAGTAAAGGAGCTGGGATGCCTGTTGTCAGTAAGGATAGAAACCCAGCAGAACTAACGAGTCTGAGGTGTGGTAAAAACAGTTTGTCCAGCTGATTGCTTGCGGCTATTAATGCTTTCAAAAGTTCTTACATCACTCATCAGCCACAGTATTTGAAGGTACCAGTGGCCTGTGTGTGGAGTGTGGCTCAAATTGCATCTTACCCTTGTGTTCGCTTTTCATGAGGAGGAAAAATATGATTCCTACTTTACAGATGGGGTGCTGAGAGAGTGTAATTGGTTTCTCAAAAGTATCATAATAAGAAGGCAGTGGAGACGATTGATTTCTAAGGATGCCAAATATTAGTTTTGCAAGTTGACCATAGGCCACCTTTCATTTCACAAAGACTGGAGATCTAAGTCATGCTACAGTACTTGAACACTGCAGCTACATAGGTTTATGATACACTGATGGAGGCGTTTGGAAATGTGCAACACTGACAGTTTCTAGTAACAGTGTTGGCTGAATTGTGTCTATTTTTGTCGGGCCAGAAGTTACTTTTTTCACTTAAAATTCATTTAACACTCAAAAAAAAAAAAAAGGAAAAAAGATCCCCACCAAACAAAAAACCCACAACAAGATTTTAAAATGCATTTTAAAAAACTTAATGTGTTACCAGGCAGTTAAAAACCAGCACTCTTCAAGTGGTGTGCTTGACTGTCAGAATCAGCATTGAGAAAAAGTGTCTTAAGGAAGTGTGGAGATGCTGAGTTTTCTGGTAACATGGTTGATCTTATTATGTGGTCCTTGCACACAGAATATGACTCCTTGGAGTCTTCTAGCACTTTCTGCTACAGCCACAGTTTTGCATAGGAAACTTTTTTTTTTTGTCCTCTACAGAAACTTGCGAAAATCAGAGTTACAGAAGAAAGCCAGATCCCAGGTGAGTTTCAAAGCTTATTTGAGTTGGGTAACAGACCGTCTATAAGACATTCGAACTTAAGTGGCCATTTGCTTGCTTTTGCGAATATGTATTTGAAAGCTTGTTGTTTCCCCACAAACTATTTCTACTTGAAACAATGGAAGTGTATTTCTCACTGACAATGTACTATTGTTAAATTGCATCATAGCCTCTTTTTAAGAGCTCTGCTTAAAAAATTCAGAGATGATATGGGGAAAAAAGTTATTATGATTGATGTTTTCACTTTTTTTTAAGTCAGAGAATAATTATTATTTTAAAATAAAATTAATATCTTGTTTTGTAACTAAAATTTTTGTATTTTCTCTGAAAAAGTGCAACTTGTCACCAGAAATTATGCTTTTGATCTACTGCTGTAAAATGTAAAGTGAATAACAAGGAAGATAAACCGATGACAAAATATAATTAAGTTGTATAACATAAGGGAGGACTGCAAAAACAGAAGGGAGCATGATGGTAGAATAAAATGCAGCATAGACAAGTTTAGTTTCAATTTTTTGCTGATATTGGCACTTTCTTTTTCGAGAATAATGAAAGGAATCTCCTTAATGTATACTTAGCATGAGAATTCTGAGATTGTTTTTAATAACCCGATATAAGTTCACATGGATATATAAAACTAACTGCTGCTAATACCAAGGAAAAGTTTCCATTTAGTCTAACTTTTTCAAATTTTTGTCATCATAGAACGGCAATAAATGCCTTCTAAGGCTGAACAAAATTTTTGTCTTTTGCTCTGAAAAAGGTTGGACTGAGCATATGCTGGCAATACTTCTGAATTTCTCATCTGAAAAGAAAGGAGGGGGGAGTAACTGTATTCATAAGGTTCCCTGGAGATAGTGTGTGTGTATGTGTTAGGGTCAGAAAACCATGTCTTGTGATAGTGCTAGCTGGGACGTCTCTCCATGTTTTAAATTACTAGACTTTCACTGAATGTTTCAGTGATGGATGCAGCTTTTCAGTGTATCTTGTTTTCCCACCATTGTTTCTGCTTGGTCAAAAGTAGATCAAAGTCTGAGGAGAAATAACATGGCAATTTGGGACAGCTGAACAGGGACCACAAAAAAGACGCAGAATTTTCATGGGAAGTGCCTCAGGGATGATATCTGGCCAGCAAGCTGCAGGAAACTTTTGGGGTCTGGAATTGAATGTGAAGAATGGGGACAATGGTATTTTTGTCTCCCAGCTACTGCAGGGAGCAGTGGGAGAAGAGGCGTTTAGGGTGTGCAGTACAGCAGCCCCTACTAGCAATCAGACTGGCTCCAGGCAGAAGCAGGGCTGAAGAGGAGCAAACTGCCTCTCCATGGGCTGTGCTTGCTGCTTGGATAGATCAGGCCTGGGAGATTACAGAGGGGTTCTTGAAGGGAAGGCAGCCTCTCCAGCAAAGAGAGTTTCTCCCAAAACCTGTTCTTGGTGCAGATGCATCCTGGTGGGCTGTGTCCTGGAGTGTGAAACTCTGGGAAGATAAACCCTCCAACTTCACACCCCAAGCAACATTTAGACGAGGAGAACTTGTGTCATGGTGGAACCCGAGACAGCCTGCCCCATGAACTGTCTGCTAAACTGACATTTCTGTTGGTGATAACATATGACAGCAAGAGAAGTCAGATCCCTTGAGGGTTTGTATACATGACAGTCAATATTTCTCATAGCAGAGACGGAGCTGAGTGGTCACCCTGAGGGCAAAATGATAGACTGCTTCAGACGCTCTGTAGCTCATCCTGTACAATGAAACGAGACTCTTAGAAAATTGAGCTCTCTGATAGACCAGAATACAAGAGCTTGTGTTGTTAAACTGCTGAAGCCAACTGTACGGCTAAAGCTCTAGCAAATGAGCAGTTTAAAAGGATTTTATGCTCCTAAAGGTAGAATATAATTCTACCTACTGGAAGTGGGCGACAGGAGAAAAAATAGGCTTGCAAGATTATCGGCAATGTAGTAATTGCTACAGTTGCCCACTCTGGGGTTCGGGACACTGACAAATGAATTGCACACGTTGTCATCTGTCTGAAGCACTCAGACTCTGATTTAGTCTGAAAGAGCTTGTCAGTTTAATATTGTGTGTGATTGTAATGGTCGTCAGACATAAACTGAATGGATTGGGTAGAAAAAAAATCCATTATTTAAATGTGAGTCCTGGCTCTAGGAAGGTGGCTTTCTATAAAGTTTTAAATAATATCTCAACATTTGTAACAACAGAGGTGTTAAGGGTAAATTGCATTTCAGTCAAGTGCATGTGATTATTTTCACCTTTGGTCTCTGGCATGCTGTTTTGGTGTGGGATGAAGGTCCAAAATACGCCTCAGCCTGGATTTCATATCCTGCATTTCAGGGGCACTGGAGTCTGAGACTTGGCTGTTCAGCAAATAGCAGACACCAGCTTCACATTTAATCACTCCTGGTGGTACCCAAGTTTCTGTCTAGTCCAATTTGTTGATGGCTTTTGATGGCTCTGTTAACTCCAGAAGTTATATGAACGCCACCTAAGTTTGAGGACCCAGGGCATTGTGTTCCCGGTTATGAGGCTGACTCAACTGAATAGAGGTTGTTACTTAAAATCCTAGAAGACGTGCAATCTCAGTTCGATCATTCCACCTAATTGTTCACAAAGGAAGGCTGGTCTTATTTGCTTAAAACTGTAGGGGCGGGCTAGGGAAGAAGGAAATAAATTTGTTGTCTAAAAATAAGCTTGACTTTCAAATCTTTAAGGTGCTTCAAGCTGTACTGAGGCAAAGGCAGTATCTCCAGTAAAGAATTTCACAAAGACTTGGGTTCAATTCATCCTTCTGTCTTAGTTACCTAATTGGCTCTCATCACCTTGTTTCCTGAGTGCTTGTTGGCTGGTTACTGCTCTGAGATTTATGTAAGTGTCTGTTCTTTCCAAGTCAGATACAGGGTAAAAGTTAAGACAAAAGGTAGAACTTTTAAGGCAGGTAAGTCATGTAGGCTGTATTTGCTCTGTATTCAAGCAAAAGTCCTGTTGATATTCTAGTTTTGCTGAAATAAGTATAATGGGATTTTGGTATTACAGGTGCCAAATTAAAGAAGTGTGAGAATATTGAATGGTATGACCAAGGGAGCAATGTTTTTTCAGAATATGTGAAAATAGGCAAAGGAATGTTCCCTCCATTAGGGCTTAATAATTATCTTAGAGGGGAGCAGAAACTACTCATCTCAGAAGAGCGGAAGAGAAGGTTGTCAGAAGTTGCTAAGAACCTCACACTTAAGCTTATTTATTCAGGTAGCTACCTGTCCTACGCAGTCATAATATCTACAGGAAAACCCTAACATAATTAGGTAGTTTAATGGGTTTTATATCTAATCCTTCCATCCTATGATGTCCTTCCCTTTGCTAGGCCATAAATGAGTATTACAAAATGTTTTCTTTAGCTTACCTAGTCTAGTTTTAAATGCTCAGTGTGTGGGAGTTTGTGCTAATTTATCTGCAGGTAGCATCTGGCAAGTGCATGAGAAGACAGTGGGGGTATTTTAGTCTTGCCATTTAATCTGACAGTTGAAAAACAATGCTGCTTATGTTATCTCGTGCTTCTCTGTATTAAGTCCCTTACTGTTCCTTATTCATAGTGGTGTGGTAACATTACTGTACTTGCTGAACGTGTGCGTGCCTTAAACTGTTGGAATATGTCCATTTCATTCTTATTAAAAAAAAAAAAAAAAGCTTTCAGTCTCTCTTTTGAGGGAATGGTGTGGATTTAGCAGTAGAGTTGGGGAACCGAGACATAGCTAGTTTTCCCCATCTCCAGATCAGAGTGCTGGTTAGTTTCATTAGTGTGGCTAACCCCAGACTATTCAAATTCAAGTCTTTGCTAAATCCTGTGATACTAATCCTAAAGCTTTGGCCACATGGTTGAACATTACTGCATTGCTGAGAAATGGGAATTAACCTAGTTACCAAAATCAAAAATCTGTCTGGATTGAGTTTCCATCAGAAAGCAAGATATGAAGAGCAGATTAGGCTAAAACCCTAAAAATTACATTAATTCCAGATATGCTTCTGGCAATTTCTCTTTCTCTTATCGCCCTGCTTCGGGCCAGGACTGAAACTTCTTTATACTACAAGAAAGTTTGAAAGAGAAGCCCCTTTCTGTGTTGCCTGGATAGTCTGTGAGGCAGACTGTTCTCCTCTACGAATTCACTAAGCTCAGGTTTGTTTTAAGGCTAAATCAGAATTTTGGAGCTTCAGGCTATTCTGTTTTCATACCTGCTGCTCAATCTGTGCCTGTTTCTAGCAATCATAGATTCCCTTTACCTTTATACCAAATGCGTCAGTCGTGCAGTTCTCGCATGACGAAGCTGGAAGTGCTGCTTACTCACCTGTGCAAAGACTGTCTGAGCTGGGACTTGCAGAGGTTGAGTCATCTGCTCACTGGCTGATCCCGAATGCCTTAAATACTCTTCCTGCCACTGTAATTTGCTTACAGTTGATCGTGATCAAAAAGAACTATGCAAACTTTTACTCCAGGTTCAAGAGTATTTACACGTTTGTTTTATACACCATAGCCCCATGTAGGGAGGAACTGTGCTGTTGGGAGGTGGAAATACCTACCTCATTAGTTAACCACTTAGAAGGCAGTGTGGATTTTCGGGAATTTGCAGGATCCTTTTGCTTGCTAGACTCTGGTCACAGCGCTTCAGTACCCTGCAGCATAAAATTAGCAATGAATCCTCATCAAAGGTGAGGAAAAAACAGAGCTTGTTGGAGATTACTGAAGGTTGGCATCACCTCTCATTGGCCTTAAGATGTAAGAATGTGCCGCGATGTTTTACAGCTGGTCATTCAGCATTGCGCTGCTCTGAATGTGCCAGGATACTCCTGTCTTCATGTTGCCTTTGGCTTCATCTGCAAGACGGGGTTATGCCCTCCAGTATGGTTCATGTTTGTAGTAGCTTGCTACTGGTCTCCCTCAAGGTAGGTTTTGGGGTTGTGAGGTTTTCACCTATGGAATTAATGCTAGCTTGCTTTTATGGACTATTCAGCCTTTTAAGAAGGAACTTATGTGATGGCAAGAAATAAACCAGACATACATTTCTGTCACCCTGAGCAAAAAGCAAAGCTGTGTAAGAAAATCACTGTTTTATTCGGATGGGTTTGTAATCCTCAAATTTCAGGGACATCGTTTTTTACTGAGGCAGTTAAACTTAGGTTCTATGGGAACTCTTCCGAGCAAAAGAAAACTTGATCATTCACAGAAAGTAAAGATGACAGAGCTAGATTGCTCTCAGTCTTACACCAGTGAAAGGGCAAAAGGCAAAGGCCACAGACAGAAAACCAAGAAAATCTGTTTTAACAAGAAAACTTATTCCTGTGAAAGTAGTCAAGTAGGATCAGAGGTTGCTCAGAGAGGCTGGGAAATCTCCATTCTTGGGGATATTCAAAACCTAGATGAAGTTGGTCCTGGACAGCCTGTTCTAGCTGACCTGTGTTAAATAGGGGCATTGGAGCAGATGTTCTCCAGAGGTCTCTTCCAACTCAGTCCTCTGGTGTTCTGTGTGCAGGCTGCAACCTTGCCATCTGTAAGCATCTATGTGAGGCAGAAAGCTGATCATTTTACTACAGTAAGATAAAGAAAAGCTTTTTTCAGCCATGCAAGGAAAAAAGACTCAGGAGTGGTGCTCTTTTTGCAGAAACTCTCAATAATGAATTTCCTGTTCTAGCCTACGAAATGTGTTAAGGAATTCTAGGCTATATAGCGTGCCCTGTAAAAATAGGTTGACTTGGTTGTTTTCTGCACCTGCATGAAAATGTCTATTGAACACTGTTGTGATCTGCCACAGCCTGATTCATGATGCATTCATTTGGTCTTCAGTTTTAAACTTGCATGCTTTCAGTATCTTCTTACACTGACAGTCCTGTTAAAATACATGTATAAATGCAGGTGCAACACTTGATTTGACAGAAGTCCTATATATGCACGACTTTGAAATGGCAGCCTCAGCGAAAGCCTATGGGCTGCCATAAGAGAAAGCCGACACCCTTTAATATCACACCTTTTACCTTTATACAACACATAGAATACATAAAAAACTAATGTACTTCGCAGAGGGGAAAGCCAAACTATTTCAGGGATGCTTTGGGTTACTTTTACAGGCTATTAGTTGTATCCTTTCACTTGTAAAGCCATGTGCACTATAGTTGAGAAATCTAACTCTGTACACATTGGAGGGAGAAGGAAAAAAATATGTAAAATAGCTTTCTTGGACAAGAAAATCTGAGCTCTGCTGTTTTGGAACATACTAATGTTAAAAATCACATGCTGATAGTCACAGCACTGGCAGAAACCTTTCCACTTCCAGGAGACCCCATCTCCCTCAGAGCTTTTGCAGGAGGCTAAGACCTTTCCTTCAGGCATCCGTCTATGAATAGGTGTTGTGAAATGAACATGGCTTATGCTGAAACATGCGGCAGCTTGGGGAAGGGAGAGGGGACTGTGCATGTTTTTAAGGGAAAAAACCTAGTATTTGGGAAGCTCTAATAAATTGTAGAGGTTCAGCGGGCAGACTGTAAGTAGGCAGAGTTACAGTCCGATACTTGCAGTGGTGTTGTGTTTTGTAAATATAAACTCCTGCAAACAATTTGATTTGCATCTGTGGTAAAAATATAACCATACCAGCCAAGCCTGCGGCAGAGTCGATGCCTTTTTATCTGAAAATTCCCCTAATGGAGTTCAAATTCCCTTAGTGCTGGCTTGCAACTTGCTTAACTTGATCTATCACTAGGCTTTAACTCCGGGGGTTAAAGTTAGCATTGATAGATCTTTTGCTTCATTGGCGGCATATGTAGGTATTAGAGATACTTAAAATTGTTGCTTCTTTATCAGTGCTAGCAGAAGACTGTGTGTTGTAACAGTGATTTTTTTGTCCTGCTGCGGATGGATTGAGGAGCCTTAGTTTTGTGGCTTACGGAAGCAACAAGTACAGCCTACATGTCATGTTTTACTGTGGAGTGGACTTTAAAATACATTGGAATACCATTAACCTCAAAATACAAAGCCATTCTAATTGTCAGCTGGTATGTACCATTATTATTGGACTAATACAATAGTGATACTCTCCTTCTGTTCTGCTTGGTTTTGAAAACAGTACTGGGACAGAAATTCATGTTTCTAAGAGTTCACAGTTGTGTGCCTACTATGTGAAAAACTAATGCCGCCTATGATGTCAAGTGCAAGTTGGGGGTCTGTGTGTTTTTTAATATAACTGAGAAGAAAAAAGTAATGAAAGGTGATACTTTTATATCCGTAATGCTACTCCGAGTGAGGTGGAGTGGAGGTTAAGGTTTGGCTCTTAGTGTGTTTTTAACAGACTTGGTAAATTAATGCAATAAACAAGTGAAAATAATTTATTTAACATACTTCCTGTTAGGGATCAAGCTATTTGTAAGGATTTTGGTGTCTGAGGGTTGAAGTTGTTTCTTAGCGTGGCTAAAGAAAGCCCTTGCCTTTATAGAACACTGCATGGGGCTCTCATTTTCTATATTAATGCCTCTTGCTGGGAGACCTGCTTTGGCAGCGAACTTGTGATTAATATAATGTGCTACAGTGTCTGACTATGGCAAGGTTCAATTAAAGGTGCTCTGGCAGCACTGGCACACAATTATCTGTTTCTTTTTGGTTCATTTTATAACTTCAAAACGTTATTTTTAAGCTTGTTGTCTTTGGGATTAAATTGCTATGTTAAAGTTGAATATTTGGGAACATTTTTAGAAGCCAGCTGCAAGAGGTATTATGATGTAAAAAGCACTCTCAAGCCACTTAGTTTTCAGAAGTCAGTAGACAGCTTTTTTGGGAAATGGATGACCTTTACTTTTCTTAGGAAAGCAGCAGAAAGGTGTGACAAACCTGGCCTTACGCAGTGGAAGAGTTATGTGTACACAACCAATTAATCACAATTTCCAAGGGAAAACCTTGTGGTATGGTTTATAAAGAGTTTTTTGGTTTTGAAGAGATAAACTCAGGACACATATGCAGGAGTTGGTATCTTCAGAAAAATTAAATCCCTAATTCTGAATAACTTCAGCAGTGACTTCAAATTATAAACAGAAAGTCTGCTTGCAAGGCAGTTGACTTTATGACACAAGGCAGGTGGAACAAAATGTGAGTTAGGCAGGGGTAAGAGGAGAGAGAACTGAGATTCTGAGGAACCAGCTGTGTATATTTACTGGTGTTTTGTTTGTTATAGCTACCTCATTCTGTTATGAATGGTCTTAAAGGTATCTTGTCTAATGTTTTCAGAGACACAGATGGTCGGAGGAAACATGCAACTGATGAAGGCCTAGACTTGTGCAAAAGTTGCCCACAAAAGCAAATTGCAGAAAGCATCATACTGTGTTTCAAAGGGTGTGATCTGGATTAGTGTTCAGAAAGTCAACATTAAATATTTATAGCTCCATAAAATAAGACTGAAAGTGAAATTGGATCACAGCTGTTGCAGCTGTTCTATGTATGCCTAAAGCGGGCAGGATACCTTCTTTTCACTTGGGTAGCTGTAGCTGTCAAGAATCCTTGCTGCTCTTTCTGCAGAGTGGAAACATGACTCTCATGGGGGTCATGCTTCACGTTTAGGTCTCTATGTAAATGGAGTGGTTTTCTTCCAAACTGGAAACAGTGAAGCTTCTTTAAATCTGGACTTTGATATGGTTTCCCTTTGGAATATATTTAGTGCTGGTGTTGTACCAGCAACAGCACAAGCCTCTCAAACCAGGAATAAGAAAATCCACAGGGAAAA
Organism: Rynchops niger; assembly: GCA_013400035.1. Classification (NCBI taxonomy): domain Eukaryota; kingdom Metazoa; phylum Chordata; class Aves; order Charadriiformes; family Laridae; genus Rynchops; species Rynchops niger. The sequence goes on along the minus strand of VXBH01005959.1, from coordinate 93,977 downwards.
TCTAAAGTGGGGTCTCCTGTATTGTTCCTGAATTTCCGTCCAGAAAATTAAGCTATTGATTCCTGAACTGCCTAGCAGTGTAGATTTGTAAGCTTGCTTGAAGAGATGTTCTGTCAGACAGCTACAGAGAAAACTTATTGTGTAGGAAGAGTTTTCTGTTACCTAAGTCATCAGTGTTTACTCAGAAACTAAAACTTTGAGAAGAGGACCCATTTCTTTCCACCCCAGTTCCTATGGAAGTGTGGATTATAAAAAGTCTCTGGCTCAGGTTGCTGTCAGGGAAGGTGCTAGCTGAAAAGACTGATGTTTCTCTCAGCCATCTCTGCTGAACCTGTATTGGTTCGATGTGTCTAGCAATGGATTGGCAGCTAAAGCAGCTGGAAGAAATAAAATTTAGAATAACAAAATTCCCCAGTAAGCAGGCCCTTTATGCTAGTTTATGACTAAATCCAACAGTGACAACTGTACTAGATGGGCTGTAAAGGTAAGCATCTGTGTAGCATAACTTCTACTTTATTGATCTTTTGCTTCAGTGATATTTTAAGTTTTATAATGGATAAAGAAGTTTCTGCCATTGGCTGAAATTAATTATCCTTTTAGCTTTCTCAACTACTTATTGCTTTTGATGCAAACACAAAAGATAAGGTGGGTTTTGAGCTGATAATTTAAAAAAAAAGGCACTGAGAAAATTGATAAATGCCTCTTCGTTATGTTTTTCTTAATCCACATGATTGCATGGATGCTGTATACCATCTCATTAGGTAAAACGTGGAACGATGCAAAGACAGAAAACTTTGCTGGGTCTTTTAGATCTGGTATTACTCGGACACATTTTAGGTCAGTAATGACTGAGAGGCATTTTCATATTATGTTCTGATGACTTGTTTTAGAGCAGCTTGTGCCAGAGGTGAAGATGACAAAGAGGAGGTATCTTTCAGCCTATTAGGGGCAATAGAGCCAGAGCTCATCCAAAGAAATAGGTGATACAAAATAGAAAGGTACTTTGCTCCGTCAAGTAATTACAGAATCACACACACAGAATCACAGAATGGTTCGGGTTGGAAGGGACCTTAAAGATCACCTAGTTCCAACCCCCTGCCCTGGGCAGGGACACCTCCCACCAGACCAGGCTGCTCCAAGCCCCGTCCAGCCTGGCCTTGAACCCCTCCAGGGATGGGGCAGCCACAGCTTCCCTGGGCAACCTGTTCCAGTGGCTCCCCACCCTCACAGTAAAGAATTTCTTCCTGATATTCAATCTAAATCTACCCTCTTTCAGTTTGAGGCCGTTACCCCTCATTCTATCACTACGCTCCCTGATAAAGAGTCCCTCCCCATCTCTCCTGTAGCCCCCTTTAGGTACTGAAAGGCTGCTATAAGGTCTCCCCTGAGTCTTCTCTTCTCCAGGCTGAACAACCCCAACTCTCTCAGCCTGTCCTCACAGCAGAGGTGCTCCAGCTGCTGTTATGGAACTCATTTGGATTTCTGTGCCTTCCTTTAGAGCACAGGGTTAGTATCTTACATATCAATCAGCCCTCTTCTGGAGTTAAAGTGGGACAATTAAGAAAATGGTGGGCTAGGGTTCACTGGTGCAGAACATGTGGGCAGCTGCCTACATTGAGTGAGAGAAAATAAACACAGCTTGTGTTTACAAACCAAACACATGCAGGTGCTCTAGAATTCATGGTGTTGTGGGTGATGGGTTTCAAGGGGATGGAGAGAACTGTTAACAGTAGAAGGAGGCCAAAATGCTAGAGGAGAGCAGTGTGTGTAAGTGCTCACTGTTTGGTATTGTTAAAGAGATTGCAGTCATCTCCTTTAATTCTAAATAAAGGTTAGGACACTTTTTTTACCCCCTTTTTTTTTTTTCTTTACATTGCAGCACTTGTGAAATATTTGAAGTGATCCATCTGACCAATGAGACAGGTTTTAGGTGGATTTTTCCAGAGAGGGGGCATGATTCACTTGTTTGGTTGCCCTCAGTCCACTGTGCTCATGTTTTGGGACTGCTAGCTTTAACCAATGAGCAAACCACTGATAAATTATGAAGAGGAGTATGTAAAAGGACTGAGAAATAAAACAAAAACCCAGTTGCAGTGTTTTACTTGCACTGTGATGAGGAGGTTCACCTTTCCAGCTGGAAGTTCCTTTTTTGTGTGTTTCAATAGGTTTTATTTTTTATTCCTCTCAACAGAGACCTAAGCTGTCCCCTCTAGCATCTGTTCTCCAGAGGCCTTCCTGTTGAGAAAACTTGTTTATGGTAAGTCATTACCTCTGAGAATGTAAATTCTATGTTCCCATTAGTATTCCTGTTTCTTGTGTGTGTCTATGTATATATAAGAAGTAAGCAAAAGTTCCCTTTATACTGTTGCTTTTAATTGTTGCCCATTCATGCTTTTGAATGCTCTAGGTTTAGTAGTTGAATGACCTGGTGTTCCTCAAGGTCTGTTAAAGAGCCCTAACACAAAATATTACTCCTTCACAGCACTTCACCAGTGATCTTGAGATATATATATAAATAATAATAATAAAAAAAATATATAAAAATACCTGAGAAATGAGGCCTGTGTACTTCATAATGTGACATGCTCTCCCAGGAACATATTTCCAGTCTTAGGAAGTTGTGCTAATTTAAGAGTTTGGCATCTGTAGTACTAGATTGATTCTGAGGCTATAAAATCCACAAATTCAGCTTAATCCAGGCCCAGCTCTCTGATATACTTGAATAGCAGGCCATTGGGTCTGCAGATTGTTGCTTGTATAGTTGGCTTGTGTCAGAACTGATGGCTGGCTGACTCAGGTAGTGAAAACTGAACCTACTCAGAACACGTTTTGTATGATCTTGCTCAAAGGATGGAGTTGCTAGCAGCACAAAAAAGAACTAGTTGTTCAAGTTCGTGGTGGTAGTACATTTATTAGTCTTAAGTTTCAAACACTTTGAATTCCCTTTTACACGGTCCTCTTCATAATTTATCGTTGGTTTGCTCCTTGGTTAAAACAAATAGAAGCTGTTTGGTTTTAAATGGCTTCATTAGCTAATCACGTTCAGTTATTTTAAGCTTCTTGCATAAAATTCAGTTAGCTGAATGCCCAGCAAAATCAGCAGTTCTGCATACAGCTATTTGCTCGTGAAACGTGCTACGCAGTGGGGCTTTCTGTCTGCTCTTTGGGTTGGTATTTCAGCCTTGATGAACTGTACAGGTCAGTTCTGTCTGACCAGGATGTTATGATAATGAATTTAACCAAAGTAGTAAACCATCGGGGAAAAGCCTGGTCCTGTGTTTAAAGCACAGGAGTAGTAGCAAGGCCTGCTGAACTCCAGGCTGCAGTGCAGCGTAGGTGTTACCGTGGTAGCTTTTTTTAAATCAAAAAAGTATCTGGGTGCACAAACTTCCCCAGCAGAGACTTGGGAGATAACTAGTTCTGTCCATGTGAGATACAGGCTCGGAGCTGTATCGCAACTGGGCTTCTCACCGAAAGCCAGGGGAATTAGGGGCTAAATGAGCATTTGAAAAGCTTAATTCATTAATAACACTTATTTTCTGAGCAGTTACTGCAAGTGGATTGAATAGTATGTGTAAGGGTGGCATGATCTGTCCTTAACTAAAATAGCAGTGGGGAACGTATTTATGGGCATGACGTGAGGGTTTCATTGTTCAATTACCTCTGTGTTTCAAATTATTTCTATTCCAAGCATATTTCTTGAAAACTTCCTGAAGTGGCACCTGTTAAGGGAAGGACGAATGTTTCCAAACGCGTGCTATGCAGGAGATTTCATGGACTGCACAGGCTGGCTTTCAGTCAGTTTTCACTGGGGTCTCAAGCAGACTTGACACATGATATGAATGGCTAATGGGAAAGGGCAGCACATCTGTCCTCCACTGACTTTAACCCTTTAAGATGTTTGTTTTCAGTGCAATATGAGACTCCTGGCAGATCAGATCTGTGTTTGCTTTCCCAGAAAACAGGAAAGCTGGCTCCCTGGCAGCTGTTACGGTTTCATTAAGATTTGAGATTTTTATGGGGTAGAACATTTTGTACCAGTTTTGCTGATGAGACCAATGAAATCCAATTCTGTTTGTACGTACGTATGTCCTGTCCTAAACGGGGATTGCAAGGATTATTTCCTTTAATGTAGCAGCTGGCTGTTAAAAAACTCCTTTCAAAGAGACCACTGTTGTAAATGTTCCAACAGACCTTCTCGCGTGCCCTCCCCATGCAGCGCTCCCTGAAGGCTCTCTCTAAAGCAGGCATAGCTGGTGTTGGAATAATAACTAGGCTTTCCCCTTGTACTTCAAGAGGATTTGCTGTAGTGCCCCTCATAAACAGAGGTCAGACCAAGTGAAATCCAGAGAGGGATTATTAATGAGACTTGCTAGGAGAGAGCAGAAGAGGAGAGCAGAGGAAACAAAAGGACACAGAGTCCCCTTGCATGAACTGTCTGTCAGGCCAATGAATGAAAATGGTCAGTGATGTGTCAGGATGACGAGTAATGAATGGTCTGTTTTCAGTTGTTCCTGCTTTCTGGAATGGCTGCACGATACAGCCGCTGCAGAGACAACCTCTGCCTGGACACCCAGGCCCATCATAAATAAATTTGTCACAAGTCAGAAGTTACCTCTGCAAGCCCCATGGGAGATGGTTTATAGGACTTGAGGCTGGTAAGCTTATCAGGTGAAGAGCTGAAGGGCTGAGGATGGCTGCCACCCGCCGTTTACTGGTCACCTTTAATACATAATCCAACCCTTCACCTTCCCCTTCAAGATTGCCACATCAAACGTCACGGGAGGACTTTAAAGCTTGTAGCTTTTTTTGTCTATGCCGATGCAAAAATTGTTTGACCACTGTATGTTTTGTATTGAAATCTGCTGTGTACCGGTCCTGGGACTTGGTTTTTGGCTTGAGTTCCAGTCTGGTTGCTTGCAAGTGACACAAACTCTGGAACTAAGAAAATGAAATGATGCACAGTGTCCTTCAGGTACTCATACCTTTTTTTAGGGTAGGTAAGAGCAGGTTATAGAAGGGAAGAAGGAGATTTAAGGCTAGGGTATTTCAGGTTATATAGCCAGCTCTAGATTAGTAGTCTTATGCGTGTTTTGGTAAAGGATTTGAGCATTACTGTTCCTTTATTAATTAGCGTCTGAGTTCTCTATACCAGTTATGTGTACTTTATTTCATGTGTCGGTTCACAGATAAGGTTTGTTTGCATTCATACTCACGCTTGCTCCGTGTCAGAATTTTTATACAGTTACAGGAATGAACTTGTTTGAACATTCCTAGTTTAAGTGTAAAAAAGTATTTTCCCATGAATATCATATTTTTGGCCAAACATTCATGGGGAAAGGACCTGCTGTGGAAACTGTTCTGTGTGTTTGGGAACATCTTACTTTGAAATCCCTTCATGTTGCTGAAAAAAAGTTTCAGTATCAGTCATTATACAGAAGACCTGCAGAAATACAAATTTCACCCAACCGTCTGTGATATTGATAAATAACACTGTACTCCCTAAGGGATTGTTGGGGATGAGGCTAAAGTTAAGGGCCATGTTTTCAACAGTATCTGAGGAACCCTTACGACCTCTTTGAGCAATCAGGATGGGCTTCTTGCTTTTGCATATGCAAGTCACATCTTGTGAGGATTTAGTAACTGGGAAAACTTTTGATTGATTTCTTGGGATGGAAACAATTCTGCCAGGTTAAATTGTTATACGCTACTTTTACTAATCTAAGCACTGTTTTAACAATACTGTCAGTGTGTGATACTATGGCCGTATCTGAATACTTCTAGCATATTATGTTCTTGCTTTTGTTTTCAGTTTGTCAGGTAACAACACTGAGGGAAAACTGCATTTTGTCTGGGATCCTGAATGCAGTTTTCTCCACTTTGTTCTTGATCTGAAGTCTGTAGGAGGTCACTGGAGATGATGGCTGGGAACAAATGAAAGTGTGCTAGTACAGAAAGCTACAGTGCCGTAATCGAGCATCTGTTGCTGTAATGCGTGAATGTTTGGCATTCTGGGAGCTAGGACACAGATTGTTACTAGCTCCTCTCTGAGGTTATTTCAGAAGCACATAGAGCAGCTGGCAAGGTCTGGGGCAGGGTTAACTCTCTAGTGGCTTCCAAGTGCATGCTGCATTAGAAGTTAAGTATGCATCAAGAAGCAATTTTTCTCAGCCTAAGTTCTTTCTCTCCTGTAACTTACGCCTGACCTCAATACTAAATCCCTTGGTCGCCATCTGAATGAACGACATAGTGTAGGACATGTAAAAACAGAAAATAGAAACCTGCAATAGGTTTTGATGGGGGTGGGTTTCAGTTTTTTAAACTGAAGGGTTGAGCAGAACTGAACAAAATAATATGATGTGTTTATTGGGAGCTGACGTTACAGTATAGCTAGACATCAACTGCCCTAGCAATGGCCTGCAGAATGTAAGGAGACGTTCTTTCATCGGTCATCCCTGTGCTATCCAACTAGGTAACTGAGGTTACAATTTTGCCGTTCTTCTTACAAAAGGTTTACTGCACAACTGGACGCTGGCAACTAATAAATTGTAGATGGTTACATCTTTCATCTTTGCATTTGATCTGAGCTCTTAGCTGTTTGGTAAAAGAGTTTAGACTCCGTATAGTGAAATAATAACAGGAGAAATTATTATTCATATGGGAAACGAAGTTCCGTTGTTACTTAACATGCTATTACACCTAGCTTGTTCCTCTACAATTCAATTGTGGCTGTAGGATTAGTTTTTGAAAACCTACGGTATGAAGTTATGGAGACAGATGAGCAAGTCAAGTGAAACGCAAAAAAGAAGAGTGACGGTATTTTTCTGGACTTGAGACCTTATACTTCATAGCATCATGGAAACTTGAAACTGATCACTTTTACAAAATACGTTTTGAAAATAGTTAAAGAGTATACTCACTGTGTGATCATACTTTACTTCCCTGAATGTACATCGAGTTCATCATTGAATGCCTGTTAGTTCTTGAGCTATCACAAAAATAATTTTTTAGTGATTTAAGCAATGAACCATTTGAGTTTTGAAGGGAGGACTTGGGTTTTTTGTTTTGGATTTTTTACAATGACTTAAGATTTAACTTACTTAAGATATAATCTTCTTTAACCTGAAAGTAATCAAAGCGTATGCAGATGTCGTGGTTTAGCCTCAGACCGCAACAAAGAAGCACGCAGCTGCTCTTTCAACCCCCCACAGCTGTGGGGAAGGATCAGAAGAAAAAGGCAAAACTCGTGGGTTGAGACAAAGGCAATTTAACAGAACAGCAAAGGGACCAAGAAAACACCAACAATAACACTGGGGGAGGAATGTCCAAATAGGATTACTGTGAGTGGTACCACCGCTCACCGATCAGGCCCTGGGCACCCCAGCTCCAGGCTGGGCATGGCTCTCGTGGGATGGAATACCCGTGTCCCTGCCAGAGCCTGGGGAGAAGCAACCCTAATCCCGCCGGAACCAGGACAGGAGAGAAACGGTGTTTCCCATTTTTGGGGCATGTTATTATCAAGGCAGTGAAAAATGGATGAGTACCTGGTGGTGCACTAGCGCTGCTTGTTGTGCTTAAGAGAGAAGTTGCTTATGGATGTCCTCACTTTGTTGCTCTCTCAGTTGGCTTGTGATAGTTAGTGCGCATGGAGTGATCATTAGGTTATAAAAAAAATCTTAACAGATGAGCAAATCAAGGCGTCCAGGTGTATACAGAAGCTAGGAGTCATAAAAGAGGTGAGGCAGTCTTTCAGCACTGTTGTAGGGTGGGTGGCTTTTATTAGTGCTTATTACATAGCATCTTCTATTGTCTCATTTTGTCTGCGGGACAGTTTCAGTATGGTTTACAAAGGAAAATGTATGAAAGCTTCTGAGGCATATCTGTTATGGAAGCTGCCTTGTAGTCTTCAGTTTGTAATAAATTGCTATTTAATTCACTGTACTAAAGTGCTGTTCACGCTGTTCATCCTCTAGTTTAATATCGAATATGATCTTACTTGTAATGTGATTTTTAAATTTTTTTTAATCCTCAGATAAGTTTCCTATCTTCTGATAGTAGCTGTCTGAAACATTGCTTGAGGGAAAGGAATGAATCTTGGATGGTAATTAACCTGCTAGCTGTTGGTCTGGTACCTTTTACAGAAATCAAGACTGATTTCCTCTATGGGTGTTCCATAAACACCACACTGGTCACAGCAGAGCTCAATTCCCCGTGCCCTGCTTCATCACACTTGTCCTGGAGGTGTCCCTGTATGTGATGGAAGGGCTTAGATCCCACTGTTCTTCATTTCCCTTGTGTCTCCCTTGCGAGCGGGGCTGACCACTGAGAAGCGTGAGATAGCGTAGTGTTATACTTCTACAGGAGCACAGCTTATTTTGCACCCCTTTTAGCTCTAGAAAAGTAAGTTCCTTTCAGTGCTGTATGTAGAAGTGTCATACGTTCATTTTATGTCAAGAGCTTATTCTCTCCTAGATACCTGTGCTTGACTTGTAGACATGAGGAATCGGAGCCCCACAATAGCAATAATTTGAAAGTAGAAATCAAATTGTTAAGTCAGTCCAGGCTCTGGTTTCTAAAGCAAACTGAAACGTGGTGATGGCTCTCTGGTGTGTTTACTGCATATTTTTTTGCTGCTGTAGGCACTAGTTCTCCTTGCCTTCCCTGTTCTGAAACCTTAAAGATTGACCGCAAGTGTTTTCGCATTAATAAATTGTAGGTTTGGGGGAAAAAACAAAAGAAGACAGACGAAACATAGTTCCTCCTGATTTTGATCCTGCCTCTGCCGTGAGGGAACTATAAGTAAAACACATATTTTCAGGTCACATAGATGTGGAAATTGTCGGCATGTGGTGGCCAGCGCCTCCTGTAATCAGCAGCTCTGCTTCTTTGACCTTCCATTTTTCCTCAGGGGGTCTCGGGTCTCCCTTGCCAGACTGAAACCTGTTAGGTGCATGTGTGATATGTAAACATTTTGTATTGATAATCATCCATAAGTCTGGAACTAAAACAAATGCTGGATTATTGACGTCTCAGAAGAAATGTATATTTTGACTTAATGCCATGCTTATTGATGTAGAAATTTTTCCAGTGTATCTTCCATGATTTTGAAGTGACGTGAAACTCTACTTGATTTGTTTCTGTATGAACATGATAGAAAAGGAGATTTTTTTGTTTGGTAAAGGTCAGATTATATAAAAAGGTTACACTGTTTTGGAGGGATTCTTCTTGCACACAGGCACTTTCACTGGGTCAGATGTGGGTGGCCTGCTCTGATAATATCAAATATCTGAGTAGGCTGTTCAGTAAACAGCTCAAGTACTGTGTCTAGAAGTGTCTTAAAAGGCAGTCACGTAACGTTGTCTGCTCGGTATATTGCAAAATCTTTGGTAGTTCCTTTCCAATAATCTGCTTGCACTTACCATACCCTTACGTCTCTGTAGCATTATTGGAAATAAGTCTTTCTAGTAACACTTAAAGTATTTATTCTCTATTGATCAAGTTTTCCTTTCATCTTGTGCATCAAAAACCGGGAGCCATCCTCACCTTGAAGGGCTAGCATAAGCCAGGTGACCAGGATATTAATGCAGTGCTCCCCCCCACAACTGCCTTTATATTATTTGCCTCACATATATAATTTTCTTTTACCGTTCCCTGCATGCACACAGAATGCTGCGAGGAACTGACAGCTCTATTTTCAGACACTGAAAAGCTTCGCTGTTTACATGTCTTTGGTGATTGATATGATGATAATTCCATGGTTTCAGGACAGGTCAAAATACAGGTAACTTGGTAAGCATCTTGTTTAGTGAGGGAGGTGAGTACAAAGATGGTGTTCCTTGAAACTCTGGGAGAACACCTGGAATTGCTTTTATATGTGTTGAATGTGTCTCTTCTGTGTTGATAATCCTGTGGGTAGGGTTTGTGTGCACGGTGTTTGACCTACCTTTGCCAAACTAGTTCAGATTTTGGGGGATGTGGCTTGGGTTTGACCTGTAAATCCCTGAATGTGACACAGATACAGAACTTACAGAAGGCCGCCTTAGCTCCCCAGGCTCACAGGATGCTCCTTGAGAGGGTTGCCAAACCTTTCTCAGCGGGTTGGCTGCATGTTTGGGGAGCTTTGCCTTCTGCAGGACTCACCATTGATACGTTCCATAGATAGTTTGCTCTCTCCTGGTTCCCTGGCAAGGAGGTCTGTGTTATATTTTTCTGGCTAAGTTTTTCCTTACCTCCTGTCCTGCATTTCTCTGCTTCAGCCTGCTTTTCCTAAAAAGACCCTTCTGAAAATATGTTGTATGGAGGCGTTCTGGTTTTGGGGGGATTTTTTAAAGGCATCTGGAGTTCATAAAGCAGGGCTGAAATGTGACTTTTAGTCTGGCGTATTTGACAAGCTGCTCCTGCATAGTGATATTAATGCGTTGGTTAAGAAAGGAAGCAGAACTTTTCCTTCCTGGTACATCAGTCCAGTACGCTCATAGATCGCCAGACTTTGGTTTTTGTCTGCCACAATTTGACACCTCAGTTAATATTGGTCTTGGGGGGAGAACTCTTACTTGTTATTACATGTTAGCAAGTTAAATATTTAATGAATTAACTTGATAGCTTTTACTTGATACTTTAACTTGATACTTTTACTGCACACCTACAACTGCGATGTTTGATTATCAAGTATTACCACAAAGCTGAAATAAAATATTCATATCTAGTCGCTGAAGACTAATCACCGTGAAATCCCTAGTTGCTAGCACACCTGATGATGGCTTCCTTGTGCGTGAGAGATACCTGAAAGATGTCTGCCATACTTGTAGCATGTATGTTCTGCTCCACTCCAGCATGTTCTTCCATATAGCTTTGGATATCAAGATGTCCCAGTGCCCTCAGACAGCCAAATAAGGGGTGGAGTTGGTTCACCCAGCAGTTAAGGTAGGAGGTCTGATGTTTGCATAGCCACAGGGTGAAAATGCTGCTTCTTGACGGGTCTTTTCCGGCATACCTCCTTGCCGTGACTTTTTTCTTGGCACTCTGTCTGTGGCAGGCAGATGGAAGACTAAAAGCAGGTGTGAAGTTTGATGCAGAGTTTGGAAGCCACTGCTGGAAGAGGGAGGAAACCTCCCAACCTTTGTTCAGTATTTTTCCCTTTGGGCCTGATTTCTCTGCTGCCCTGCAGTCACTGCAGTTACTTACCCTTGTTCTGGCAGTTTTGTTTCCTTGTACAACTCTAAATGGTGCCACAGTGATAGGAGTAGAAAGTTGGGACTGAAAGGAAAATTCTGTATTCCAGTAGTATAAGCAATGTGACAGCCAGGGAAGAGAAACTAAATGCAAAGCAAAAGCTGTTTTGTAAGAAAACAGATAAACAGATGCAGTTTGTATCAATTTAATGGCACCATCTGAAAATTATTTTAAACCAATGGAGTTTAAACTGATTTAAAATATATTTTACGTTGATTTTAAGTGAAGATCAAAATGCTCTGTGGCACGCTGTGGTAAACTTGGAACAATTTATCTAGGTGCTTGTTTGTTTCGTCAGCATGGTATGGGAAGCTCTTCTTCCTTTGCTTATTTTATAAGAGAACTTGTATCCAGGCTGTAACAAACCGTCTCTGTTTCAGTGTGGTTGCTGTCTTTCACCTTTTCTTCCATTTGCACCAGCCTTAGGGTTGCCTCAGAAGCCTGGGATAACTGGGTCTGTCTACAAGGCAGGTGCTGCGAGCCACCAAGCCTGCACAGGTAGGGGGAGCCTCTATGAGGCAGGTGAAAAACAAAAATAGACTTTTTTGAGTTTAAAAAGCTCATGGGAGGCAAAAGTTTGGGCTGAAGCAGCATGAAGCTCTGTCTGGGCCAGGATCACATCACAAGAGTTTTGGACACATTTTAGTCTGTCATTCATTGAAAGCTCCTTACAGAGGGAAAGAGGAAGTTTTATTAAGTCTTTGTACTAATAAAAGAAAGTGTTTTGGCAGATGTACCCTGGGGGTAGCAGCTACCATGTGTTAAAGATTTTTAAAAAAACAAACAAGAAAAACCCCAAAACAATTTACAGGTACTTTTAGAATAAAAGCAATGAAGCTAAACCAAAGCCATTCTCTTTGAGGTAAAGTTGTCTGAGCCTTAGGCATGGTATGGCTTAGTGTCATCCATGGAAATAAACAGGAAGTATACTTGTTTACATCATTTGGGAAATGGATGTTATAATCTCTGATTTTTCAGATTTCTTGCTCATCAAACACTGAGGCAGGAGCCAGGATGAAAATCTAGCTTACTGGTTAAAGCAGCAATAACAAAGTCCTTTTCTGATTCGAAAGAACAGCATGTTGAAACATTAAAGCATATGGAAGGCTTCCAGATGAGGGAGATAAAGGGAACTAACTTAGGAGCTTCTGATTTATAGTACCAGTGGATACAAAGCTTTACAAGACTGTCTTATTCAGAAGCTTATAATTAGAGTATCAGTTTTCTTGTGGGAAACTGTTTTTTTGTATAACTGAAAGGACAAATTCCTCACTAGTTCTATCATCTATTTTTATTTATTTTTCATGTTACAATTCAGACAAAAGTATTTTTCAAAGGTTAAAATGTCAGTAATTCATATTTGACAATCTGCAACTCAAATCCATTTAAAAAATCATACATTGAATGAGAAATAGCATTGTAGACTGTCTTTATTACACAGAAGTCTTAAGAATTGGGTTTTTGTAATACCTTAGCCCTGAAATCAAGTTGATTAAATATGTCTTAAAGACTGCTCTGTCTAAGCAGTCTAGTGAGGAAGAGGAGAGATTGTCAAATAGTCATTTGCCTAAGGACGTGGTGCTATTTAATACCTGTATAGGAACATCTGGCTCCTTCTATAGCCTTTTTGGCAGAGCAAATGGGAATAATAACCTAATTACGAATTATAGGCTCCACAACAAAGACATGTGCACACTGTGTTGCTGTTCTGCCCGAACCTTTTGTAGGTACATCAAGAACAGGTGGTAGTTTCTTCACAGCTGAGAGATTATATAGCTCCTAGAGCCTTCAGTTATTTCCCATTTCTAAATGGCTGATTTGTTTTGCTATTTGTTCAAGGTTTTTTCCGGTAGTCAAAAAAGGCTCCAGTGCAAAAGCTTTTGGAAAAGTCAGGTGTTTTAATTAACTGACACTATTAAATGCTGCCATGTCTCCAAAAATCTAGACAATTATTCAATAGTCATAACGAGAAAATACCAGACACAAACCAGTAGATGTTAAGAATTACAACTTGATTAACAATGAGAGGGAATCTGTGGGTGCTCCGTGGCTGTTTTGCACTGTGTAGCGATAGGATGAGGGGCAATGGTTTTAAACTAGAGCAGGGCAGTTTACATTAGACATTAGGATGAAGTTTCTTACAACGAGGGTGGTGAGACACTGGCCCAGGTTGCCCAGAGAGGTGGTGGAGGCCCCATCCCTGGAGACATTCCAGGCCAGGCTGGATGGGGCTCTGAGCAACCTGATCTAGATAAAGATGTCCCTGCTCACTGCGGGGGGGTTGGACTAGGTGACCTTTAAAGGTCCCTTCCAACCCAACGCATCCTGTGATTCTGTGGTTCTAACAAGAGGTTTGAACATTTGCAGTTGCACTATGGTACCGTAACTGTACACAGCATAATTTGTCACTCAGATTTTAGGTCATTTTGAGTGATAATGAAGTTGAAATACCATATTTAGTGATATTGGTCAGTATCTAGCATTAAATTTAAAGGTATTTGGTATGCTGGATTCCCTGGCATGGAAATAGGGGTAAATATTTTCTTTAGTAAAGGACAACTGCATCGTTGCATGTGTTTTATACGCAAACCTATTCAATTCCACTGACACAGAGATTACACTGCTGTGGCATAATTAATTCTCCTGTGTTGAACATTGCTGGAATTTAGCCTGTAGAGGTTTAAGTGGGATTTCAGATAAGTTGTATAACCTCATCAGCATTGTGCTTATGCTGGAAAGTGTAATTTTGTTTATTTCAAAATAATGTGCAATTTTAAAATCTAAAACTGGTAGTTAGGATGTAAAAGACCACTTTTCATTTTTTAAAGGACTTACACCTCTGAGCTGTTTTGGTCAGACTTCATCTACATTTTCTTCAGTTCTATTTGTACAGGTAAAATCACTACGTTAAAAGTCTAAGGAAAAAAACTTGATAAATTTCCTTTGTAAAGGTAAAGTGACTGAAGTACTTGGAAAACAGAAAATAAATATTCTCCCTAGCTTGTGATGAGTCCAAATGTACAACTTAAATATTTAAAACTCAGCATTATTCGATGACAGTGATGTATACTTGCAAAGTCTGCATACCTATTTGAAATAATGGCGTGTAGACCTCTTGATATCCTTTCTGAGTTGTTTCAGAAACTGAGAAGGCACTGGGATCACAGTATAACTCAGGATGTAAATTACTATCTCATCAAAGTATAGTTCAAATGTTTCCCCAGATTCAGTGGAGTGTGAGTATTATCCCATCTCTAGAACGTTCCTGAGGTGGGTGCTTCAGTACCCGAGGTTGGATTGGTGAGGAGGTGCAGGAGAAAGTTTTTAGAAGTAGGAATGCCAACTTTGTGCCCGTTGCCAGCTTGACTTGCGACCCTTTGTCTCTCACTTCTTATACCTGGAGAGTGCTCTGTTTGTCTGTGCTTACCTGGATGTCTTATTTGGTGCAGGTGTTTCATGTCTGAAAGTCAATTTTGTAGAAGACTGTAACTGGGAAAGGGGTTAAGGAGAGGCTCCTTGAATTTCTGCCAGAGTTAAGTGAGCTGTCACGCACATTTGGGAGTACAAGCACTAGCCAAGGGGAGCCTGCTCTGCAGTTAGAATAAACAGTCTTTTTTTGCTACCTTCCCGGTCTGATAAACTAAAGTAGCTCTCACTGAACTTCAGTTAAATCTTGCATCTTACTCATATGCCCCCTGTGAATTTGGCTAAGTCAAGACTGCCCTTTCTATAACAGCTCATGATCTAAGCTCCAGATACTGCAGTAAAAAGAAAAACAACTGAACAAGCAAATGATGGATCCTGAGATGAGATCATTGTGCAAAATAATGAACAACTCCTTTCAGAGATTAAATACTACTGTAATTCCAGTGATGTTCTGGCTATCATAGCTGAGTTACTGTCGCCCTGGAGGTTTTGTAATCAGCCCACTGGAGCGCAGTCTCATGTCTGCTGAAACACTCCAGTTACGTGGCTGTACTGATTCCGTTTTGCTTGTGTATTACGTGCTTACATTCACTGTAGGCGGAGACATGAGAGGGCAATCTTCTGTGCAGGGGATAATCGGAACAGGACAGGCAAGTCAATATTAATAGAGGAGACTAATAAATGTGGAAGGGCCAAAATTACTCCCTCAGGAGGGTCTGGCTGAGCAGCAGTGCAGGACATGAGAAGGAGCTCAATGCTGAGGCCTCTGAGGCCGCTGTGCCAAGAATGTGCCTGCTTATGGTTCTGCACTAACCAAACTCCTTGCAGAGCAGGCTCTCAAAGCATGCTATGGTTATATTGCTTTAACTACTATTTCTTCCGTGATAACTCAGAAACTAATAAACATCAGGTTATTCCTGTCAAGTTTTTCAAGAAGTGTGGTCAGAAACCCAAAGAAGGTGTGGGCTTCCCAGTTCCTGGGTTTGGCCTTGCTCAGATAACTACCTTCTGCATTTTGGAAGGAAGACAAAACAAACAGCACAGGTTTTGCAACAGTGAAAGTGGAAAAGAGTATCTTTTCAGCACTTTGTGCCTGTAGCATAGAGCCCAATTTGTGGGACTGAAGCAACAGCAACATGCCAAGATGGGTGTAGTTGCACTGCTGCATGTACCCGAGGGCTTGGCAAAGCAGCATCTCAAGAAAAGAAGAAGGTCCTCTGAGGGTAGTAGGTGAGTGAAACAGATTGCAGGGCTAAAGTTGGCCGTGGGGCCCTGATACTGTTCCTCATTGCAAAGCCAAGTGGTCTGGCAGATTCCCTCTTGTGTGAGGCAGCAAAAGGGGAGTGTTGATGGGAGCATGGGTGCTTTGGTGTGTCCCCTTGGCCTGGAGCACCTGCCACAATCCCTCTTATTTGGACAACAGCTGGTCTTGTAATAGTTCCACTTGGAGAGAGGATGGTTCCTAAATACAGCTGTAATTCATACAGATGTCTCTGTTTGAATGCTCACTTCATGACTGTTTTTCAAGAAATACTGGACACCTTTCTGGTCTTGTGAAATCCATTAAAGCTGCAGGTAGAGAGCATCAGCGAAAATCTGTGAGCCTGTGCTTGAAATGCTCATTTTTCCTCACCTAAAGAACTAGTGTTTTATATACTTCATCTTATGTTTTGTACTCACAC
This sequence comes from Rynchops niger, assembly GCA_013400035.1. Taxonomy (NCBI): domain Eukaryota; kingdom Metazoa; phylum Chordata; class Aves; order Charadriiformes; family Laridae; genus Rynchops; species Rynchops niger. The sequence continues at coordinate 77,637 of VXBH01005959.1, read as the reverse complement.
TTTGGTGCTGTGGGATGCTGTAACTGCAGCCCTCATAACTCTAAAGTAGCAACCATTGTCTGCGTATATGCTCACGTAAGGTTAAGAAAGTAGGACTACTAACCTAGAAAAGGTTGAGAAAGAATAATTTGAAAATAACCTTGTTAACCAGTGAAGTTGCTGCTTTTTTCTGTACACTTTGGGAACAAGGACAAAGAGTGACAGAGCAGAACTGTAACAGAATCATAGCATGTCTCAAGTTGAAAGGGACCTATAGGGGTCATCGATCGAGTCGAACTCCCTGCTCCTCACGGGACTACCTAAAACTACCATATGACTAAGACCATCATTCAGACACTCCTTGAACTCTTGACAGGCTTGGCTGGGACCAGTTCCCCGAGGATCCTGTTCCGCTGACCGACCACTCTCGCAGAACCTTTTCCTAACATCCAATCTGAACTTCTCCTGATGCAGCTTCATCCCGTTTCCTCCCGTTCCGTTTCTGAACCGGAGTTCAGCACCTTGCTCTCCACCACTCTCCTTGAGGAAGTTACAGACTGTGATGAGGTCACCCCCCAGCCTTCCCTTCTCCAAGTTTGAGCAAACCAAGTGACCTCATCCACTCCTTTTATGTCTTGCCCTAGAGACCATCTTGCCCTTTCACCATCTTGGTCACCCTCCTCTGGACACACTCGAAGAGTGTGAATATCTGTCTTATATTCAGGCACCCAAAACTGTACACAGTGCTCAAGCTAGGCTGCCCCAGTGCAGAATGGGACAATCATCACCTTCCTTGACCAGCTAGCTAGGCTGTGCTTCAGGGCGGTACATTTAAAGGGAGCTTTAAATGTTCCCTTTTAAAACTCCAGCAAGCTTGCAAAGCAGCGTGTTGTTCTTTGGCACAGCAACCCTTTCCCCAGTGAAATGCAAATAGCTGGCAACCAACCCTTTTTCTCTAGAACTTTTAAGCCAGGTTGGCCACTTCAGCAGGGGATATGGGCTTGGCGAGTGTTTGACACCTGATTTAAAACACTCTTGTGGGTAGAAGACACACCTGTTGGGTAGAAGAAATTTGTCTAGTTATAATTGTTAAAGTATGTCTTTTCTTCACCAAATATTACCAATTGCTTTACTTTCTTTTAAAACAAGCTTCTTGGTAAATACTTCCTCTCTTGGTCTTGACTGGATGTTGCTTAGTCTTTCTGCTCAGCATACTCTACTCAAACATGTTTCAGCTGTACATTGTCTCCATTGTATTCTACTATTAATATAATTCTTGTGCGAGAAGGTATTTTTTTCACCAGCAAGCTGATGACCCTTTTTCCATTATTTTCTGGTCTCATTTCTCTCATAGAGCATACTTTAGAGACTGTGGGAAATTCCTAATTACAGTTTGACGTAGCATGGAGTACTTCCTTGGAAGCTTCCACAGACAGCTCGGATGATTTTCAGCCACGTTGTGAAATCTTTTCAACATTTTCAGGCTTCACTTCCTTTACCAGTTTCTTGTACTTGCTTTATTATGTAGATTTAATCCAAAGATTACTATAAGTGAAAGAGCAGTGACGGAATTCTGTCATAAGGATGACAACTTGTAATTTCAAAAACAATGTGAAGTGAACAGTTCAGGTAGACACCATGCAGGTTTGCCTAAAACCAGTTGCTTTTGTGAATACCAGTCTGTGCAGCATTTTGTAAAGGATAAATCAAGAGGGAATAATTCCACATACTCCAGTGAATTCTAATATCTGCATTTTACTATTGCCTGTGCATCAACTGGCCTCTAGCTACCTGATGTGTTGGCACAAATGTACTACCAACTACTGAGGAAAACTAATGTCAGTGCATTGTTGTGAAACTAGTTGTCTTGCACCAGAGGCTAGCGAGGCTTTCAGAACTAATGCTTGAACTATAGGTTCTCGTAAAAATATTTGGCTTACCCTTCTCTTTTTTGAAAGCTGAGGTCGGTCAAATTTTACCTGTTGGTAGAGGCTGATACTAAGCAGATTCCAGGTGTGACTCTGATACTGGTGTTTTGTCAGTTTTCTTAAGTGAAAATTGCACCAGAGATAACGCTCAATACAGGTAAAAAGAGAATTTTCAAAATGTTACACAGAAGATGGTTGAACGCTGGCTTTGCAGGGCATGGTTGCTGTAAAGCTTAAAATGTGTTTCATTGTCCTGCTCTCTTTGTGTGAGTTTCCTTTTGTGGTCCGTCTGTCTGACCCTCCTGATGTTACTGAGCATAAAGCCGTCAGCCTGATTGTGAAGCCACTGGTTAATTCTGTTAGGTCATCGTAAAGCAGAAGAACGGCAACGGCGCATTCATACATGTGCCAGCAGCTGAGCTGAAGTATCGGGCATCAGTCACAGCTCTTAAAAGTAGAGCTCTGGAGGTGCTCTGTGCGATGGTGGTGATGGAGGGGAAGCTTTCTTGTTGTAGAAGTAGTGGATCATAAAAATTACACATGACAGCTAGTGCGGAAACTTAGCTACTGCAGAGGCCCTGTGCAAAGCTGAGTAACACTAAATAACAGTGGTGAAATATTGCAGCTGATAAAAAGAAGAGGCCTGAAGGACGGTCTTGCAGATATTTGTCTATATATTCTTTCTAATACAAAAAGTCATTTATCAACAGGATAGCTGCAAACATAGTTAGGAGAGCCCTGCAACAAATGACCCAGCACTGGTGTACTGATGTGAACGTATACGTGGAGTTTAATTTAATCAGCAAATCCACAGTGTAGCATGTTAGTGCTATTATTTCACGTAAAGGAAACCATGGCCGTTGTTGAACTTGGTTTTTCACCATCTGGAAGGTGAGGTCGTAACTCGAGCTATTATTTTGCTAATACCTGTGAAAGCTAAGACAAAACACATAATAAGTAAAAAAGATTTTGTGGGTATCTTGACAATTCTCTCTGTTCTTTCGAAAGGGCAAAGAAGGGGTATATTTATTTTTTTGGTAAGGGACTTTGGACTGGGAGGAAAATTATCTGTAATTTTCCATTAAGCATATCTTGAAGTGAAAGAGGAAAAAAATAGAGAGTCCTAACATCAAGGAATGTTGATTGTAAAGACAGTAAAGCCAGAGGTGTTTGTATTCTACATCACATAGCGATGTTTGGTTTCCATGCAAGCATTTGTTGATGAACCAAAGAAAATGTATTATTCAATTTCACTAAGCTGCTGTACTTCTAATGATTTCTGACAAGCGTCAGTATGCCTGGTCAGTTCGTCATCAGAACATGCTTTGCTTGCCAAAAGCACATGAGGAGGAAAGAAACTTGAAGTATTATTTCTTTTCAGAAATTTGGAGGGTTATTATCATTATATAAAAATACGTTCTAGGTAAATCCCTTGCATCAGCTGTTGGAGCAGGCTACTGCTGTGTTCCCACTGATGGTGTAATTTCCATTGTAGGAATCCATATTAACGAAAGGTGAAAGGAGCTTTGTAACATACTGCGTTTGGAAGGTTTTAAATGTGGTAGATTAGAGACTGCTTAGAACACCAAGTAAGATGATACCGATGGATCTAGAAATGTGCTGATGAAGAATGAAGCATGGGGGGAAACAAATTTCCAGTTTGGTGTTTTGGTTTTTTTTTTTTTTTATGGATGTCTGAAACATTAGATCATAGTTGTAAAAACAAAAGGGGAAAAAAAGGGGGGAAAGTGCATGTTGAAGAAACCTTTTATACATCTAAGAAGTAAAAATTCATATGTCAGTGTGTGCAGAATTTGGAGTGTTGGCTTTTTATCCTAGCTGTAAGTTAGATAAAAGGCCAACGTTTAAATTGCTGTCAGTGCTATCAGAATGGTGAATTTTTGGCCCATCGGTGAAGGACTGTGTCGAATGTCCCAGCTGACCATCACAGATGTACTTTGGTGCTTGGCAGAGAAGAGCGTGCATACTGCCCCAGTGGCACAGTAGCCCCGGGCCTTGGAGAAGGAGTAAGATTCCGTTTGCATTTTCTTCAAGCAGCGTTGCTTGTTCAGAGTGAACAAGAGTGATGAACCCTTTGTCATTGAGTACATGGACAACAAAATTATGTCTACAATATAATCACATTACTATAAAATATGCTTTTATTTCAAGAATGGTCTTTTACCTGTGCTGCTCTTGCCATTATGCAAGCAGTAGAGAAACTTACCTGAAAATTAAGTCCAGAAAGTCTGGATGATGTACTGAATTGTTTGATCCATTTTAGAGTAAGGGCAGTATTGTTGTGTAGAACAATATTTTAGCATGTTGCACGGAGTGTATGTATTACAATTTCTGTTGTAAGCATTTTGCTTGTTTGTACGTTGTCACAGGCTGGCACGTGGATAAGGGAGCAATATGTCTAGGAAAGAACTGCTTCCTCTTTCAAAAAAATCCCCAAAGCAGAAAACTGAAGTAGTATTTACTGAAAAATCATGGTCACACTTGTATTGGGTTTTAAAGTTGACTTTTCTGTGTATCTCTAGCAAAAAAATGCATTGCCTTTGTTGATGAGGTGGCTATAGCATTCTGGAGGAATTCTGAGCTGCTATGTAACATAAGTGAGTAATGCCTCGCAACGGTTGGCTTTGACAGTCCTACACTTTCCTCAGTGTAATCATTATAATAATCTAATCTTTTTACACCTCCTTTCAACACTTGAAGCATCAGCTTCTATTTTGTCACCATTAATCTAGGGCTACTCTTCCAGGATGCAGTCTCTAACCAATATGAGGACAATTTTCCCCCAAATAATTTGTCTCCTAAAATGCTAAGTGAGATGGCTGCAGCTTTAATGAGAGGGGTGTTTCTTAGCTCGTCACTGGCTCTGTCGTAAGAGGACACGTGCATTCTTGTTTGGCCGACAAGAGTCTCATTATTACAATTTCCAGATAGGAAAGAGCTGAATGCTGAAGCTCAGCTTTAATTAAGTGTGCTATATCTAGCTTAGCTTCTTTAAAAGGTTTAGATGATAAAATACAAATAATTAAAGGGGTAAGGTAGACTAATATCTAGGAGCTATAACAAAGAACCAAGTCTGGTTTCTTTGAATCGTGAAATGTTTCGATTTTTTTGTGGACTTCAACATCTCAGTTCTTGTGGCTCAGTTCACCCAGATGAAGAAATAAAATTCTCCTGAACAAGATGTTAGTGAAAAATAGGTGACAGCAACCTTACAAGACCTATTATTTTTCTAGGTTTTTCCACAGAGGAAAACATTACAATGTGTTGGGCATGGATGAACTCTCTGGAAGATTAGCACTTTGGTTGCTGCAGAGACAATTGCAGTTGCTGTGGGTTTGGTCGGACACGCTAGCTGAGCTTGGTCAGGCTGTACTGGTGTTTTTTAAAAGAAGCAAGAACCCCCACTAGTAGTAGGATCTCTGACCTGTTGTGTCAGTTAGCTGAGTAAGCACTGGAGTTTATCTGTTACTTTGCCACAGGTAGGCTACTGCTGTGAGCAAAGAATTGCTGGAATTAGAAAATAAGGAGCACTGATGTTATGGATATGTTGTCAGGTTACGTACATCTTCTTATTGATATTTTCGTTCAAGTGTGACAGAATTTGAAGGGCGTTTTGCCAGTAATGATATCTTCTAGGACAGAGTTACATGAAGAATAGCATTCATGATATTTTGAATCTGGAAATTTGTTACTGGTCTGTGACAATGCAGATTTTGGTAATTTGTTACCAGAACCAATAGTTAAAATTTAGACGTTATTAATCTAGACATAACTTCTGGAAACTTTTTTCACACTGCAGATTTGTCTCTAATTGAGAGCAACCATACTATTTATTATACTTTATTCAATACTGCATTAGTCAAAATCACTTGTGTCCTTGGTCATTAACTCACGTTTGCCCTTTTTTGTATATTCAAGTCCTTAGGTACAGAGTATAATCACTGTTCTCATTCTCCACATTTTTCTCTTTTCCAGTATACATCTTCCAAGCGTAATCAGCTAATAAAAAAGCACGGCTTTGCACCTTTGAGCACAAGTTTGAAGTTCAAGCAGGCCGAGGAAGTGCAGGGAAAAAACATTAAGATGCATGTTTTACCAAGATGATCTGCAAAGTAGTAACATTTAGAGATGTAGCAGATGTAGTCAAGGCCTCGGATTACTTTGAGGAGTGCATTAGATCAAATCGTTGGATAGGTGGCTAGGGTTGGAAGAATGGGTTGTGAGATAAAGGAAGATGTTTTAAATGAATTTGCTTGTATCAAAGTATCTCACTGCTGTTTCAACATCAGTATGAATGTGACTTACAGTACCGAATAGTCATGTTCTTATTCTGTCAGATGACGTTTATCTCAGAACAACCCCGTGATGAAGGAATGCTATTTTACGGAAAGGCCTACAGTTAAATATACGGGGTGATGAGCTTGAAATTGGTGGTATTCAGAAGCAAGAACTGAAAATATTACCAGACAAGCAATAACTGGAATCAGACTCGATGCTTGTATTGTTGAAAGCTTTAGCATAATAGTTTCCCTTTGCACTGTGTTTAATGAAAAAATCTGTTTTCTGCATTTTACTTTGGACATACACGTTGAAGTTAGCTGTCATAGTAGAAGCTGGACATAACTTAGGAAGGTTAAAAACATACAGTTTTACACAATACCGCTACATCGAGATTGCAGCAATTTTTTAGTTTATGTTTTTTATTAAAGTTGTTAGTCAAAATGAGCAGGTCTTAACCACACTATTTTTTTTTCTCCTTAAGGAGACCTCTTTCTCTGCATATGAGTAGCAAAATATTCCAGTTTGTAGAAAATGTGTAAGAAATGGTTGCCATATGCAATAAGATGATTTTTTTTATGGTTTTGACATGAGTCTTCCTGTCTGAAACTGTTTTAAAAGATAGTACTGCTATTTCAGAAGGCCAAGTTTACTTCAAATTACATGAAGTAAAAAAAGTGGGGTTCATGGAAGATGACATCTCTTGAAAGTAGCCATTTCATGAGAGACAGTCTCTCCTTTTTGTCTGTTGTATGGAAGTTTTCCTTCTAAGTTGTTGCCAGGAAAACCTCAGTAGGGTGGAAAGACACCTTGACGATTCTAGGACAGTATTTCACAGGTGGGTGTTCCTCATCTCCCACAACCACAGCAGATCTAATATTCTCCACAAAAATTTTCATGCCAGTATTGTCTGTACTTTCTTCACCAATCAAGAAGGTAAAGATGATGTTAAGGAAAATGCTGAATGGAAGGTATGAACAGTCCACAGTGAGGGATCTTTTCAAAACATCAGAGCGGGGGTGGCTTTTCGGTAGGTAACTAGCCTTTTCCCTTTTTGTATAAACAGCTAAGTTTTAGGAGGCTTTCAGAGGGCAGGACAACACTGGATTTCCATGAAGTTGAGCATGTTGAATCCAACCAAAGCATGATCAAGACCTGCTGAAAAGACTAAGCCCAGAAAGCAAGGGCATTTTTTTTTTTAACATGTATAAAAAGTAAAAATTGCTGTAGCTTGGATGGAACAAATTCTGTGGGTATAGCATGGAAGATACTCTAGTGAATTTTTCATCAAATGAAGTTCTTACAAGGAACACATCTTCATGTTGGTGCTCACACTGTATTATTGTATTCTTAGAAAACCTTCCCAAATGTAAGCCACACTTCGAAGAAGCTGGGCAAGGGAGATGGAACACAGATGCTATTGTAGGACAAGAGTTCATTGAAAAAAGGCAGAACACCACCATCAAGAGAAGTTCAGCAGTGTGGATTCAGCCTTTTGCTTAGTTTTCCGTTCTCTTGGCAGTGAAATAATTGTAGTAGCTATTTAAATCTGTTCCTCATGTCCTGAGGAAATCGGAGAAGGGTAAGAAACAGAGAGGGATAGTCCAGGGGAAAATAAACAATGGGATAGCACAGAGGGAAGTCACTGTCTACTTTATTTCACCCTGCTACAAACTGTTGAGGGCTGTATAGCTTGACAATAAAGCCATAGCTGTCGTCAGTCCCCACTGTCAGACTTCAGATGTGCTTTAATTAGTTCACCCCTGGCAACGTAAACTGGAGAACACGATCGGGTAATACGTCTTGTGTTGAAGCTAAGGTACGCAGATCAGCGCTGAGAGGGTAGGTCTTTCAGAAGAGAGAAGAATTCATAATACGTGCTAGGCAGAGAATACTTTGCAATTGTACAAAGGAACATTAAAATATGAAGAAAAGGATGCCAGGTGAAAATGAGGCCATATGTTTTTATTTCCTTGGAAGCTAATTGTGATCTTTGCTTTTGCATGTGGCTGAATTTAAATGCCCTTAAACACCAGCAATTTGCTCAGTTTATGGATCTGGGGAATTTACCTGTGTGTGGAGCTTGGTGCAACCTATTTAAGTTAGCAATAGAAAGGGAAACTCCAGTCTGAGGTTTTTCTTGACTTCAGGCTGTAACAGTCACCAGTGTGTATTCTCAGTTAATGAGGACTTCAGTACTTTATCACAGAAATGGAAGACTCATGGTTTGCACAGCTGAAATAATTGTCAAACACGTTCATGTTTGGCAGCTGGATGTTAACTAGTAATGAAGTAAACAGCTGGCTTTGCTTGAGATTTTTTAACAGGTTCAGAAATGTCAGCTAAGTGTTGGAAATGTGCCTGATGCTATGAAATGGTCACTCTGATCCAGGATTGCTTGGCGTTTGGACTTGTTCAAGTGTTGGAGTTTGGTCTGGCCACTTGTGGGGATAGCCAAAGTAGAAAATAACTTTGTTATAGGTAACAATTACTATTTTTGGCAGTGTACCTGATCATCGAGGCATAGGTTTTTGCTTGGGTCCATTTCAATGCTTGTCATANTCGCTCCTCATAAGATTTATTCTCCAGGCCCTTCACCAGCTTCGTTGCCCTCCTCTGCACTCGCTCCAGCACCTCGATACCTCCCTCATATTGAGGTGCCCAGAACCGGCCACAATACTCAAGGGGTGGCCTCACCAGTGTTGAGTACAGGGGGACAATCACCTCCCTCCTTCTGCTGGTCACACTGTTTCTAATACAAGCCAGGATGGCATTGGCTTTCTTGGCCACCTGGGCACGCTGCTGGCTCATATTCAGCCGCTTGTCAATTAGAACCCCCAGGTCCACTCTCCAGCCACACTTCCCCAAACCTGCAGCAATGCATGGGGTTGATTTTCTTGCTCGATCCTTCCTCGATTTCCTTCTTGCTTGATCACTGAATTTATTTTGCGAGGCAGAAATGGTAGAATACTCCTAGAAGGTGATGTTACAAGAAGTTTTGGCCAAACTGGAAGCATGAGTTGTGTGAAAAAAGGCAGGAGCTGATTGCCTTGAATATTCCAGGTCGGCTTGTGAATGTTTGGTTTGTCAGAGGGAGGGTGATAAGAGTTGGGCAATCTCAAGCCTTGGAAGAAATGGCGCCTGTGTCATTAAGATTTCTGCAGAAGGGCGCAACACTGTAGATTTTCTTCCTATTTTTGAAGAATAACATAACCCTATGTTATTCCTATGCTTCCCTTTCTGACTAAAAGTACTGGCATGACCATAGGTCGGTGTGTAGTGGTACCCCAGCAGGCACCCTTGTCATCCATTACCACATGGAGAAAGGTTAGTCATGCTTTAATATGTTTCTTTTTTAGGGTCGGAGGTAGGCATAATGCTTTTTCTTTGTTTTCCTAAAAGTGCTGTATGCTGCTCATTCATTTGTGGACTGTGAGTGCATTTAGTGCTGAAGGACTTGGTCCCTTTACATCTGAAGTTACGATTTGCTTAAGAAATGCTGACGCATAAGTTTGGGACCAACTGATAGACCGGAATGATTTTCATGCAGTTTGAGAGGCATGAGTTGTATCAATGAATTACATGGTTTCCTGCAATTGCTGTTTCTCCAATGCAGCAAACTTGTAATTTCAGGATAGAATAATGGTATCCTTAGAGAAAATAACAAACAGGACTGTAGACAGGTGTGAAGGAAAAAAACCAAACGCTAAAATGGCCCTGGTGACATTGTAAACCACGAGAGTATGGTCCAAGTGCTTTATCATGTCACTAAAAACTCCCCCTTTTTGGGTTACTGTTTGTATGCTTAATGGAAACAACAAATTTGACTTTGAAATATTTTTCAAAATCTCTCAGGATTTCTTGTCCAATATTACATTAATGTTTTTTTTTTCCTGACCTTGACAAACACCTCCAAAAAAAACCCCAAACCACCAGCCCCCAAACCACTGCAGTCTTTCCATCCGGTTCTTGTCAGTGAAATAAAATCCATTTATTTGATGGAAAAGCTGCTAAGTAAAAGCACCCAAAGCAAATCAATTCTTCCTAAAAATTCTGGAAAACAAATGGAGTTGGATATAAAGGCACTGCTTATTATGGACTTGTGGCCATCCTGCACATATTAGAAAATCAACTACAGCTTTTCAGGAGCCACTCTATTTAAAAGCGAGTTAAATTGTGTCTTTTTCTATCCAGTTCATCTCTTTCCTGTCCGTTGCATTCTGCTGCAGCTATGACTGGTTGCACCTCATTCACCCCATGCTCATCTGCAAATGTGCCATGCATCATCTCGTACACAAAATATGTACGCTATAAACTAGATTAAATACTTGCCTTCGGTCTGTAAAGGATGTAAATATTTAATATTTGACAATAATATTCACAACTTTATTGACTTCTCAGCCTGCACCATCAAGGGACACTTGCAAAATGAGACTGTGAACTAACTTTCCCTAACAGCATACTCCAAAGTAAAGACCCAGTAAGCTTATGATCTGTTACAGTTTTCCTGTTGACTGCTCCTGGTAACATGAATGCTAATGACTGATTTTGCACCTTTGTGATGGACAAAAAACTTCTTCCCCTCATTCTGCCCCCAAGATTTTTCTGCTCTGTGATGATGCTGTGGTTTGGTGGTGGTTTTTTTTTTTTTTATCTCCAGTAAAAGTCCAATTGATTAATGAAATTACATTTTACTAAAGCTAACTTTGACTCACTTGTATTAGACTTTTGCCTTGCTACTTCATCATATGAAGCCAAAGCTTATAATTCACCGCCTCGGTTATTCTCTGTACAAGTCCTGTATTTCTTAATCCTGGTGATGCCACATGCTAACAGTGTAATTCACAGAAACACTACCTGGTGCAGAGAAAGGTATTCAGCTGATATACAAGAGCATTTAACTTTTTGACTTCATTGAAGCCATGGTGATGGATAAAGTGATTTAAAATATTTGTAAAAACAGTATTAAAGTAGGAACAGTGAAGTGCAGTTTGGCAGGAGACACACCAGTCGTATCTAGCACTACGTGTCCAACTACGGTACTGTTCCACAGTAATAGGAGTGCAGAAATAACAGACATAATGAGAATAAGAAAGAAGGTCGTCACTGCTATGTGTACCACAGATGGACAGGACTTGAGTCAAATGCCAGAAGAAATCCTTCCATTTCTCACCTGTGCTCATGCGGGGTGTGTAAATACCCACTGAGATCTGCTGTAGAGCAGACGTGGTCATTGGGTGTATCAGTGGCGTTGTGAATAGGTAGAAAAGGTGGTATGTGAGGACAGTGTGACTGAGCTTTGGGAACAGTCAGAAAAGGCACTTCAGTCTGTACGCTCACCCTCTGTCTTTAAAAATGCTCTAAACATCCCAAAGGTACAGGTGATGACAGGGGTCTGTACAATGAGGTCCTCCCAGCTGGTAAGTGATGCTCATCAGTGGTGGCAATGGAACACCATGATCTTTAAAACTGAGACCCTCGGTGCCTTAGAGTATAATAGGCACCTTCAAATCATATTGCGGATTTCAGCCATTTCACGTGCCAGTGTGCTTTCATCTCCTCTTTAGTGCATCTTAAACCTGGTTTTGCCCAGTGGATAGATTTATCTTGGGCCTGTCTGTTCGTGTGTTATGCACAGTTTGGTACAGGTTTAACTTGGAACCTTAACTTCCCAATGTCCTTATTAATTTTTTCATTCTCTTATTTGTTGAGGGTGCTTTGGCCACATACAGTGCGTCAGCAGCTTACTGAAATGGAAGGTATTCTAGAATTTGTTATGTAACTAACATCTCGGGTGTTGCTCGGGTTGAGTGACTTAGACTGTGGTATAAATGTGGTTTTCCTCTTTGTCTCTCCCAGTAACACTGGGGTGTAGCAGGTGGTTGGCTGCCAGAGGTGGGACGGTTTAATAAATGCAGTTCGTAAGTACAATGCATATGGCTTTGGGGAGGAATTAATCAGAAGTATCAGCACTGGGGTATTACCATCAAAGCATCTGTGAAATAGAAGGTTTCTGCCTTTAGCTAAACTCCAAAAGGCATTTAGTGCATGTGACTGAGCAGTAGTAAAAACGGTTCTGTTTTCTCCTCTGGCCTCATGATCTGTGTTGTGCGTATGCGTTTCTGCTTTGGGAGCCCCTTCTCACGTCCCGGTTGTCAGTATCATTTTAATAATCAGGGTATTGCTGCAGGTAGATGCCCACAGGTAGGTCAGTGAAACTACGGTGTGTCTGCTTAGGATTTTCTGCCCCGCTGCAGAATAGCAGCCCTGCGTTTGCAAGCTTTGGAGAAGCTAAGTAACAGAGTCCTATTATTCATACTAGTGTGTATCTCAAAACAAGAGGCATGTCTAAAGCTGGTTTATTTTACTGAAGCAATTTCCAGCCCAGAGTTCGTAAAGGCAAAATGATGTCCACTTCTCTTGCTCTTTTCAGACTGTTTACCCCAAATAGTGGGACCAATACTGGGCTACTTTTTCCTCCCCTGTTCCAGGCCATCTACATACCAAATATGGAAAAAAATCACAAGGGCCTGCCCAAAATTTCCCTGTGCCAGGAAAAGTCCAAGAATCAGCGAGTTCTCTCTGATTTATATGGTCTGCGTAAAAAGTGGCAAGGCGTTATTTACTCATGCTTTATACAGTTGCTTGCAGCGGTATTAGATGTGTTTCCTGATCTGTCGAGATGGGATTCACAGTCCAATTGCTTCTAGTGCAACGAGTGGGTGACTTCATCCTGTTCCTCTGCAGCAGAAAATACAGAAAAGAAAATCCTGTGCCAGAATCTTTGAGAACTGAGCCTGGGTATCCAACAGTCACCTTATGCATATTAGGTTTTTGTTGCTTCCTAATGGAATTACAACATGTTGGGCATTGTAGCAACAGAGAGTCATTGTCCTGGGGAACTTAAGCTGAAACAGATGTGTTAGAAGTGGGGGAGGAAGAAGAGAGACACAGAATAGCAGCATGGGTTGCCCAGATTTGCTTGGCTGGCAGAAACTTGGACTAGAACTCAAATCTCACGGCCCCTGGCTCATTGCTTTTTTTGGGCTGGATCCTGTTCTCTGTTTATATTGCTCATGACATCTGTCTCATTTCTGCGACTTGACAGGTAGGTTGAAGAGAGGAAGTTAATGGGACGTTATCGCTGTAGTATGGATATCCAGAAGTTCCCAACACCGCAATTACATTTTTGGAAGGGGGAAAGTAATAGTGGGAAGGGGTTTTAGCATCCAGATTTGTTGAAATATTCCAGTTACAGGACTGACTTGTACATGACTTCTATGCAAGGATCAGTCGGAATGGTTTTATAGTCTGGGATGGATTTTCCTTATCTGAATTTTTCACCTCCATTGTCATGTTAGCAGTGCAGTAACTTGCTGCTGTCTGGGGAAGTGGGATGGCTGTGCCAAACCTTCATGCCATTGTACTTCTGTAGATGGGCCAGCAATGATTGTGGCTTTTTTTTTTTCTTTTTTTCTTTCTTTTTTGGTGGAGGGGAGTGATGGGGAAGCTAATCATAAGAGTATTGCATTTTCTCTTGCATCTGGTCCCCAAGGTCTGGCAAGCAGGAAGGCTCGGGTTGCTACAAAGCCCTGGTCTGTGTTTGACAGCTAGGTTCTGGCTGAGAATTCTGGCAGCCTCTCTGTAAGGGATTTGAGTCCCACCATGGGTTTAATGGTAAATTTCTGGTTCCACAGAAATTTTCTTTTCTTGTGTAGCCAGTTACATTTTCTTCCTGCTCTACAGGCTGTGTTGTATGGTCACAATTAGATGAGTGAGGGGGGTTTGGATGGGCAAGGGGGGCTTGGATGAAGTAGACCTCAATAAGCATTATCATCACACAGATCCTCTGTCAGTTACAGGAAGAAGGTTGCCATTTTTTTGCCTAGGTTTTACCTCAAAAAGTCAAAGAGGTTCACAAAATAAATTAAATGTATTGGAGCATCAGGTTGAGACTTCCCAGCCTGGGGCAGGGGGAGGAGAGTGACTTATCAGGAAAAAGAGTTAAAAAGAGGAGAAGCTCTTAACTTGTTAGGGCAGGAACTTCCTGTGAAAGGCTTGGGGGAAGGCAGATGATGCTATTCCTCTATCAGCCGTTGTTTGCGTGGCAAATGCTCCTTGCTGGTCTCCTTGTAAGTGGAGGATTTCTGGTTATTTGGTGTTGCCTTAAAGTCTTTCAGAACTGCCCCTTTGTAAATGAATATAAGCAGATCTCTAGCAGCAAAGATAGAGAGTCAGAAGGGACATAAGAGATTGCAGAGATGGTCAGGTGTGTAAGAGACCCTGAAGGAAACCTGGTATTGAACGCTGGGAAGCCTGTAATATGTGTTTGGTATGTCATCTTGAAGCTTTAAAGAGGTCTAGTAATGGTCAAGCACAACTGTTAGAAAGTTATCCAATTTATAGTTACCCATAAAGGTAAATATTATTCCTAATCTGAAGTTTGTAGTTATTTAGTCTCACTTGCTAGCTGTTGGGATATAGTACGTGTTTCTATTAACTAGTTTCTGTTCCCCAATACCTGATACAGACAGTGATGCACAGCATGAGGAAGATGTGAAACACTGGTAGCCTCTGTCAGATCATTCCCTTGTTTTTCAATATTTATTGTGGAGTCTGGATGCTGGAATTGTGTACTGACTTAGTGACTTAGAAAGGCTCCTGTCTACAAAGGATGAAAGGTGGCAGCTTCCCTTATGATGAGGAAAACTGCATGATCAAGGCCCTCCTGGGAGCAGCTGTTGAGGTCCCTCATTCTGGAAATACCAGGTCCAGTCTTAGTTTCTCCGTTTTTGGATCTGGATGTCTGTGACAGGAGCTTCTTCCACAGCCCTGAAGAAGCTGGGGAGCAGTGACTGTTGATTCCCACATAGCTTGCCTGTGAGGGGCAAAAGATTATCTCTGTGTTTGCAGTATGTACCAGGAAAATGAGATTACATTTTGAATTAAAAACCCAAAACCAACAACCAAATAAACAAACCCAACCAACGCAACCTGTATGCCAGGTCCTTTATATATGTAATCAATACAAGTTTCACCAGCTCTGGTTAAATTGCTTGATGAAACAGTGGGGTCAAATAGTGAGAGGTCTGTATGTCATACATCCTGGACTATACTGCATAAAGTAGCGATCCCCACCGTTTGGCCTTGGTGACTTGAAAGCATTACTCTGAGTACTGAAGGAAGGGAAGCAGTTTTTCTTCTTGAAGTAATAGCTTTAATTATCTCATTGTTGCAAAAGTGACCCTTTTCGTTTCTGTGGCTGCTTGCCTAGAGGAGGAGGTCATTTGCCGTGACACTTTGATAAAATCTCTGGAATTAAAAACTTTCTGAGTACACAGGTCATCAGACATATATTAGGTCCTGGAAAATACTCATAAAACTAAATGAGGCATGTGGAGATGAGTGCAGCAGCCTTTATTGCTATGATTAGGTATCCAATTATGTTGCTTCATTTGAATATCTGATCCCACGCAGCCCCCGCGCATGGCATCACCTCCACTCACTGCATCTGTTTCGCGTGATGTTGGGGAAACTGTGACAGGGGCTTTAGACAGGTCTCCGTGGCAAGCACAATACAGATGCTTTAGGATATTCATATGTAAAAATCCTGGTCCCGTGGGCAGGGTCTTGATGAAGAGGGGAGTATCCACAGAAGAAGAACAGGTGGCAATGACATTGCAAGAGAGAAACGCAAGAGTTAGCTGAAGTTTTTTCTGTTGAAAGATTTTTGTTAAGCACCTGGAAGGCATAGAATACGTAGCGGAAGTACTCTGAGTCAATGGACCGGCCTTGAAAACAGCTTGTATGTGGGAGAAGAATGGGCATACGCATGAGTGGCATTTACGTATGGGACAGCAGAAAGAGGTCCCTATTTATACTGGATCAAAAGGAAGTGTGCAGAGTGGCAAATGGGGCTTTTGGATATGAAGATAAAAGCCTTATTTTGCTGTACTGTTAAAATTAAATGGCTCAAGAGCTCTCTAGTATTTTGAAGTGCTACTGTTTTAGATGGAGGATTGTCTGTCAGTGATGCCTCAGAATGCATCCAAAAGAATGGAAGGACTTTGGATTGCTCTGTTTTCTTTTAATGTTGAATCTGTTGCTAGAACTAGCTGTCACTTGAATCCCCTGTTGGAATTTGAAGAGCTTAATTGGGAGATCCTGAGAGCTTCCAAAGCAAATAGCGGAGCAGAGTAAATGTTAAGCAGCTGTCAGTTAGCGCTTACAAACTCAACTGGCTCTCCAGATGAAGCAGGGAGCCGTAGCTGTGTTTGTTCTAGCTCTCAGCTCTGTGCTGCAGTGCAGCAAATAGTTTGTGCTTTTCCCCAGAATCTCTGCTCATGCTTTAAGAGCTCATAGCTGACTTAACTGCAGAGCAATAGCGAGGACCGCGTGCAATCTGTCTTCTTGAAATCCATGTGATTTCACTAGTTGTTCTTGATGCCTTTCTGAATGCCGTTTTCAGAGAAAAAGGGGACAAATGTAGCGGGCAAACATCGCTGAAGAAAGTCTTGTAGAAAGAGGCTACGCTAATGAGCTTGGGAAGCGATGGATATCGTATTACTTAACTGTCTGCCTTTGTAGCATCCAAGCACGAGCAGGTTTTCCTCGGAGTTAGGCAGAGCTTTACAGTGAGCCATCACGACAGCTGTACTGCGCCACTGCTGGACTGAAGTAGCGCTCAGGTTTTCCTTGTGTCCAGTTCACGTGAAATGCGTGATGGAGAACGGCAAAGGCTGCTGCAGCTTTGAGTGCTCAGGCTCGCAGTACTCAAGCTGTAACCAAGCTTACAATGAAGATGTGATGAAACTAGTCAGGATTAGCAATCAGCAAATATGAGTGGGATCGCATCTAACCTTTTCTGATTTTCTTTTTTGGCTTTACTCTGCTAGTTTAAATCTGCATCGTGTAATGGACACAGTAAGACCTGATTTACAGTGCTGAGAAATAAAGCTGAAGTGCAGCAAGAACTGTTAGTGAGACCTGATAGAAGGCAAACATTCCACTAGCAAAAGGCATCTGAGCTTTATCAGTTTGAACTTTTATTTCAGTTTCTTCTAGGTAGGAGCACAACTGAAGGGAAGCAGTAGATAACCAAGTCCAAGCGATCCACAGTGTTGGTGAGGCACTGAACAGTTCTTAACCATTTTTGACCTGGGTGTCCAAGTGGACTAACTGCAGGGATACGCCTTAATACATGACTGAAAAAAGCATAAGCTTTGTGTGATATCACAAATAAAATAAAATTTTACAAAGCAAAGTGAAAGAAAGCAACAGCAGCCTTAATGAAAACATTTTCAGTGCTAGGGTAATAAGAATGCATTCATAATATTAACAAAAAGCCAGTGAGTCTCCTAGAAGGGTTCTGAGGAAATGAACAAATATTGTCCACTGCAGATGCAAATCAGGAGTATTAATACACCTTGATGTATTAGTCATTGGCACACTGATAGGGTAGGCTGTTCAGAGGGGTAGGAGATGATAACGTATCTGGAAATATTTGTTGCAGTAGTAAGATGGTGGATGTTAACAGCCCCTGATGTAGCCTATGTGCATCTGTCATTTGAGGAAGTGAGGATGGATATTCCAGGAATGCACTTTAATTACTGCAGACAAAGTCCTGCAAGTAGATTGTCTGTGGCTTTACCAGCGCTCTTTGAAAATGACTGAGGTTCCCCTGGCATACAGTGTGTTGGTGACAGTAGGTCCAGGTTTCATGCAAGTGTTATATATTCACGATGCCTAATCCGTGACAATTGCTCTCACAATGATGTGATGAGATAAGACTAGAAAGGATACTTGCGCCTGAAAGAACGGCTGTGAAAAGATGAGATTTGCCGGATCTGGGAAATGGTATGCTCAGTTTGTAAAGGCAGTGTGCAAGTCCTGATAGTAGCAGTTTTGACACAGTAACTTTACTGGATGAACTCAAGGCATTTTAGCAGTCCTCTGATGCATCCTTTAAAATAATCCTTCCGTAATATGGAACAGAGTCATTTGTCTCCATCACCCTTGCTTACTTTTGCTCACTAATGAGAGCTGGTCAAGAAATGTTATACCCTGTTTTTTTTACTGCCTTATACAAGTCTGCAAAATGAAAATTTCTGATTTGTCCCTGGTGACTAAGTCTGTTGTCTCATGCAGGAGAGTGTTTTGTGGACAAATTGTGGGACACAACTGTGTTTAGTTTTTCCTCTCTTGTTTTTTGTTGTGTTCTGGTCATGTTTGTCTCCCCTCTGTTTTCCTTTGCATCTTAAATTACGTAGTTCATCTGATGAGGCTTGTTACTCCTCAGAGCTGCAGTCCAACAGGTCGGGACTGCCCTTGGGGAATCTGTGTCAATGTCAAACACTGGTTCTGTTAGACTCCTCCTTTTCATGTTCCACCAGGGTAAAATACAATACAATGGTTTTGTTTGTCTTCTCATGAAAGCTGTTCGAGACACTGACTTACTACCCCTTTATGCTTGTTCTTTACTGATGTAACATAACAGCAACTGACCCGGGGTGAGGTTTTGCTGCAGATGTCAGCAGAAGTCATTGCTGTGATGGATTTGGGGGTTTTTAAATAGACACAAATAGTGCCTCATGCAATAACTGTACCTGTACACTTGCTGTAAAAGCTTTTTGTTACAAGAAAGCATAGGAAGGAGTGCAATGTCACCCTAGGAGGATGTTTCTGTGTGGTGTTTTCATATTCCTGCTCCGAGATGAAGCTTGACAGGTAGGTGAACGAGCGCCCTCTGGACAGGGTGTGCAGACAGCTCAGTAGAAGGCATGGGGATTGTGAAATGCCAACACAGTAACACTTAATTTCATTGTTGAGGGCTTTCTGAATTCTTTACCTGTTGACTTAACTGTGTTAAATTCATCACACCTGATGCATTTATTCTTGCAGTCAGGTTCTCTGTGCGGTGCTGGTTTTCCCTTGTAAATTTATGTCTGCTTTAAGGGGTGGATGTTTCTGTTTGTCCATCCAGCCTATTGAGAGGCAATGTAAACTGGAGCTTCTGTTTACCGTTGATGAATAACATTCACTTCCTAGTGACTTGAGAAAATGGCTTGGCCTCTGAGCTCTCATGGTTTGGGGTTTTTTTGGGTTTTTTCGGGTTTTTTCTACTGCTTAAGCTGGTACATTGCTTATGAAAGCGGAGTTGCTCACAGCGTGCATCTATGAGAAGAAGGTGAGATTATCCATTTAAACACCAGCTAGCAGGTACAGAACTATATTATTAAGTTCTGCTGGCATTTTGTGTATATACATTTTAAGTGTATCAAAATAAATCCTGACACGTAATATTTTGGGGTTTACTAATTTCAGCTAGGCTGCTGCAGCTGCTAAATGGACAACTGACGAGTTTTAGGTAATGTCTTGCAGAATATAAGTGTGGGTGTTATTTTTATGGGGAAGAAATCTTTCTTTGTAATGTCAGTGTTCCCAAAAGAATCAGGCTAAAAAGCTTTTTCCTCGTGTAAATTTCAGCTTCTAGGAAGATCCCATTCTTTGTGTTTTTTAACGTATTTTAAAAAACCCAACATTATTTTTGCATGGCACCTCTTGTCAAATTGGGAAGAAACCCCATCCTATCTGTATATTTGAAGGTTTTATTCTATATATAGAAAAGAAGTAAAATGTGCTGTTCTAAACTGTCCTGTGCAAACAGGATCGCTAATTTGCTGGTTTGAGCTTTGACTTACAATAGTAAATCAAGATTCAGTGTTGGAATATCTACATTAGAAAGGGAATTTTTATTTTTCTTCCTTCCTACCTGCTGCCATCCCTTGTAGAGATACAGATGCTTGTGTTCTGTGCTTCGCACCAAAGAGAAAAGGCCAGTTACCTTCTGCCTTTCCTGTGAATCCAAATGAAATTTGGTTTATGGCTGGGAAAGCATAGTCTGTTTATACATGGGCTAATTCCAAAGTAATCTTGGAGCAATATTGGAAGATGTTTAGGAAATCAAAGCCAAGTGGCGTAAAATCAGATCTAATCTGAGATCCTGGCAACAGCCCTGTGAAAGAGTCAAATCTTGTCGTTACCAAGTCCTTAAACAAAAACATTAGTTTTAAAGCTTTCTGTTGATGTACCTGATCTTGGTTGTGTTGTTTCTACATTTCTGCATTGACCTGTCACACCATAAATCATCACTATATCTACTGAAGCTCTATTCCCTGTCTTCTGACACTTTTTCAGTACTAAGGAATTAGTATAATTTGAAGCATATATTACCTAGGTGGCCATCTTTTCCTCAGTCAGAACACAGTTGAATCAGCTTCCTTCTGTGTGTCCAGGATAACCTTGTTTTGTTTTTCATAATGTTTTTAGTAGAACTCTAGACTCAACAATCTGGACTTGAAGGAAGTAGACCAGATAAAATTGTTTGGACTCTTATAAGAGGAGAAGAAATTCTCCGGTGAATACTGACATCCAACCTAAACACCAGGTTATTCTGAGCACTTGTGCAGCTAGGAAGAGGGAAGTGATGTAAAACCTTTTTTTTTTTAAAATTGAGTATTTTGTTTCTCCCCTGTGACTTGATGTATGACATGCACATCTGAAGAGTCCTACATTAGTCACAGTTAGCTAGACTGGAAAACAGAACACGTAGTTAGGAATCATGTTGCTGAGTACAACTAAAAGTTGCATGCGAGGTTCAGTTGCCAAGCACAGGGCTGGAAGAAGTTGTAAGGCAGAAAATCTACAAACTGATGAGAAATATCTTGCTGCAGTTGAGGGAAGTGGATGTGAAAGTGGCTGGATGCCTGTGGGTTCTTTGAGACAGAATGATTCCCAGCTGGACAGCTAGAGTTTGATAGATTTGAAGATGCACAAATTATCCAAACATTCCTGATGACTATGAGTAGAAATTTCCTGGATGTATAGGGAGGATCTTAACCTCTTCAATCCATTCTCAGATGTGTCAGGTTTTGGCCCTGTCTCTGAACGCTTGCATGTCTCTGCTTTAGGGCTATTAGCGTAAGCAGCTTCACTCATTTATGAAACATCTTGCAGAATCTCTCCCTATGAAAACAGTAAAGATTTAAGCCACTTTTCAAGGTGTCATTAATTCCAAGTGTGACTTGTCCTTTTCTTGCTGGGGACTAGTGATACAGGAGAATACTTATTTAGTGAGCTATGGTTGTGTTTTCTACCTTGTGGCCTTAAATTTTGCTGAAACCTGCTATATTAAATCACAGTCCTTTCCTTATTGACAGCTGTAATAGTGGATGAATGAAGGAAATAGTGGTGAGCCAGTACTCAAAAACATCCAAGGAAGGTTAAAACACTAGTGTTTAAAAATCCTACATCTTCCAAAATACTCTGTGCACTGGGGACTTAAGACAGATTTCATCTGTGGGTGAGTAAAGGATCAGGTGAACTGCTTTCCATGAAACTGAAAATGGGAAGTGACTGTCCAGCCTATTCTATTGCACAACATAACCAGTGAGAACAGGGTGAGAAGATAGTTCCTGAAACACGTAGTGAATTCAGTACCGCCTCCTCCATCGTATCAGCCAACAGAAACTGCAGGGGCAGTGAATGCCTGCTGGAATTAGTTACATTGAAAAAAAAGTGGTGTTTTTTCCTGCTTGCTTATACATTTGCCCACTTTGCTCACCAGACTGCAGTGATGCCTGCAGAGAAGCCCTGTTCCAAAGACTGTGTGCGTATAGACATACATGAACACGTAGAGGAAGAGCGGGTCTCCTGTATATACTCTGTGAAAGTCCACAAGCTGTACAAACCCACTCTTGCTAGATCAGAAAATCCCTGCAAAATAAGTCTGACTTACTGAATGAAATTCTTTTATTTGCTGTTTGGGTTCCTGTGGGTCAGAACTCTTCAGCATGTATCTTCAGGTGTTAACAGCCACACAGTTCACTTTAGCGGTAGATTTAAAACAAATAACCTGTTATGCCTGCTGCAGTAACCAAGTCAGAAGGTGAGGCTCTCCGCAGAGCAACAAAGTCAATTTGCCGCTTCCACTGGTATAAAAGGCTCTAAGGGCAAGAGTAGGGGTCTGGAAGTAGTTCAGTGGTGGTAGTAATTCCCGATCAATTTCTACATAAGATGAACAAGGAAGAGGGAACTTGACTAAGGGATTCGGTGACCCCCAACTAAGTGACCCCACTGGCCAAAAGAGCTCGTTTGCCCATAGGGGCATAATTGCCTTTGGAACTGCCTGCACTTGGCAGTGGGTATTCCATGCCTGCGCAGGCCCAAACTGTCCCGTGAAAATGCAGATTTCATCCTTCCCGTTCATTTGATTGCCTGGTAAAGTGTTTACGGTTTGTCCCATTAGATGTTTTGGAAAAAAACAATGTGTTTGTCTTCCAGAGGGAAAGATTCAAAATCTTAGTTCCTTGCCATGTCAAGTCTTAGTTCCTTGACATGTCAAGTCTTTGAAGTGTCCCAGTCTGTTCAGGTTTGGTATCCAAAGAGTTAAATAGGAGCAGTCTTGGCATGGAAAACTAGCTGGGTACCTACCAGCACCAAACCAGGCTTTTCTTAGCCTTAATTGTTTGTATTGCATGGAGTTGGATAAAGTGTTTACAGTTACAGACCTGTTCCTACTGGCCTTTCCTTACTGTAGCTAAGGAATGACTGGATATTGATGACGTACACATAGAAAAGACAACTCAGGCTGAAGGATTTCAATGCATTTTACAAATGAGTCCATAAAGCTGCAAATACCAATTGTTTTACAGTCTGAAACTCAGCTTTAGAAGGCTATCAGCTAGCAAGCTGTAACCACTGCAGAGAGGAAGAACAGCAGCAAAGGGCCACCAATAAGCAAAGTAAGGAAAGAAATCTGCCTACAAAGGGTCTCTTCCTTGTTAGTGCTGTAATTATGTATTAATAGCCAGACTTCAAATGCGCAGCTCAGTTTTTGAAAGCACCTGCGTTGTGGGCACAAGCCTGTGAGCTTTCTGCTGTGCACGAGCAGGTCTGGCGCAGGACCCGGGGGCCTGTGCGTACCCAGGGCTGCAGCCAGCAGTTCCAGTCTGCCCTGCAGCTTGCTTCCTGCGGGTCTCCGTGCCTAGGAAGTACATTGTGCTGCTCTCCTTTCTCTGTGGTAGCTGGAAATTTCCCTGGGGTTACTTCTCTCTTAAGAGAACAGTACAGTAACCGAACAGTAATTTCCTATAATTTAAACAAGAGGTCTTGTGTGTTAATATGGCTGTTGTTCAAGAAAAGGCACAGAGCTGCGGAGACGAAAGTTACAGAAGTGCCTGAGTTAAGTTTTTAT
Source organism: Rynchops niger (assembly GCA_013400035.1). Lineage (NCBI taxonomy): Eukaryota > Metazoa > Chordata > Aves > Charadriiformes > Laridae > Rynchops > Rynchops niger. The sequence continues at coordinate 54,177 of VXBH01005959.1, read as the reverse complement.
ATAATGTCGATTACTGTGATGCATAAAGTAAGGCTCCCATATGTACAGGCACCTCATCAGAGCAAGGCATGGTCCTTGATGGTAGAAGGCTTTCCAGCCCATTAAGAAATGTTTTTTCTAGTATGTCATTCTGGCTGTTCTCCCCGTGAGCCTGCATTTGGCAGCTAACCAAACCGAAGGCCAGCACAGGTATCCTGCTGTGCATGTGTTTAATTCTGTCCTCCTCCTCCCCATCTAAGGTTTGCGCATGTTTACTTTCTCTTCCTCAGCAGCCATGTATCTGTAAACCCTGTTTACTCCAAGCACCCATCTTTGCACAAACTTGAAACAAACAAGTATCTCGGCTCTGTGTGTAAAATTGGCTTATTGCACACGGGGTATTGGACCCCACTTGGGGGACAACAGTTGGTACAAGCTGCATTTTGGTGGGGTGCAGCATGCTGTCCCTGATGCTGAGGACCTCTGTTGGCCTCATCTCTGAATTTGGCAGACGGATGATAGGAATGGCTTTGGTCTGCCTCCCCCTTGTTTTATCTCTGTGGACTTCTTTTCAAGGCACAAGAGCAGGGACCAGCGCTCGTGCTGAGCAGCTCGCTCAGTTCTCTTTTCTGACCGTCTGTCTCACAACAAGCTGGGAAGGTGAGGAAAGCATCTTGGGTATTCCCCTTCGTTCATGCACTGATACCTGGGCTGGCTGCTGCAGGTCTCAACCCTTCTTGCAGCACTAGTGAGAAGCGGAGTTCAGAGATTTGATTCAGTATATAGATAACCAGGCAGCTGAATGATTATTTTTTTCTGTTAAAAGTAGAAGCTGCTTCAGTGCAGCGGTATCCCATTATCACTGCTGCAAGCTGTAACGTGTCATATGTTACAGTATGTAAATGTTCTTCAGACCTCGTCTATTGAAAAACTTCATAGATCTGAGGAATTTGTTAGAAAACTGATTGCTTTCAAATGGCTGTAACTAATTCTTGTAGTACTCAGGATTTTTTAGTGCTGTCACTTTGGGTGGAGCTGGAACCAGCAAACGCAGAATTGTGAGAAAGGGGTCACTGGAGAGAAGTCAGTGGGAGTGTGTCTAGGTCTGGCCGAGCTGCACACTCATCAGATGCTGAGATTCTGGGCCATGCAAAACACTTTTCCAGCTTCTACAGATTTGCCAGCTCCAGTCATTAGAGGAACACCACGTGCCTGGTATGGGTACCTGAAAACGGGCAGGATTTTCTTCTTAGTGTGTACAGGTTGCAGAACCCTGCTTGGGCATGAAAGTGTAACCTTGTGCTGTTTTCAAGTATTATTATTAGTAATTTTTTCTTATGATCTCATTGTGGTATAGTATTAGAAACTGCTGTTTGTCTCCCGATGGGGATCTGAAAGAAGAGTGCAGTAACACAGAGCAATTGGGATTTTCTGAGAGAGGTTTTATTTCCAGTACTGTCGGGTCTAGTGTGCTGGACTGAGGTGGTGGGAGGGAGGACGGAGGTTACACATCATTCATTGCCCTCTCTGAGTATGGGGAAGAGTGCAGCCTCATGCTCATTAAGTCACCTGGGAGCAAACGACAGCTGTGCCATTCAGAGAGGGAACGAACGGCAGCTCCTGAAACCCAATTACAGCTGCAGTTTCCATCGTTAATTCCCATTCTGATTGCTGCTGTGCAACTGAGTCAGAGCCGGGCCTGCGGAGAAGGCAGCCAGCCCTCCTCGCGCAGGTCCCACGGAGACCTCCGTCAGGTCCAGGCGAGGTAAAACCCTTGGTCCTCCTTCGACAGCCCATCGTGCTGAGTTGCGGAGATGCAGGCTGTTGAAAGTGGGTGAGCCGAGGCCGCTTAGTCTGCGTTTAGTTGGCTAAGGAGGCGTATCACGGGCAAAAACAGAAAGGGGGGAGCGGCAGAAATGTGCGTAGGATCACAGGGTGTCCCTGTGCCAGCTGGTGGCCGTCTCCCGCGTGTGCGGCGGGCGAGGAGCCCCTCGTCCCGAGGGCGCGATGGGGCTGCTGCAGCCTGGGTCAGGTCTCCGGCAGGGGCCGGCGGTGTCGCCGGGAGGAATGAGCGCGTAGCGGCGGCGCCGGGAGGGCGCGGAGCCCGCTCCGAAGCGGGGCGGAACGGCCCACGGAGGGTCTGCAGGCGCTGTCGGGGCGGCGGGTGCCGTGTGGCCGGGATTTCCAGAGATGTCTGGGAAGGGAGCCGGGTTCCTCCCCGGCGCGGCAGCAGTGCCGCTGGCGGCTCCGGAGCTGCCAGCTGCCCGTGAAACCTGAAACCCGGGGCTGAGGCTGAGGGCCGGCCCTGGAAGGCCGTTCCAGCCTCTCCTGCTGGATATTTACACATCCATGCACACAGAGCCGCTCTTTCTAACTTCTTGGGCTGCTCCCGGCGCGCCGGCTGGGATTTCTGGGGGACGCGGGGTGGGAGCGCGGCGCTCCCGCGGGGGGGCGGCAGCCCCGCCTGTGCCCAGGCCGTCTGGGCCGGGGCGGGGGGGGGGGGCGGGGAGGAAAAGAAACTTCCAATGCAGTCAAGCTGAAACGAGCTGTCACCGTTTCCGAATTCGTCTTGAGAAGGCAGCGCGTTTCTGAGTGAGAACATCGACCCTGCTTGGGGAAGGTGGGAGTCCTGGTGCGGGGCAGTCCGGAGCTCTCGCTGGACGGGGCCGGCGCTGCAGCTAAAAACAGGGTAGGTGGCACCGCTGCGATCTTTACCTTGGTAGCAAGCCGGTGCTGGCTTTGCCGGACAGATAATCGCTGCAGACCAGGAAGCGGTGGCAGCAGCTGTCTGTGTGTGTTACGGCAGTTTCGTCTGCGGGGTGTGTGTGTGGAGGCGTCTTTAAGTGTTTTTGTGTGCTGTTGTTTCTTAACAGTGTTAAATACTTCATAACAGGCTTCCTTTTTGTTGGTTTTAGGGGTATGAACAGAGTATATGTCGTCTGACTACTTGTTGGCTTAAATATAAGTAACAGCCCTTTGTGCTTTTGGCAATCTCCATGTTAATGTTCATCTTTCGGTTTGCGATGGTTGTCTTAAAGTCTTCCTCCTTCTACACAAGTATCTGTAGCAGCCTTTCAGAGATAAGGTCCTCGCTATGACGGACTTTACAGTAAGGACTTCGATTGTAATCACAAAAGAGTTAGGGAATCTTCAGTGGATTTCTTTTTAAGATAAAGGAGCAATTGTCTTCTCTTTTTTCCCTCCATTTGGCTTGTATGGAATATTTATCTCTCCATCTTTCTTATCAGTAATGTGCATGTACACTGTCAGTTTGGGGGTTTTCTTCTTTCAGCTGAGTGGAGAGTAGTAGATAATCCGGTTTTGGTGTTAGGAACATTTTTACGACAGATGACTGGAAATAAACAGATAGGTACCCTTGTCCCGTACAGGTAGAAATAAGAAACCAAATTAATTGCCTTTGTAGCATAGTGACTTCATAACACTGAATTTGTCTAATATTAATCTGGATTCCGTTAGTCTGCGTTAAGTAGCATGGTTGCTGGGAGAGGGTGATAACTCTTATTACATCAGCAGGTATTAAGATGCTGTTAGGTTAAGTTTTCCTGTTGCAGAGTAGTTCTGTACCTGGAAGGTGACCATAACTTCAGCGTGTTCAAGGGAAAGGATTCCCCATGAGGTAAGAATTAAGGGAAGGGGATTTATTAATACAAGGGGCAAAGCATCTTGTCCTAGCCAAAAACCATTTAAGTGGCATCTCATGCTCACAGAAGGCATGCAGAGATACAAGCAGAGGTAGAGAGAAGGAAGGACTGAGAGTCAAGTGCTTGTTTCCAGTCCCATGAACTTTTCATGTTGTGGCAGGTTTTGTTATTGCAAAAGGCATCTTCTGGTACGTGATACAGTGACTTGTGTTAAAAATAAATGTGCTTAGAACTCGGGTTTCTTTGTGCATAGTGTCTAAAGTTTGTCTGCCTCTTCTTCGATTGTTGTCCTGTCTCTCAGCTGCTTTTTTTTCTTCTCTTGTTCTTTACCTGGCTTTCATTCCTTAATGAAATCAGGTAAGTTTAGTTTGGAATAAATAGTGTGCCCACCCCCTCAAAAAAAAGCCCCGCATTGAGTAAAAAATGTAAAGTCGTGTAGAAAATTCAGCGAACAACATGATTCTGCATGGAAGGCGTAACTTCTTTGCACTGTATGGCAATGCGCTTCTGGGCGCAAGTTAGAGGGAGGCTGGGGGTTGTTCCTTTAAGACGTGTGCCTCTCCTGTGTTTGCAGCCTGGAGCATGAAGATTGCTTTTGTTAGTGGTCCTATAGCTAGGTTCAGTTTTCTGAAGGTGGAGTTTAGAAAGCTAGAAATTAAGATCCCTTAAAGGAAATTGCCTCACAAGTAATAGTTTGAACTCCTGATAAGGTCATGTCTTCAGAAGTAACTAGAACAGAAAACCCCTGCGAGACCCATGTGCAGCTACGGCACACAGACCTTTTCATCTCTTGCTGCTTGATTCAATATCTGATTTTTTTAAACACACCAGGTGGGGAAAAAGAAAAAAAGGTCAAGTTGAAATTCATGGTGGGTGTTTTGAAGTGATTTGCATCCTATTACCTTTACCTGTCTTCTCGGCAGGCTGTTTGGTGTTTATTGTGACCTGGTGGCCGTTGGAACTATGCTTTATTCTTGGGGCTCTTACTTACTGGCTTTATCTATATTGGGCAGAGGGAGCCCCTGACATCATTTTTTCTTTTATTAAATAACCTCCTGGAGCAGAGCGCAACACTTTATCATACTGGGGTGGCATTTGCGTTGTAAACCGTCTTGCGGGTGAATGAACTGTATGTTAGCTTTCAGCCAGGAATAAAAAGAAAAGGTTGTCTTCTCCTGGCATTCTAAAACAAGAAAAACACTGGCATAGGTTTTCTTCGTTCACTGTCTGGCACTTGGCTTTCTGTAACGTTGAGGGCTCCAGGTAAGATGAGTGGCTGAAATTGTTGGACGATAAGGAAACACACTGCTTTTTATGAAACTTGTTACTCCATTGCCAGTCTTGGGAAGAATAGAAACTTAAGAAGACAATAGAGGACAAATTTTCAGCTTAGATTCTCTTCCTGCATGCAAGACTGCAGAAAGTACTAGGGGTAAGGTTTAGTCTATGTTAGTTTCTATTATTGTGCTAAAAGCAAGGATTTCAAGTTAGAATTATTTTTTATAGTTGTTGCCAGCATTTATTTAGAAAACCTTGATTAGCTGCCTTTTTTTTTTTTTTTTTTTTTTAAATTGCAGGAGAAAAGGTGCCTCAGTTTTATAGCACTCAAAAGGGTATGAAAATACCAGCCATCTCAAAGATGGGTGGTGTACTTTAGCTTCGGCCGCACAGCAGATATCAACAAGCCCTGTGTTGAGACAGATAAAGACTCCTCATCTGCAGAGATGTAATCAAATGACGCGGAAATCCCAGCCTCCCAGCAGCAGGGAGGGCACACACCTTCGGCGGCAGCGGTGCTGTGGGAGCCGGGAGAGGCTGCTTTGCCGGGGTGCTGTGTGTGAGCTCCCAGAAGCAGCTGGATGCTGTTAGGAAGCAGCTCGCTTTGGTCCCTGTGGTGCCCCAAGCTCAGTAGGACAGCCAGCAGCTGATGTCTCCCAAGCCTCATGTTTTTTTCATCTCCACTTCCAGCAGGTGCCCCTGGGATGCGCCCGCCAGCCAGCTGTGGCAGTCAGTCTGTAGGTAGCTGATCTTGGCGTGAGGAGCTGCATGCCGAGAAACTTCCTCCTATTCTGCAGCTTCTTGTACGTTTCCTGACTTCTACTTCACCATTTTGCCAATTACATTTGGGTGATCAAAGTGTTGAAGGACTGGAGTGAAGCTGGAAATTTATTTTGTATTTAATTGATTATGAATCCAAAATGAACCATAAGGATCCTTGATTAGCTTCCATTATAAGCTAGATCATTGATTTTCAAGAAATATCCTGTTTTGCTAACAGAAAGTCACTTGATAGACTCTCAATGATCTGCAATGTATTCACTTGGTGTAACTATCATCGGTCTCAAATTACGTGCTTTACTGCTTGTTTCATTTGACAGTCTTTAACTACCAGCTTTGTTAGCTCTGGTTCTTATTAGCTCTTTGTATGTTAATAGCCTTCTCTATCCAAATTTCTGCTCCCTCTAGAGTTACTATCTTATATCTTATTCTTTACCTTCTCTTTGTAAAAGTGGAAAATAAAGGTCCTTCATTCCATTCTCCCACTCTTTAATTATTCCAAAGTTTCTAAAATGGTTTTCAGTTTTCCAAAATGCTTCTAAATGTTTGAGTACTAGTGCTTAAGGTGCAGTCCTGTAAAATCCAGAGACACAATGATCTTTATACTTTCTTTTTCCTTGTTAGTCTTGTGATGACACTAGAGATGGGGTTGCTGTGTTGGACAGGGACCTCGGTTTTTCCTTCAGGAGGATGCTCTCAGGTACTGTCCGTTCTTCACACTTTGAGTGCCTGCTGAGCAAGAGCACCCAGGCTGGTGCACAGACAGCTGTCTGTCAGTCATCTTTCCTCTTTGTCAGTAACAGTTTCCTTAGTACTTGTCACCTGCTCAGTTTTTCGGTCATGATCTGTTTTTTTTTTTTTTTTTTTCCTTCCTTCCTCCCAAGTCATTGGCTAAACTGCAAAATAAGATAGTTCCCCTGAGACTAGAAACCACCTGCAGGATGATGCTTTTTTGTTTACAGTCATGGTTTTTGACTTATCTGTTAACTGTTTGAATTAATTTTGTCTGCCTGGCTCAGCTCTTCTTTCACTTTTTTCCTAATGAAAATGTCAAGTGCCGCCAAGCCAGAGGCCTTGAAGGAGCCCGTGAGCTCAGTGCTTTTAACTTTAACAAACTTCTGTTGTTTACTGTTGCACTGGTTGGTTTGGAGGGGCTTTCATGCTCTGTGGCTCAATGAGACAAACTTCAGCAGCACGTGTTAAATTCCTTGGCAACGTTTAGGTAGTTTATTGTCATAAAATACCTTTCATTTTCCTGTATTTAGTTCTGTGCAGTTTTGTACAATAGCAATTATGATCAGTAGCTCTTTAGCAAAGACATTTTTCATGTGTGTTACTTCCAAGGAGTACCTGGTGTATCCCTGTCATCCTTTTCCCCCATCTGCCTTTGCTCTTAGAGCAGCTTAAATTTTAACTGGACTGGTGCTCTTGGCCTGACAAATTGAACAATCATGAAGTGTTCTAAAAAGTAAAACGCAAAAGCCCAGCAATGTGCCTGTGTATGGGAGGCAGTAAGATCTCTCTAGATGCCACTAATTGGGAGGACCAAACATGCTTTTTTCTGGACTAGCGTGCTCTGGGCCAAAATGTGTTGGCTATTTCCATGTTCTGAGCTATTTCCCTGTTTTGCAAGGAGGTGAAGTGATCCTTCAGTAGGCAGAGCAAGTAGCCTTCCAGTTAATCCTTACTCAAAGGACCCGACCTCAGCTCCAGCAGCAGCATCCTGGGTTTTCCGCAGCTGCCTTTCTAGCTGTTTCTTTAACCTCCCCCAGCTACCACATCCTCTGCTGTGAGAAGAAAAATGTGAAGAAGGATAGCGGTGACATCAGGGGAGTCCCTTGCTGCCCAAAAGTGCTAGTAGTTTGCAGCTTAAGCTGGAAAAGGTTTTTAAAAGGGCGACTAGCATGGTCAAGGACACAGCACAGCTTCTGACCAAGAAACAGTGAAGCAGGAAGGAACTTCCTGTTTTCAGCCTGGAGAGGAGGTGACTGAGAAAACTGCATTAACGGGTGGCAGGGAAAGGGTGAGCAGAGGCCAATTCTTCCCTTATTTTCCAGTACAGGAATGCCAGGGTGTAGCCAGGAGCGACAGCGGCAGGCTCAAAACAAATGAAAGCAGGTAGTACTGTGCACAAGATGTAAATAAGGTGTAAGTGTGATGCACAAGTATGTGCCAGAAAGTGTTGTGGTTAGTAAAGGGAAAACTCAGTTTTAAGGTGTCGCTAGCTGGAAGTGTTGTTGCGTGCCTGTCTTAGTTATGCCGTTTGTCCCTGAGGTTTTGCTTTGGTCACAGTTGGCAATAGGATGCTGGGCTGAGTGGACTCTTTCCATCCCATTGTAGCCGTCCATTTGTTCAGTTTTGACCCTCTTTTGTTTGGATGTTAATTACGTAGGGGGAAAAAAACCCATCTGATACTCTGTTTGTGACTAGACGGAAAGGACCTGAATGGCCACAACAGACCATTGCTATACGTGAAGGCTTGCCGCCTTCGGTTGGACATGTGTGGACATAATGAAGGATAAGAGCTAGCGTTACAAAGCAAGTTGGGATGCATCGTTGTGCTTTTGATTTCTAAAGATTACAACCTTTTTTCCAAGTAGTGCTGCGGGGATGTGTGGGCACAGGATGAGCATTTAGAAAATAAATCACAAGAGTGGATCACAGGACTTCAGGTGGAGCAGACCCCCCGAAGCATGCTGGAACTTACTCCAGTAGGGAGTCTTCCTCTGCATGCCCTGCTTGACAACCGGCACTGTGGAGGTGGAAAAAGATGCTGAAGTGCTACTGTACTCCAGCGATCCCAGTGTACTAAATGATTATTTAGCAAATGGGAGAGCGCTACAGTCAAGGGTGACTTAAAGTATGCTTGAGGCCCCTCTTGAGTTGCTCAAGAAAGAAAAATGATAGAGAGGCTGCAGACAATTAGCTTTGCTTCTCATTCTTCGTGTCCCACTCTGTGGAACAGCTGGATGTGGTGACTGCCCCCCACGGCCAAAATGGTTGATAATTCTTTCAGTGTTTGGGGGGGGAGGGGGGAGTTTCAGTAAATCCCTAGGCCTTGAGGAGCTCTGCATTCTGCAATAGCTCCAAGATGTTGTTGGCTCCATGGCTGTGGGTATTTAAAGCCGACTAGTTTAGTTCGGTTAATTATTACCGCAATGGAGCGCTAATCATAGGCACTTTACCTATTTGGGCTTGGGCTGGGAAATAAGAACTGCGGTTATCAATATATAGCACAGAGCATGATAAAATTGATTCGTAACTCTTCCAGTTTGAGCATAACAGATCGCTGCAATTTGAGGACAAGTATGTGAATGCAGACATGTATCTAGGAGATGAAGACAGACTTCTGGAAATCTATTTATTTAACGATATCATTGCCTACTTACCAAAGTATTGTCTTGGAAAGCGTGCCGATTAATTTGGGGTCTTCGTGTTGTTGTTAAACGTGAGATAACGATGAAGGAGAAAGCTGTGCAGTACATCTGCTTATAATTATAAACTACCTACCGTGGCATTTTGGTTGCCCACAAGAAGTCAGAGTAAGCAGCCTGTTTGCTGGATAAGTTTTATATGGTGGAGCCTCTGGACGCTTCCTTCAAGAGTTTGTGTTTCTGGTTGTTTTCTGTGTTTGTGTGTCTCTGTGGTGGGCTTGTATTGAGCTTTTACCTCTTATCTGTGATTGAGATCAAAACTGCGCGTCAGATGCATGGCTAGGCACTGTGGTTATCCACTACTAAGTGGTCTTGCAAAACAGAAAACAAGAAATTCTGGATGCTAGAAAGAAATCTTATCTCTGGCAGTTGCAATATTTGTGCAGCTGTTCCCACAGATGTTTCTTTTTTTCTTCTTTTTTTTTTAAATTTCTCCTAGGAAGCAAGCAAACCGAGGGAGAAATGTTAAAGGGCCTGCCTGGAGAGAGAGAAAACTTGCAATGTCTTTTAGTTTGGAGTAGTGATGTACCTTGTTTTAAAAGGACTGTGAATGCTTACGCCGTGTTTGCAAGTACGGAACCTGCTTAGGCTCTGTGTTCAGTAGGGCTAAATGAGAGCGTACTAAAATGTGAGCTATGCAAATGGACTTTGAGAGTCCAAATCTGCCTGTAGTAATTGGGGATCTGCTGGAACTCAAATTGTTTTGATCTCGGTAACTTCAGTGTAAAATTTGCTGAGTTGAGAAGTGAATAGGAAAAATCCTGGTCAAAAAGCTTCTTCTGACAGAGTTCTGCAGTGTGGCTAGAAATGAAGTTTCAGCATGAAAACTCCCACGGTCAGTGACTGGTTTCAAGATTGGGGTCTAATTTTGTTCGTATGTACTGCAAAGTATCGTTTAGCATCCACTGTAAGACAGGTTTATTCGCTGTTTTAAAAAAGCAAATACAATTCCATTATATGGTAGTGGGAAGTCTTGAAGTTGCCATTTTAAATACAGTTCAAGTGAAAATTCTTCAAAAGTCAATAAATTCATTAGAACGTAAAATGTTATTAACGTTTGATGTGTGATGCTGAAACCCCTTCTCCTAGGAGAGTACAGGACTCAAACTGGAGACAGTTAACTTCATCCTCCAGAAATGTATAATAAATTATATTTAGAAAAACATATATTTGTATAAATAGAGATCTATGTCTTGATGCCAGCAGGCTTTTTTAGGTTGGGTTTTTCTCTTGGGGGACACAACAAAGTAAGTGGCAAGAGGCTGTGAGGAGGCATGTTGTAAGTAGTGGTTTTGTCATGAAAATTTATGGAAAACAATATATGTCTGTGAGCAAAAGAGACCTGGTGCTCTTGGGTTGTTTGGTTTTCCGTGGAACCCGGCATGTGTGTGATGTCTGCTGCCTAGACTTAACCAGCCATTCTTCACTCCTTTTTCTTAAGAGAAAATGAGACCTAGCGATGTGTTATCTAGTGAAAATGAGAGAGCAGCCTTAATCTCTGCGTGTAAATATATCAGGTGGGTCAGCATCACGGGGGGGGCAGAACTGTTTTGGGTGATAATGCAGGAGTGAAGGGGTGTAGACTGTCCATGAGCGTGCTGGCATGAAAAGAACCATCTAACAGAGTAAGGAGTTCCTGGGTAGCCTTGGGACTGCCGGGTTGGGGGTGAGCGGAAATATTAAAATTGCTGTTTTGATGGTGCTTTTTCAATATCTGAAAGTAACTGTGTTTCTAGCTCCCGTGGTGCTTCAGAAGCTGGGCTTAATGAATCGGGAGGTCCTTTTCTGTCCTCCTTGTTTGTCGTGCATGGACAACTGTAAAAGCATAGTCTAGTCCCTGACCATAGGAATATCTTACATGTATTACAAGATGTTCCAGGACAAAAACACAATTGACAGCAAATCAACATGCTCACAGTAGGACCCTTCTTATTTTCGCTGTGATGAATCTGTGCTGTAATGAGACAACTATTAATTCATTTCTGTTAACTTTACTGATTTTGAAGAATTTACAAGGTTTTAGCATTGGTATTACAAAGAATTATGGTCACTTGCCGTGATGATTCAGCTCCTGATTTGGTCAGCTGTTACTGGTAGGCTTTACCACATCTAGAAACGGTTATTGACTCTGCCCTTTGCAGTGGTCTGTGGCTCTTTGTATGGGAGTAGCCGCGTTAGTCCCTTCAAATGCTGCCTTCTGCCAGGCGCAAGGGGAGAGGGAAGCTTCTGGGAAGGAGCAGGGGGCAGCTGTGATGATGACTCCTTAAATTTGGGAGCTTGGCACAGTTTCTTATGCACAGCACTTGAAGTATCATGCGGTTGGCTGATGTGTCCTCTGCTGTTTAATATATGCTGAATGTCCATGTGTACCTCTTGCGCTCCTGCTGCCAGCTGGGGCTCACAAAGCTCGCAGTGCTCTCAGCTGACACCAGGAAAGGACTAAAGCAGCCAGTTGAGTGTGCACCACACGGCACATTCTGTGTCAAGACTATTTATCACGTAACGAGATGAAGGCGTCGTGCAGCACTGCTGTACAATGCAGGCTCATACAGCTCCCAGTACCTTTCCTTGGCATCTGGAAAAGTGCATAACAGGCATTTGGCATAGAGGTCATCCTCTGCTAGCATTAGAAATAATATCCTAAATGCTGAGACTCCCTTCAGACATTTGCATGTTATTTGATGGTGTCACTCCTGGGACATTGCTTCAGAGATCTTCATCTCCCAGCATGAACAAGAAGGCTGTGAAACGTGAGTCTTGCCATTTCTTACTTTCATACGACTACTAGAAAATGGCATCTTAGCCAAAAGGATGTATTAATTACTGTTATATATGACGGAGCAGTAAGTATTTTGCACCTTACTTAGGTATCTAGTAAGTAATGATAAATTACTGTACAATACCTGGTGGAAATACTCAGTAAAGGAAGTAATTTCTAGTCTGTGCTGTTAGAGCAAATGCTGAATGAATCCAGGTTAATGAAACAATAAAGAAAAGGTCACACTACTACAGTGTCGGGGGGTAAAAAACTGGAATAGTGGGATACAAACAATACTACTGAGAGATTTCAGAGGGATGTGTCTTTACTGTATTTCTTTCCCAAGGATGTGAAAACCAGGCAGTTATCACCGAGGTGTTGCTGTGGACAGGTAGGTATGACAGGGAATAGATCTGGTTTCACTTGCAGAACAATTATCTCGATAGTGCTGCTGGACCGTTAAATGATAGACAGAGCGATTGGGTTGTGTTGATAGATGTGGAAATATGGCATGAGGAGCTAATTATTTCTCAAACGACTAGTCAAAATTTTTTTGCCTTTTTTTTGCCTCAGAGTTCATTAAAAGCTTTCACCTGCCATTTAGCTCTCCCTTATAAGTCATCATTACCTTTAGACAAGAAGTATCTTTAGGTTTCTGCTTTGAAAGTACAGAGCTGAGTATGCCTCCTTTGGCAAGGGCATGTCTATGCTGCTGGGCTGTGGACCAAGCCTCCAGCCTTGTTGGAGGGGAAAGGAAGGGTCTGTGTAGAAGTATTTGTAGTTCATAACAGAGTTACGCCAGATGTGGCCAGCAGGTCAAAGGAGGTGATTCTCCCCCTCTACTCCACTCTCATGAGACCCCACCTGGAGTACTGCATCCAAATCTGGAGCCCCTACTACAAGAGGGATATGGACGTGCCCAGAGAAAGGTCACGAGGATGATCAGCGGGCTGGAGCACCTCTCCTATGAGGACGACTCAGTTGGGGTTGTTTAGTCTGGAGAAAAGAAGGCTCCGAGGAGACCTTATAGTGGCCTACCTGTATCTTAAAGGGGCCTACAAGAAAGCTGGTGAGGGACTTTTTAGGATGTCGGGTAATGGTAGGACTGGAGGGAATGGTGTAAAGCTAGAGATGGGTCGATTCAGACTGGACGTTAGGAAGAAGTTCGTCACCATGAGGGTGGTGAGACACTGGAACAGGTTGCCCAGAGAGGTGGTGGAAGCCCCATCCCTGGAAGTTTGTAAGGCCAGGCTGGATGGGGCTCTGGGCAAGCTGATCTAGTGGGAGGTGTCCCTGCCCAGGGCAGGGGGGTTGGAACAAGGTGATCTTTAAGGTCCCTTCCAACCCAAACTATTCTGTGGTTCTGTGTTTTGTAGGAGGTGGTGCTGCTCAGAACGCACACCTGGGCCACAAGACCATGGCATCCCGTGAGCTTAGACTTCTGAGGAAAAGTTAGCGTTGGTAACTTTGCTCACCATTGTGGCATGACGACATACATCGTTAAGGAGATTAATACCTGCCTCTGCTTTATAGCTGCAGTGCCTTTGTCAGGCTGGTGGGGTTGGCTGTGTATAGACGAAAGCAAAATTGAATGTCTGGGGCCTGTGATACTGCTCAGTTATGAAGATGCTTTAAGTTATTTTCTAATGCCATAAAATATCCAACAAATCTCCATACAGCACGGTTCTTGGGGCGGGGGGGAAGGGTATGGTAGCTGTGATAATGTTTTTTTCATTCAATGGTTTGATTTTTGAGCTGCAGAAACATTCCTCTTCATTTTGTACTTTCTTCTTCGAGAAAAAGTTTAACATTTTCTCCTGAATCTTGGAGGTGCCACGTGATGGACTACTGTGTGTGTGACAAGCCAATGGGCTGCTCAGTTTCCTCTGTCACATTCCTTAAATAGAGAGCTCTGATGCAAATACAGCGTCATGGGCCGTTCTGATTCGTAGCCTCATTGCTCCTTTTGTCCCTAGCTGGGGATCAGAGGTCCTTTGTGAGATTGTACGCATCTTATTCAAAGTAGTCTTGAAGTACTCGAAAGATCTGGTGATACGTCTTGTTAAACGTACGCCTTCCTCTCATGGAAGTCTTCTCTTTGCATGTTACTGAGCTTTATCAACTCCTTTTCTTTAATGTGCATGGTACACACCGCCTCTGCATCTTTATGTATTGGAAGACAGTGTTTGTTTTCCAGTTTCAGTTCCCTAACTTAAATCTGGCATGGAAAGGTAGATAACATAAAAAAGAAACTTATTTTACTGGAAGAATTGTCTTGTCTGCCCACTTTTACTGATACGGAATGCTCACGTAACAGAAAAGATGGCCCGTTAGCCAAATCTTCCGCTGAAGGAATATTTAGTAATATCAGCAAGGTAAGGTAGTCTGGGGTTTCCAGAAAGAACTGCTCTTCTGCCCGTCTCTTATACCTATGTGGAATTTCTGCTATTTAGACATTGTGACTTCCAGTGCCTACAGCTGAAAATCTGGCACTTACCCCAGTGCTTTTGAGAATAAACAAGTAAGGTACAGTGACTTTTCTTTTATATCCCCAGATGAGATTTATCCTTGCCTTTGATCCACCCTTTCTTGATTTCAAGCACCAAAGATGTAACGTTGCTCTGGAGAGTAACCAAAGGTATTGGGGAATTGCCTAGAAGCATGGAAACCGAATAGCAAGCATGTCTAAAATCTCTCTGTATGGGGAGTTCACTGCCAGTTTCAGCCAGTATGTGTTGCATGCTGGCTGTGGTACGACAGTGCAGCTGAATGCATGCATCAGGGCTTATGGAGGCGAACTTGGAAAATACGAAGCGTGGAGCTGGTGGTAACAAGGTCCTTTTTCGATTAGTGTGAAGTTAACGTCTGTGCTTAAAAAATAGGGTGAAAACTTGAGCTCAGAAACAGCCTGTGTGTGCTGCTGTGATGTCTGGAAAAAGTAGATTTGTGCGTGTGTGTGTGTGTTCGGAAGCACACAGAAGCACAGCTTCTTGGTATCTGCTATAGATGAATAGGAAGGAAAGGGCTGAAATCTTATCGCAAAAACAAAAAGATGATTTATTGGAAATGTCAAGAAATAAATCACAGAGCCTAACAGGCCTGTTAAACAAGCTTCTTGGCTTGGTTATGTTTAAAAGCAAGGAGGCTTGATCGGTCCTTCTAGTTTATAAACTTGGATGCCTAGACAGATTGCTTGGAAACTGATATGAGCAAACAGTTTGTTCTGAGACTCATTGAAAATGGAACAAAAAGAAACTGTGTTTTTTGGCTAGTCCATCATTAGAACAATTTTTCAGGCTAATAAGGTAGGAAAAAGGAAAGCAGTGTGGAAATCGTGACATGATCCCGTAATTTCTACCCCTTTAACCAGCCTATTAAAATTTTACAAAGCTCTTTAGAGAGTGTTTTAAAGCTGCAACTTGTCATATTTGTGGTGGTGGTAGTGCTGAAACACCTCTGCAGAAAGACAGGGTGCTTTAGCTGAAAGCTTATGTGAAAACATATTAGTTTTGACCAAGTAGTCATCAAAAGGTCACTGAATTCCAAGATGGTGTTGGTGAGACAGAAGATACTCATTTGCCGTCCTGGGACAACAGAGCACTGGGTAAAACTGCTGTTTGGTTGGAGTGATCTGAATATTATTATTTTTTTTTAATATATTATGGGATTTTTACAGCACCTGTTTAATATATATTATATATGCTATGTCATACGGTGTAATAAAAGTGTCAGTTCCATTGGTTTAAATTATGCTTGAAATCAAAATCAAATAATGCTTTACTATTTAGCATCTCTCATTAAGGTCTTGGTGCTTCATTGTAACGTTAGAATGGCTGTTTGTTTTGGTCGTGAATTTTGTGAAGCAGTAAAAGGAGGGTGCAGAGGTTGAAAAAATTTCTCTTGGTAGGTGTTTAAGAGATGGGAGAATAATACTAAAGTCTCTGAAGTTGGTAAATAGGGAAGAAAGCCTTGGTCTTAACACGTGCACTTAGGACAGGATTGAATTGAATTGTAAACTGGTGGTGGTCAGGCAAGGAGTTCAGGTGGGAGGCGGCAATGATTTCTCTTGCATGTTCTATTTCTTTGTAGATGTGTCAGAGCTACTTTGTCTTAGAGATCCTGAAAACGTGGTCCTAGAGCCATTGCTGCCAGTTTCCACTAGTGGCATCTAGGCTTGAATTTGGCCTTGTGAGTGAATTATAACTTTTTTGTTTGACTTGGCAACATTTCGGTAGCTAACAGATGAAATTCAGATGTATGTGATTGATTCTTGATGCCATATCACTTTATTTTATAGTATTACATATTTCCTTAGGGCCTGCCTAAAAGTGCGGTTGCAATGTTTCTCTACTGATTTATCTTTTGTCACCCACTGGTCTGTCATGCTAGTTTACTGTGAGAAAACCTTGTAGAGTTGCCTTGATGTGCACGGAGGTAAGTGGGGGTGGCTGTCTGCAAAATGATGTGTAGAGTGAGGATCTACAAAATTCTCTGCTGTAAAAGGAGGGTGGGATCTGGAAAGTGTGTTGCAGGAAAAATAAGACGCTTCAGCCTGTCTCCTTGAGAAGTGTTGTTGAATTGTTTTAAACATTGTTATTCTTGTTGTCCATACATATGAGAAAGTTAAATGGAATGATGTCATTGGCAGAGCTGGGGAATAAAATCTCCATGGTAGAAAATCAAAACTGCCATGGCTTTCTTCGTTTTTGCACCGCTTCACTTTACCCAAACTGGCACTTATGCGGTGTATTTGCTTCTTGTTAATAGTTACGCTTTATGTCACATGAACGTGTGCCTCTACACAGCTGTTAAACTTTCTGAGGCGTTTGTGAAAAGGAAATATTAAATGTGGTGAACACTTTGCAAGTCTTCCCTGCAAGCAAGGAAATTTTCTCCATTAGTCAGGAATCAAACACCATGTTGTGCTATTGGTCACAACCAACCAAAATACTCAATTTTATCTTGCTGTACAATTCAGGAAAACCTTGAATAGTTCAGGGTATCGTTCTACAAAAATGCTGCATTAATTTGAACATCTGCAGTGGAGAAACAAAAAATTAAATTAAGTGATTACAAATGATCGTAGGTGTTTTAGTGCCTTGAGAATTGTCTTAAATGTAATGGCGAACTTGAAACTAATGCTTTTTTTTGAGCAATGATGAAAATGAGTGTCCCCCCCCAGCTCAGTTAACCATCCGTAATTTCATGTTCTCACTTAGGATCTATGTTGTGACATTTTAAAAGCCACATGTATAGGCTTAAGCATCAGCAAATTATAAAGTATGTTATGAATGATTCAGTCATTTCTCAATGATTAATTTAGAGCAAAGGTCTTCAGAACATCTTATACTAGTTTTGCGTAGTTATGCTAGTTTTTTGCAGCGAAAAAAGAAGCTGTCCATCAGAAAAGTTTTAGTTATCAAGTACAATGAAGTCTTGTAAGCTTGTATGATGGCTTAATACAAATATGCTATAATAAAAGGAAATTTTTATCATTCTTCTTGAATGAACGGGCTGCCCAGAGAGGTGGTGGAGTCTCCGTCTCTGGAGACATCCCAACCCCGCCTGGACGCGTTCCTGTGCCACCTGCTGGGGGTGACCCTGCTCTGGCCGGGGGTTGGACTGGGTGATCTCCAGAGGTCCCTTCCCACCCCTGCCAGTCTGTGACTCTTGACAGCCAGGTTTTGAGTGGCCCCTTTGTAGGTGTGTAGGGCTGGCAAATTAAAATAAAAGGTCCACTGCAGAAAACAGAAGACAAGCTTCCAAGTTTCTTTGCGTTTGTAAGCTACCTGAGAGCTGGTTGTAACGGCAGCCTCTGTGTACAATGGGCCAGAAGGAATAATATTTTATTACTGTGTGCATTCAGTCAGGTAACATACAAGGCACATGTTTAGCACAGGAGAGGGCTCTGAGAATTTCACAGACAGGTTCAGGGTGAATATGTTCCTTGTATATGGTGAGATTGTAGATCATTTCCACTGAGCATCTCCTACCCTCTCTACGTAGCAGTATGTTTTGCAGTTTGCCGTGTTTGCTTTCAGGCAGGTTCTTAGACACTGCCAAAGAGTTTAGAAGACCCAGCAACTGCTGTGCAGAAAACTGAGGACAGTTAGCTGATACTAACGAAGGCGCGTTAGTGGGGTACTCATGTGCCTCCAACGCGTTTTGGACTTACTGGTGTTCAGTATGTCAGCCTGCTGTAGAGGTTGGCGTCAGCAGCTCCACAACCCCAACTGTTCCACCAGTACAGTTTGACGCACCTTTCTTTCGAAACAGCTATTCCCATTGGACTAGTACTCTTGTTGTTAGCCTAAGTGTTGCAGGCAGTGTCTTGGCATTCTGTTTGCATGAGGGATCTGGTTCATGACCTCAAGATGCATCTGCTGTGGGCTTTTGATAGCTGATGTAGTTTTTCCCCAAAGACAGGCTTACTTTTACATTGGATGTAAATGTACACAGCGTTCAGTGGTGTCCTGAAACCCAATAAAAAGGGCTGAAAAAGTGTTGCTGAGAAAGGTGTAACACATCCTAATAAAACAGGAATCAGGTAAGCATCGTATAAGAAACAAGCCAGTAGTGAGCTGAAAAAAAGTTGAACATAGTTTTATAGTTATTCCAGTTGTTTGTGTCAATTTACAAACTGAAAGAGGAAAACTTCCTGCAAAGTCATGTAGTTCATGGAATAAAAATTATTGTAATTGTTTGCAGCTAAAAGTATTTCATCATTACTGCTGTTTTGTCCATCGCGCATCGACAAGTCTGTTCATATGCTTAAATCCTGGGTTTTGATCTGTACAGGGTAGATGCTGCCTTAGTAAAAAGCACTGTAAAAATGGGATGATTTCTTCACATATAATGGAAATAATTAGCAGTGAGGGATACTAAGGTGTGTTTCGCTGAACTGCTATATTTTCATAAACTCAGAACCTCATTTAACATTGAGCTTGATGTGAAATCATGCAAATGTGAAAGCACGGGAAATCTGAGACAGTTGTCGGTAGCGCTCCTGAGAAATCTTTGGTCTAAACAGTAAAATAAGCATGTCTTCAGAATGCGCATTTTGTGTTTATGTACAGGGTCCTCATGAACAACTTTGGGTTTATGGGATCGTAGTCATCAAGATGCTGAAGATGTTTTGAATACTACCCGGAGCATTTTTTTTTTTTTTTTTTTTTTAAGAGAAAAGTGGATGAAGGTGTAGAGCGTGGAAAAACGGAACTTGTGCCGAATGGTGTACGCGCATTTCCGGCTCACAAGAAACGGTTTGATACAGGAGTAGTCCTCACGGAACGCTTGAAGGCTTTTGCTGGGCGGTGGAAAGGTGGTGCTCGTTTTTCTCTGAACAAGGGACTGTTTACTCACTTAGGCATGCTGTGGGAAGGTAACTCCGATGCTTTAAGTTGCTGCCAGTGTATATTGCTGATGTACTTCCCAAGCCACTGATTTGCCTGCCTCAGTGAGCTGATGTTTATCATCTTCCCTTTTAAGTTGTTGTTTTTCTCCTTGGTGTTTGCACCCTTCAAACATTTGCGGAATGTTTTGTGTTCTTTTCTTGGCTGTCATGGTGTCAGTCCAACCAAATGCTCGTCTTCATTCCTCTCCCCTGAATGTCCTCCAAGTTGTTTTTGTTGTTTCCAGTGGAGGAAACTCAAACTCGGTAAACAAGCTGATGATACGTTAATACGATGCATTATTTTCCCTATTGAATTGGAGAGCAAGTTTAATATATCGACACTGTTAGGAAACTGTAGTGAAGACAGAGATCTATATGTACTCTGTATTCCGTTCAGACTATTTTTTTTCAAAGACAGCAAATTGTATTTTTCAAATGTGAATCTTGCAAGAAATAGGACAGGGTTGCAGTATCTTCTCTGTTTGTTCCTTGTCCATCAAGTGTGATTCTTGCAGCTCTCATGAGGATCAAATTACCTTATAAATCTTAAAGGCAAATATCTATACAAGAGCAACCACTTCACTGCCTTGTGACAGGAAGGAAAAATCCCGAATAGCTTTGACAAAGTCTGAGTTTTGTAAATTGTCCCATCGCTTTCAAATTACCACTGCCAAAGCCTTTTTCTCAGGGATGGTATGAGAGGTTGCTAAGGTTTTGCTTTGCAGATTCAAGCTTTAAATACTTCCTCTGGAAAAGGTTTGTTGCGGGGCTGCTTGAATGGTAGGTTCTTATGAAAATCTGGACCACGAGGTGAATTATGCCAGGATGCTCCCCACAGCCCAGATGTAGGATATCTTTTGGGGTACCCCAGATTCCTTAATCCCTTGGGAAATGCCACGCTGCTGCAAGAGCTGCTGATGTCCCTCCTCCCTTACAGCAAACATGAAGTGAAATTCCCCACTGAACTATAATAAAGATGATAAAGTAGCTTTTTCCTGGAAAAATGTGTTGAAATCTGTTCCTCTTAGAACTGGTTTTGATATTTTCATTCCATCGTGTGCTGTGCTGCTTATCACAGGCTTTTTGATTTTGCCAGTAGAAATTTACCCCCTTTTCTGGTAGGTTTTGTTTGGTGTGGTTTTTGGTTTTTTTGGTGTTTTTTTTTTTTTTTTTGGGGTGTGTGTGTGTGTTTTTGTTTTGTATCTAAACTGCAATTCAGATAATTTGGGATTAGAGTTTAGCACATCTAAGCATATTTTCCAGAAAGAAGAACTGGAAGTCATGTTTAAAATATTTTGCTTTCATAATATCCAGATACGTCTAGACTTCCTTTGTCTGTCAGCTGTGGTGACAACATCTCAGTTTTCTTCTTTTCCTTTCACTTCGTGTTCCTCACAATTGAGTAATTCAGAGGATAAACTGTGGCTTAGTCCTCCATGTAAAGTGTGGCACAGGGACGCGATCAGGTTCCCCTAGCCATCTGTTCTGAATCGACGTCCTGTTCTGTCTGCACAGAAGAGCTATTGTTAAGTGCGTGTGTCACCTTTGCAGACTGTTAGGTTCCTATTTCTAGTTGTGCAACTCTCCAGTTGGGTATTGCGTTGAAGAGAGCTGCTCAACAACTTCCCAAAACACTTCCCCACCAGAAAGCACTCACTCATTAATTACAACCAGTAGTGGGAGCTTATCGCTTCCATGGTTTGGGGTTTTTTTTTTTAATTCAAATATTGCATTGCTTGATTTTTGAGAGCATGTTGTAAACTAGTGTCTAATATGACAAATAATATATTGTGCGTTGACTTTTAAGATGTTAGGATTTTTCTGAAATGAAGAGTTTCAATGAAAAGTAGGATTCAGATTGAAGTTTGAGATGAGAAAATATTTAGAAAGGTGGGGGGCATTTCTTGAGAATGTGAAGTCTAAGGTTCAGTGCCGTCTGGTAGGAATGTGGCCATAATTGCACTTTTAACAATCTTAAAATGATGCTATTCATCTTCTCAGGAGCTGTTATGCATACTTGAGCTTGTACATGGTTCTGGCAGTAAATCATATACAAAGGTCTGTGATTAGGTACCAACTTAAAGTGATCACCATGATAAACGTCTACTTCTTTATTTATATTGCTGTTCATCTTAAATTCTATATAAATCCTGCGTCCGTAATACTGTGAAAGAGCTGCCACCTGACAACTCGCTCTTGTTTTCGTCGCTTGTAACTTCTCTGTGATGGCACAATAGCTGTAGGCCCTGGGTGTATAGCATCGGGGTATGTTGGTCACTAGGTTCAGTTGTCCCCCTGACAAAAGTAGAATTCTTTGGAGATGGTCTCATCCTTGCTTTATTTATGATGGCTTTGGGACTGAAAAGATTATAATCGGGCCCTAAAGTTACCACTCGGGTTGTGGTTCCCAGTTCCCTTTGTGTCCTCATCCTTTGGTTATATCTTGCAGAATTAGCAGTTTGGAGCAAATATCACGGAGGGAGTTCGGTGCGTCTCTTGAATGCCGTTTTCAGACTCCTACAAAATAGTTGGTAAATGTTTCAAGGTTGGAGGGCTTATGGCTGTACTGCTTTGTGTGATGTCTTCTCCTCCTTCTGTGCGTTGTTTTTCAGTGAAAACTCCTTTACAAAGTACGCTGATGTGGACCTCTCTTGCACCATTTTCTGCAAAGACCGGTGTACCCATGGCTGTGGTAGATATTGTCAGTCTTGTTACAGGACCAGCAAATCAAGACGCTCTCTTGGTACAGTGGACACATCTTTTTTTGGTGGCTAAAAATGCGCATTCTTAGCTCATTACCCTTCTTGCAACAAATGAACTGTGTAGTATCGACAGGAGCATTTTCTTCCGTTGTTCTTTGCAGTGTACGGATCTGTTTAGAAAGGGGAGGGGCAGTAGGTGGAGGCTGGTTTTAGCTTCTCCGCTGCCGTTTGAGAGAGGCAAGTGGAGTTTTTCATGACTGCCTTTGCCCTGCCTCCCTTAGGTTGCTCAACTGTTGCACCAGGTGTAGAGCTGTTAAAGGCTCAGCACAGCTGCACAGCTGTGCCAGTGTTATGCTTGGATCACCGACACGGGTGTTTGTGCAGGAAAAGCCGTGTGACTGAGCTGGATAAAAGTAGTCGTAACTAAATCATTGCCTAGTAAATTCCTGGGAATGTATTTTGCTTGTTCAAAATATTAATGAAGGGAACGTTCATTTGCCAATTTTGAGCAGAAGAAAGTAGGTTGAGGTAATTTTACAAAAGTCCTGTTTAAGGAGAGGGCAGGGGGAAAGGAGATGGTTTAAAATCAATGGTTTTAACATACACACTCCTCCACCTGCAGTTTTTTTGATCTAGAAAATGAACCCAGGCCCCTTTCCCATTCATATTAGTTATTCAAAATGAGAAGCTTTATAGGTTGTTCAACAAGCTTTAAAGAACGATGTGGATTGTTGCAAGTGAAATTTTTCAATGATTTGCTCAGTGAGTAGCAGTAAAAGTCATGTGAGGTTTTTTTTTTAAAAAAGTAAAACTGCTTACTGGATCTTGTCCCATTCTACCAAAAGAAAACCTCAGTTGGTGTCATCCTTAGGGATGACTTTGGTGTAATCTACAGTGATCTGATGATAGTGATGAAAATTAAGTAGAAGTAGTTCTCTTGGTGATTTAGCTCTACATATCTTGAACTAAGCTTTAAACCTGACTGTATTCCTCATCCAGTCACAGTCATTAATATTTTTGAAAAATATGGGCTGTATAGGACTTTGGATGCTCAGATGCTGAAAAGAATCTCGTCTGCTCAGTTTTGGTGAAAGGTTAGCCAGGTCCTTAACTTGTTACTGGGCGGGGGAGAGAAATTTCAAGATCAAAAAGGTGGTGTGTCTCAAGAACTTGTGTCTCTCTAAGATTTTGCCAGGAATGGATACCAGTATTTCCCTGTCTTGCCAACCAGTAAGGCAGCTTGTGTGGTTGCAAGCTAGGTTAGCTACGAATACTTGTTTGTGATTCATCATGTGAGCTATAAATTTGGTAGGGGGCCAAACCTGAGAATGAATGACAATCATAAAATGATCGACCTTGTTTTGATTCATACCAGTTCCTTATGAAAACTGATTTATCTAAAATGTAGGAATGAAACAAGTCATAGATTAATTGAGCTGTATTTCCGGCATAAACAGTAACATTAATCTGGGCTCCCCGGTTGAAGACAGACAGGGAACTGCTGGAGAGAGTCCAGCAGAGGGCTACAAAGATGATCAGGGGACTGGAGCATCTCTTACGAGGAAAGGCTGAGAGGCCTGGGTCTGTTTAGACTGGAGAAGAGAAGACTGAGCGGGGATCTCATCAGTGCTGGTAAATACCTAAAGGGCGGGTGTCAAGAGGATGGGGCCAGACTCTTTTCAGTGGTGCCCGGGGACAGGACAAGGGGCAAAGGGCACAAACTGGAACACAGGAAGTTCTGTCTGAAAATAAGGAAAAAACCTTCTTTACTTTGAAGGTGACAGAACTGGGACAGGCTGCCCAGAGCAGTTGTGGAGTCTCCTTCTCTGGAGAGACTCAAAACCCGCCTGGACACGATCCTGTGCAACATGGTCTAGGTGAACAAGCTTTGGCAGGGGGCTTGAACTGGATGATCTCTAGAGGTTCCTTACAACCCCTGCCATTCTGTGGTTCTGTAACTCTGTGTACTGGACCAATTAATTAACGAACTTATTTGCTGAATGCATCCTGATCTGCCCAAGCTGAAGGTGTTACTTGTTAGACGTGCCACCTTACAACACGGTTTCTGACACCATCTGACACTACCTTCATCCCTGATCTTATTGTTCCTTTTTTATTTTATCCATTGCAAAGTACGTAGGGCTGAACAGTGCTTTTTAATGCATTTGTAAGTTGTAGTTTGCATCTGCTTTATAGACCAAGGAATGTTAGAAAGTTCCTATGTCTGTTTAAAAATAGAGTATCCCAGAATCAGCGATGTAAAGCAATAACTTTCTGACCATAAGTGAAAATTTCACCTGTAGTACAACTTGTGCAGTTTTCTTCTTCTGAAACGAGACAATACTGGTTGTACTTGCCTTCTTCATAGCAAATTTATTTTTGAACGCATCCTTAATAGAGATAGTCGCAAGAACCCACATTCCCTGCATAGGCAAAATCTTAAAAAAAAAAAAAAAGTGGAAATGGTGAGTTTTATTGAAGGTGAATTTGCTGAACTTATCTGTCTTGCAATTGGAGTTGCATGAAGAGGAAGAGAAGTTAACAATGCACAGATTAAGTTTTCAACAGTACTAGAACGGAAAGATTTTGGAAATAAACTTCTACAGATACAGAATCTGTACCAATGTGAAGAGGATATCTGTATGGCTAGATCAGTGATACTAGCCATATCACGTGTTTTACTAATGAGAATGGTTCCAGTGAAGTGTATATATACATCTGATAAGAAATATTTGACACTCCTTGAACACCGAAGTGTGTGTGTGCTTGGAAATGCAGTGGTAGTGGTTGAACTTTCAGGCTAGCCACAGGGGTTTTGTGGCACTTAAGCCAGAAATAGCTGCTCCTTTGGGGAGTTTTCAAATATGTCATGTGTAGGGACTAAGGCGTCAACTTGTAGCACGGATAGACAATTTTCTGAATAATCAGCAAGTACTAGAGAAAGGTATCACTTGAAAAATTTACATCCTACTCCCAAGTGTCAAAACTACTTACTGCAGAGCTTGGAGATGATACTAATTGCTATCAAACTACGTACCAAACCTGGGGCTTTGGAAGGAGAATTTGTTCACCATTAAATAACTTCTCATGTGTAGAAATATTTTCAGAATGAGGATAAAACCTGGGAAGCCGGGATTTAAGTGTGTGCTCTTAATGTTTTGGATTCAGTCAACATTATGTTAATATTCAAGGACAAACTAAACATTGAGGAAGCTAAACATACACCCTGGTTAAACCTGTGTTTGCTGCCTGCAACACCGAGTAAAAGAACAAAGCCACCTACACGTGGTGGAGCAAATGGCTTCTTTTCACAGAGATAACCCGAAGTTATATTAGCAATGGACGTACAGATAAGTTCTTTCTATGCTGTGACTATTCAAATAATAAAATTAGCGAGGCTTATATACTGGTGGCTGAGACTGCGGACTGCCAAGTGTTTGTGCTTTCAGTTTCTCTCTCGGTTAAGTATCTTGTAGACTTTAGTCTGTCTTGGGCTTGTTGGGAAAGTGATGGATTTAGTCCTTTGGTCTGGGGGTTCCTGGGGCTGCCAGCACAGAGAGGTGGACATTCTTTCCCCGTTGGTCTAATTTCCTCCCTTTGAAGTGGAGATCAGGCTTCCATTGAAAGCAGTGGTTGTTCAGATACATGACACATGAACATCTGACTTTGTTTGAGGGTACATAAAAGGCTTTTATTACTTTCTTTTAACATTTCTGTCTGGTAATATCATCCTAAATAACACTATGAAATGAAATCATAGTAGTTACTGCCTGGATTCCCTGCGCGTTGTAGAAAGCTTAATGCTTTATGTACAGGATCTTTCAAGGCCTAGCTGAGATTTTAGCCACATTGTCTTCCATATGTTTGGAAAAAAGCCTTCATCATCTGCAACTAATTTAGTAGAGAGCTGGAATGCCGGAAACATATTTTTGTTCCTGATGAAATATGACTGCAAGTGCTTTGTGAGTGAAAGCATCAAATTGAAGTTGTTCCTCTATTTGTGTAAAACAAAAAGATTTCCAAGTTCTAGCTGCTTTTATCTATTTATAGGTTATGGTCCCTATCTCTTCGGTGTAGCCTGAGCCTAGAGGGCTGCAAGGAAGGGCCAATGCTGAAGTCATCAGGTCAGCCGTGGTTTGACTTAGCTCTAGATGAATCTCGCTGTTTACGCTTAACAGTTCTGAAGCGGCACCAGCAGTCTTGTGTCTCCTAAAAGACAAAGGGCTTAGGAATAATTGAAAACAAAAAAGTGAAGAATTAGAAAAGCTTTTCCAGAACTAATATAAAAAGAGAACTCGAGTCAAAAGACAATAATCAGGGCATCTGTTCTGCAAACTCCCAAAGTACGAAGTCCTTTTTTTTTTTTTTTTTCTAGAAACCCCAATCGTTGCTGCAATGTCATCCATTATTTACAATGGCTAATCTGTTTTTTCTAAGGTTGAAATACTTTCTTGAGAACCATTGTGTCTAGTGGAAGATATGTTAAAAAATTGTACTCGGCCTGTATCTGTTCTAATTAAACTTGGTTCCTAAATTTAGGTAAGTGATGAATCAAGCTGAAATAAGACAGACAACTTCGAGCAAAAATTACTTCCTATGGGGTTGATATCTAGAAATTTTACTTTCCAACTTGGAAAAACGGAGTTAACTTTAAAATCATTATCTCATCAAGAGCAGATGGAAAAGAAAGGGTGTAGTTAGGGTTGCAGATGCAAACAAAAGGGAAATCAAGTATGAAGTTACTAGAAGAATGCATGAATTTAATTGCCTTACACTGGCTTTTCTGCAGCGTCTGTTCTGGAGGTTGGTTGTAAGTGTAATTCCTTAGGAAACGCTGTACATAACTGATAGTTTTAAAATAACAAAAGTTGCAGTTGTAGCTTTTACCCAGCTCTACTGCCCTGGCTTGCATGGGGAATAAACTGTGGCGCTGATTACTGTATTTCTCTTTGCAGTCAAGTCCTGAAATTCATACTTTCCAGAATGCGCCTTATTCTGCAAAAATAAATCCTCAAGTAAAGAGCTGCTTGCCTTTGTGAGGCACTGATTTAAACTTCTGTTTGTTTCCTTCACTGATAAAACAATTTGCTTTTGAAACGCAGGATGATGTTGGTACAAGTTATAGATAACCTGAAGGCTACAAGTGAGGGAAAAAAGGTGTCCTTTACTTCTTTCTAAAAATAAATATTTTTGAAATTACTATTTTAACACCTGCTGTAGATGACAGAGGGGAAAAAAATAATTATTCTGCAAGAGGAATTTAATTTTGTCCTTTTTTTTTTTTCTTAACCTGTAACCCCCCAAAAGAAGAGAAAGATAAGAATACTTACAGGTGCATTACTCAGGGCTACTGAAACTCCTGGAAGACCAAGACTGCAAGAACACGAGGATGAATTGGTCCTTGAACAAAACTTGAAACTGGATATGGTAACTACATGCAAGAAGGAAAGTAAACATTTCAGCTAAAAAGAAGAGATTAATAAGATGTGTGGGAATTCTTGTAACATAGCACTTGGGAATCCTGACATCTCTCTTTATGAGGACAATAGTGTGTAGAAGGTATACCTGATATCTAAGTGCAAGCAGCTACATTGCATTATATTTCTGTTACTGTTCTCCTTTTTGTCTATTCAAGTCCTGGATTGGAGTACGAATTAAATCAGTGCAATTCTATTTTCTGTCCTTTTAAAATATGAATACTTGTTCATACCATTTGATTTATGATCGAGCTTCCTTGATTTCTATTGTTACAGGCCTCCCAGCTTTCGGTGAGTTTATTGGGCTGGGAGCGCCCTGTTCATTCTGTTGTGGAAGTGGTGTCCTACGCGTAGGAAGGCCTTTCTGTTGTATTTCCTTCTTGACTTTATTATTCCATGTTGTTTGCTGATTAACATTGGCTGGCTGATTGCATGTATCCCAGAGCTGTTGTGGTTTCTCATCGCATGATGACAATATTTAAAGGACCGGTGTCAGCAAAGGCATGAAGCTTTAAGAGCCAAAAGGAGAGTCTGTTTGCCATGTCGCATGAAACTGCTTTTCCACTTAAGGTGCAAAAGGAAGAGCAATCTGCATTGAGACCAAGAACGTGCTTTCCTGCTAGTCAGGAGCAAGCTAACCCCGTGCTACCACAGAGGCAAGGACCTCCGCCGACAGCACTGCTGAAGCCCTTGGCACAGTGGAATGAGCAGATCAGCCCGGTGATCCTAGCCCGCAAGCCATGCTTGCTTGGCAAGTCAACGACTGGTGTCTGCTGCTCACTTGTATCTGTAATATCCAGGTGATCGTGGCTACTCTCTCCTGTCCTGTCATTATTGCTTCTGATGACGTGCTGCAAAGGGGAATGAGTTCTATTCAGTCGTGACTGAGGATGTGATTTGGAGGGAAGCTGGTGGCGGGGGTGGGGATGACATAGTGTTATTAGCTAGCTGGGCAAACCAGTAGGTAATTTACAGAGACTGTCTTGACATTAAGGGCACGACTTATTTTACTTATGTAAAAGATCTTCAAGCATCTCGACGTGTTAGCATGATGACTGGTGGCTTTCGGCAACTCCCCCAGACGCTAATGTCATTCAAGAGTTATCTTAACGTGTTCCTTTCCCTGTTGATTTGTTGCAGTCAGCAAATTTTTGAAAGATGGAAAAAAAAAACAAACCAAACCTGAAATGTGATGAGCAGCATATCTTCACAAGAAGCAAATGTGTATTTTGGAGATAAGCTAGCATTGTTTTCAGAGCTAGTGCTGAAAACATTTCAGAATTAAGCACCAAGTGTTGTAAGTATAGGTGTGAGGAAAAGGAGGTCTGTGTTAGTGAGGAAGAAACATGCTTTGTTTAATATAGTGCTGTATCTTTCTGGTAATGCTACACAGATGACCCAGGTCCATGTACGCTCCTTGAGACTTCACGCTGTAGGGGATGAGCTCAGCTAAGATGAGCGGTAACACTGAAGTGAGTTCTGCCTGTTCAGCTTCGTAAAAGAGAAGGCTCAACAATGAGGGGTTTTTTTCCCCTTTCACCACAAACCAGAGAAATCCGTTCATGGGGTTCACGTTTCAAGGTGTACTTGTCCAAGGCAGCAGTTCCAGACTTGTGAAATCACAGCCATTGAAATGGGGAGAGGAAGAAAAAAAAAAAAAAAAAAAAGCAACAGTGCAGCCCAATGATGTCCGTACAGAGAGATGGGCTACTTTTGGGGGGAGGCTGGCGAGGCTTCTCTGTTGCTTTGGCTACAGTAACGTGAAATAGTAACAACCTCTGAACGTGGGTGATAACCTGTTTTTTTTCCCTTGGGCATGCTGATATTCTGCTCTGCAGATTGTGACTTACATAAAACACAGACTCTCCTTCCTGCAAAGGGAGTTACTAAGAGAAGGTAGATCTTGCTGGTTTGTTCTTAACGTTATTTTATGCCGTTAATGAGCTCTGTCATTCATAGGAGGAATTTATATTCTCAGGATACCTTTCCTCTCTTAAAGTAGGTGCTGAATTAATTGAACTACGTGGACCTGAACATGCTTAGCGCAGCTTCAAAGTGACTGCAGGTTCAGGACCTGCCATCTTTGGATTGTTTCGCGTCTGCTTTTGTGGCTGTTTCTCTGAAGCGCTAGTCCTAGTTAATGCAACTATCTCTCTTTTTGAAGCCTGCTTAAAACCTGGAGAGTGACTGATGTTGCTTTGCTATTAGCTGGTCCTTTTTTTAAAGTAAAAAAAAAAACAAGAAATGTTTACCTTGTTTCGTGTAGGTAAGTAACGTGTGCATGTCTCCTCTTTACTAGGTGAATAACTTAACTCAGTTTTCACTTTTTCTTTTTTTTTCTTTTTTTTTTTTTTTGGTGGAGCAATGCCAGAAAAAGATGTTGACATGGTTTTAGCTAGCTTTGAGGTCGCTGAAGATAACCAGTTACTTGCTGAAGTACTCTTGACTTCAGTCCCGCTTCTCGCTCAATTCCCATAGCAGTCAAGTGCGAGGAGGGAGGCTGCCCGCTGTGGCAGCACGCAGTCACGCTCTGCGCTGCACAGATTTCAAGGGCATTTTACGTAATGACCAGTAAGACACACATGGACACTGAATGTTTTTAAAGAAGGTGTGTTCATCTTTGAACTGTGGGGTACAGTAACAGGCCTGAAGGCTGTGCGTACAATACAGTGGAGAGTTGCATCTTTGGCTGTAATGGTTCCTTCAGTAAAAGCTGGAAAAGTAGGTGTTAGCATCCATGCCCAGAGTGACCTTTTGAAGGATAAGGACCACATGAGTTTCTACTCTTCCTCCATATGAATTAATTTCAGAGTCACAGGGTAGTGTCTTGCTTCTGGCTTAGGAATTTGGGGACAGTATTCGCGTAGAGCTTTACTGGAAAGGGCAGTGCCACAATGCCTTTAATGGTGTATTATAGCATAATTTTTCATTTACTAAAACAATTTAGATGGCATGACATACTTCTTTCTGAAATATACAGGAAGGATTGTGGACTCTATTTTTCTGATGGAAACTTGGTTTTAAAAAAGTGAAATGTTAATTCCAGAAGTAAAACTAATGCTTTTCCTGGGCAGAAGATGGAAATGTCAACTACAGAGTAATGGTGCTTGTTTTGAGTTGGCTTTTTCTATGGAAGGACACACATCTGCTTTTAAAAATTTTGACTATATTGTCTCCAGTATTCTAACATGGAAATTTATGTCAGTATGGTTAATGTTTTTAAGTACAGAGGCAATTACCATATATATATATGGTGTGTGTGTATATATATATATATATATATATAACATTTCTGAACAGCATTAAAACTATACTGATTTCTGTTTAAAAGTAGGTCTATTTTAAGTTCAGGTCCTGCTGGGGTTTGCGCGCAGAGAGGACACAAATCTTGGCTCTGGTGCTGAGTTTAGTAGGAATGGAAGCAGATACACCCATAAGTGTGCCAAGTCCGAGCCTTTAGTTTCGACTTGCCCGTGTTTATTTCGGTTGGGACGGTGCCAAGATACTCCCTGGAGCTGGGTGGGTGCTCACTACCTGCGTACAGTACGTGCCTACCTGTTTATTATCCATATGCTCTCTGGGATGCGTACAGTACATGTGTAACATGAACACACCTGCCATTTACAGTTGCCCCCAGGTGCTGCATTGTCCGTGCGCCTCCGGAGAGGGTAAGAAATGGACGTGGTAATTCTGAATTTTAGTGCGGGCAGGTGCTGTAATTCTGACAGTTCCTCTGAGACGCCGGGGCGGGATGCTCCCAAGCACACGTTTCAGTGATGCCATGGTCCTTCTGGGGAACACATTTCCAAGCGTGAGATGTGCACTTCAGAGGATGTCTCAGCAGAATACCAAATACTGCTGTTACTTGAACTTCTTTGAACTGAAAAGGAAACACATTACAGTTTACTTAATAAAGCAGAAGGAAGTCATCTCGCATGAAATGTTCATAGTAAATACGTTAAAAATAAGTGCACAGACTTTTTCTTATCAAATGTGAACTAATGTAAGACTTAAAAGGCAATTATGGGGTGGGTTGAGGTGGGTTGAATCTTCCTTTTTTTCCACTGTGACTTCTACGGAGGCACCCAGAAATAAGGTTCCTCCTGCTCTGAACATCTGTGTATCAGGAGAGATGTCGCCAGCCAGTACTTGCTGTAGTAGACTTTTGTTGCCAGAGCTGGGACTGTGCTGGGGCTGTATTTCCTCTGAGCAAGAGATGAATTTGAAGTGCAGGCAGCAAATGTTCCTCTTCCTTCCTCCCACTCGCCAGCAACCACAAACCCTTTTTGCAGAACCAGTGTGCTCCTTTGATTTAGAAAAACTGCAGCAGGTTTGGGAGGAGGGTTTTGCTGCCATGTAGAATGTATTTTTCCCAACTGTCAGCGTACTTAGTGAATGTAACTTGTAACATCTTAATTCTCTTGGTCAGTTTTACAAGGAATGTGGAAGGCCTGAACTGCTGTGAATTGGTCGACATGGAAAGTCCTGTTGTTTTGGATTTCCTAAAAGAGCATGCAGCCCCGTTCCATTCTCAGTGATTCACTGTCAGAGAGCTGCTGACATCTGTACTCGGATGCCTTTTGCCATCAGTCTTTGAGAACAAAGAGTAGTGCCAGAGATTATTTTTATGCTTTGAGAGATCATCTGTTGAGATCATGCTCTTAATCAATTCTTTTGTAAGTGAAGCCAGTAAGTGCTGAAGTATTCACTACTCACATGTGGGAATTTAAGCTGTCCTTACAATCAGTTTCTCCATGTAAAGTATGAAGCTGTAAACAGGGTTTGAGGTTTTTCAGTGTCAGACGTTCAGAGGCAGCATAACCCATTGGTTGGGAGAGACATCTGGGAGTTGGAATATCTTTTTGCTGTTCCAGATGCTGCTTTTGACTTGCTCCATGACCTTTTCACTGCTTAATATTTCAGCTTGTGAGACTTGCCAACCGTTCTGCATCCTTTGTCCATCTAGCATCACTTGACCATTCTGCTACTAGAGGCTCTTTTCTGTCTTGTCTGTAGTTTTGTATGTTTCTCCAAATAGTTACAGCTGATTTTCTGCTGTATGCAGTTTAGAATTGTAGAATCATAGTGTCGGAAGGGACCTTAACGATCATCTAGTTCCAACCCCCCTGCCATGGGCAGGGACATCTCCCACTAGACCAGGTTGCTCAAAGCCCCATCCGGCCTGGCCTTGGACACTTCCACAACTTCCCTGGGCAACGTCTTCCACTGTCTCACCACCCTCAGAGTACAGAACTTCTTCCTGGTATCTAATCTAAATCTACCCTCTTCCAGTTTAAAACCATTACCCCTCATCCTATCACTACATGCCCTTGGAAAAAGTCCCTTGCCGGCTTTTTTGTAGACCGCCTTCAGATACTGGAAAGCTGCTGTAAGGTCTCCCTGGACCCTTCTCTTCTCCAGGCCGAACAACCCCAGCTCTCTCAGCCTGTCTTTGTAGGAGAGGTGCTCCAGCCCTCTGATCATCTTTGTGGCCCTCCTCTGGACTTGCTCCACCAGGTCCATGTCCTTCTTATGTCTTCCCTTATCCACCAACGCTGTAACACCATCATAGAAGACCACCAAATTTGTCAGGCACAATTTACACTTAATGAAGCCATGTTGGCACAGAGGTGAGACTGACTGAAGATCCCCGGATCTTCCTTTTTTCCAATTTGGAAAATGGGGGCTGTTTCCCCTTTTCCAGTCAGTGGGAACTTCACCGGACTGCCACAACTTCTCAAATATGATGGATAGTGGCTTAGCAACTTCATCCGCCAATTCCCTCGGGACCCGCGGATGAATCTCATCAGGTCCCATGGACTTGTGCACCTTCCGGTTCCTCAGCTGCTCTTGAACCTGCTCTCCTCCTACAGCGGGCGGTTCCTCGTTCTCCCCGTCCCTGCCTTTGCCTTCTGTGACTTGGGTGGTGTGGCTAGAGCCCTTACTGGTGAAAGCTGAGGCAAAAAGCTCACCGAGTACCTCAGCCTTGTCCCATGTCCTGGGTGACACCAGGTCTCCTCTTTGCTTCNTTTTTTTCCTCCAGATACAGTGAATATGCATAATTCAACTAATGAACCCCTTTTAACTTCCAAAACCTGGTGTCTTTTAACAGCAGTCCTGGTCCTGCTGATTTTGTAACACAGACCTCATGTTACCCAGCAAAGTGCAGAGGCAGCAAATGGAGCAGGACCCCCAGCAATGGAAAAGACATGGAGACACACAACTGTAGTACAGCATCCATACACAACACTGCTTCAGTTATGACAAAATTCTGGGCCATCCGTTCATTTCCGCTGAGCAGTCCATCTGTCAATTTTTCTCTAGTGTTGACAGTTCTACAGAATAAGACATGTGAAGCGGGAACCCGGGCAGAAACCTGGAAGATGGGAAATGACTGCATTCTATTCACACCTTCAGTTTTCCGATCACATTGGTAGCAGCAACCTTGTCTTGCAACTGTGTGCTGCCGTGTGAGGAAAAAGCTGAGGACGTATGTGCTTAATAAGGCACATACAAATGGGA
The DNA here is from genome assembly GCA_013400035.1 of Rynchops niger. Taxonomy (NCBI): domain Eukaryota; kingdom Metazoa; phylum Chordata; class Aves; order Charadriiformes; family Laridae; genus Rynchops; species Rynchops niger. Next base: position 20,192 of record VXBH01005959.1, on the reverse strand, counting down.
ACAGTGACAGTGGTATCCTTGTAAGTTGCTCCTTAAGCCTTCAAAATGCATTTTTGTGGTGTGACATTTTGTAATCACTGCTAAATTAGACATGGTATATCTGCTCTTGACAAAAGGTAGCCAGACAGATCATGTATAAATGTCTGTCTGTTACACAAGTCTTCTACAGGTGGAGTCCGTCTCGACTCAAAGTTAGTGGGATTAGGAAGTGATGGAGAGAACAAAATGCCATTTCTAGGTGTTAAAAGAGAGTCTGTAATGGACAAAGTGCTCTTAGCTGTGCGGTTTCCTCGTGCCTCCTGCTACCACAACAGTGGCTGTAGTAGTGCAAGGACAAGAAAGGGTTTGTCTGAAAGCTGCTGCATGGATTTAAACAGAATAGGACCTGATGGCAAAAGCAGCAAAAGTTAACCTATGACACTTACCCAAAATGCTGATTCGATAGCATGATGCTATTGTCACAGAACTGCTGCAGTTACTTTGCTTTACGTAGCAGCAGCTGACAGGTACGAGGGACGCTTTGAAACAGTTAATCACCCAGCTGTCTTTACCAAGGAAGCCAATATGATTTGGTTGCTATATGGGGAAGTAGTAAGCTCTAGCAAGTAGAGAATGAGGTGTTTAGGACTAAATCTGAGCTCCACTCGTTGCTGACTGCGGAAAGGACAAAGGGGAGGCAAGAGGTTCTGACCCTGCAGTCCCCCCACCCGCCCGCGTTTTGTACCAAAGCCCACGCTAAGTGCAGAGGCGCTACTACTGATCGTTGCTATTTCAAGGGCAATTGCAAAGCGTCTGGCACACTTCAGCCTCCCATCTGCCAGGTTGGGCTTAGTGCTGTCCTGAACATACTAGAGCATAACGGAGACTAGTCTGTTACACGATTCCTAAAAGGTAGGTGTGATGCCCATCAGCGACCCGAGACCAGGGGCAGATTCAAACTGGGACAAATGCAGCCGGTACTGTGGGATTATGGTGGGGGAAAGGGAAGTAGTGTCCAACCTCATCTATAGGGTTTAAACTGTGCATGTGTACGAAGCCTAGTCACAACCACAGAAGATAAATATGCACACACAAAAGCTGATGTTTTCAAAGGTGCCTGGCAGAATTTCTTAACTTATTTCTATTGTAATTCACAAGAAATTGAATACCTTCTTATGCTCTTTATAAATTCTCTAGTCCCATTTTATTTGGGCTGTTTATATCTGTGCTGGAATTCCTGTGAGCAAACAGGCTCGTGAAGGTTTGGCTAGTTTAGGAATATCTGTAGGATGATTCTGGCATGGAAATGCAAGCCATGTACTAAAGAGTTATATTTGACCAAGACCTCAATTTTCTGGCAAGGTGATTTGGTCTTGGTTTTGGAACTGATCCCAAAATGCATTGAAAAGTAACGGAAGTCTTTCCCATAGCTTCACTGGCAGTGGAACAGGCCTTCTACAGCCTGGCTGCTCATAACACCTCTCACAATTCTTTATTGCCTAAGTAGTAATTATTTAGGCCTCGGAAGTGAAATTCTTTGAAGCCAAATATCTTCAGGCTGTCCCTAACAGGACAAAAATGAGAGTGGGGAATGCAGAACAGCCAGATGTATCTGTGATGAGGAGTGTTACTGCCAGTAGTACAAAAAAGTTTCTCAGATGTCTCAGAAAACCTTCTGGATAAAAGTATAATGTCTGTTTGTGGAGGAAAGCTACTGGCAAGTGCACTACTGCAGCTTTTGGAAAAGAACAAGACTGAAATGCTTTAAAGTACGTCCTTGCAACATGCTCCTTGCAATGTGCATCTTGTAAAAATGGTTGCTAAGCACTAGCAGAAAGTCAACTCTCTTTTAAAGTATTTTTTTACCTTTTTGACATGTTTTTTCCTTGCATGTGCAATATCCTGTTGACATAACAGATGAGAAGCAACTGATTTGAAGCACCCGGGTGGTGAGAATAGGCAAATCTTTTGCTTCCTGCAGCAGTGGAAGACAAGCGCGTGCCTGTATTGTAGCAGAGGTTCGGGTGTCTTGAGACACATTATGAGTAAGATAAATGCAGGCAATGTTTTCACATACTAAATCACTTTACAAAGTTGTTACTCAGTCAGACTAAACCAGGAAAATTCAAAAGGAAACTCACTGGTCAGAGGCAGCACTCCATATCTGGAATACACTGATAACCTTAAACTTAGGCACTTATGCTCATGGGAAATAAGTAGGAAGGAACCCAAAGTCAGACATCACTTGGAAAGTGAGTTATGTCTCTTCATGTAGGTGTTGCAGTATTGAGGTCATCTAATTTTGTGTAGAATTGCTGTGTCACAAAGATTGTTATGAATTTTGCATATGTATGTATGTGCGTGCATTTATTTGGCAGATATGTTCATCAGTGATCAAGTCAATTGTTGCTGCAATTTTGCAGCCTTTTACTGGATATCTGTTAATGTGTCTGACGTGGAGAAGTCATCTCCATGCAGTGTTGCATTGCTTGCCCTTTTGGGAGAGGCAAGGGGATTATTAGCTTGCGAGAGGCTGGAAGAGTACGGTTCTGGGGCAGGCGCTTCGGTGCCTTCTCGCCTCTATCCATTTTATGCGAGGCTGCCGTTGGGCTACAAAGGACCTGATACAGCATCTGAGCAACAGCAAAGATGAAGAAGGATTGCTGGAAGTGCACGCTCATGATGTTTTGCATGCTTGAAATGTGCTATCTTGGCCATGAGAAAATTCAGTGAGAATAAAAACATGCTGCAGACCATCAGGTTTTCTAGCCAAATGGGTCATCTTGGTGCAATCCTGTGACTGTTCATTATAACTGGTTTTGCTGTGCTTTAATGACTTTCTCGGACTATTTCCTGGCAAGGTGCTGGGATCTGGGGGAGCTGCCCAATTGCATGTTTCAAGTATGGAGTGAGTGGTAGCTGAGGAGAAACACTTCCCCGCTTTCTGCGTGTGGGACCAGCACAACCCTTCCACATTGGCGAGGAGAATGTAAGTGCAGTTATTTGCCTTCGAGACAGACCAGTGAGAGAGGCAGGTGCCCTCTGGGAGCAGAAAAAAGTTGGATTGGGGGCCGGCAGTGGCAGATGGAGATGGGCTCCGTGGACCGGGAGATGTTGATGCAGAGCCAGCGTGTCAGGGAACACTTCTCATTTTGTTTACTTTGCATTCCCAGTGTCCAGACAAGCCCAGGGGAGTTAGCCCGCAGCCAGCCCCGAACGAATAGACCGTGTAGCATTTGTTCAGTTCTGGTCATTACCTAAACTGGAGGGTGGCCAAGTCAGTAGAGTTGACTCTGGCAGCAAGTACAAGTTGTGCTTCCCCTTCAGAAGATGGGTTTGAGGAATATGCTCATTTAGTGCTTGAAAATGCATGGCTTTCTGCCTTGTCTCATGAGAGCAAGAGGACTTGGAGTATGTTGATGTAATTCCACACTTTGTCATGTGTTATTTACATACTGTTTGCACCTCGCTGCTCTCTGCATCGGTGCCAGCACCCTGATATTTCTGCAATTTATTTTTATGATCTTGATGTTGAAACAGCTGTAAAAACAACTGGTGAAAATGAACCAGCTGCTGGAATTTCTGATTCCGAGTCTGGTTTGTAGTAGGCAGATTCTGAAAGGGAAGGAGAGATGGAAAACAACAAATAAACTTAACCTCATGAATAAATATAATTCCTCTGAACAAAAACAAGTTAGGTGGCTGAAATTTTAATCGCTGAAGAGAATTAAATCACAAATAAATGAAATGGTACAACTGTTTTGTACAGAACAAGTCCAAGGGTATACTACTGCTTTAAAGGAGATCTTACGCTTGCCTGCGAGGACTCAGGAGCAGTAGAATGTCATCTCTCCTACACCTCATTTGTTCTAGTATTGCAGAAGTAGTTTAAGATATGAATTTTACCAGACAAAGAGGTGTAGATCAATTAACGTTTTCCCTGGCTAGCTAAAATCCAAATGCTTAGTTTGCACACTGGTGTGAACACCAGCAAAATGCGACTTTGTGGAATGACATTACAAATAGCCTTTCGTCCAAGTAGTTAATTGCTTTTGACTTTGGTACTTAGATTCTTGTTTGTGGTCCAAGTGTAATAGAGGCCTGGTGTCCTTGACTCCCATAAATGCTGTCTAAACTCTTCCTTTGTTACTGCCTTGAGGTTGGCCCGAACAGCGGCGATGAACTGACCAGTTAGCTGAAGCTGACCACCGTGAGTTTCTGCGGTTGTACAGCAAGGAGCCGGATGGCTCATGGTTTTGTTCCTTACTTTTTTTCAGTTGCAATAACTTATCTGCTGTTTACAATGCTTTCCTTAAAACGTTTGCTAATTCAGTTTCTAAGAATGTGAGTTGGAGTGCTGCTTCTTGGCATCTACTTTGGCCCATCCAAAAAACAGCAGCATCCAAGAGATTTCTGCTCTTATTCAAACAGTGCCAACTATGAATTGGGTGCATTTCCTTTCGGAGAGAATGATCTCACATAGGGACAGATAAGCCTGTCCTCATTCCTGATGTGTTTTCACCACACATGGTGGTAAGCGGAGGTAGGGTACAATAAAGCCTACCGTGTGTGGATAAAGTTGGTTCTTGGAGATTATCTGATCATTGCTTATTGCAAATAACTTCACTTAACCTGTCTTCCTCCTCCTAAAGAGCTAAGGTAACCAGTGAGAGAGGTTGGGCATCCAGGGAGTAAAGCTGTAGGGGTTTCAGAGGCTGCTTGGCCACTGCTTTGTTGCATTCATAGTTAATTACTACGGTGCAAAGTGAACAAACAATAGTACAAGAGCCCAGACCACCTTGAAGTGTGAGCAGACATTTATGAACAAGGCACTGAGAAAGCAAGCTATTGATTTTTCCAGTGGTCGCTGAATCTCCATTTGCAGCTCCAGGTTGGAAGGAGGCAGGGCTCAGTTCAGAAAATCACTGCAACATCTAATATACTCTGCAGCCCCAGAGCAGCAGCGTTCAGGTTGTGTTCTCTGATGGTATATAACTCTCACAGAAACCCTGTGTTGTCTGAGGGTTTTATCAGCTGGTTCGTTCTGGTTAGGATGTAATCGTAACCCAGGCACAAAAAAAAAAAATATCTTTGTCTGCTCTCCCAAGAGCCAGGGATGTTTGTATGTTTTGCAGGGACACTTTGCTCAAGTAAATGTAACAGTTCAAGTGTTCCAAGTGACTCTAGGTGGACCCTAAAGAGGCAGGAGGAGGAGTCTCTTTTCCTTTTTCTGAGTAGAATACCAAGTGATTTAAGTTTTGATCCTGCAATTTGTACTTTGCAATGAAACCACTGCGCTCGTGTTGAGGCCCATGAAGTTCAGTGGCACAGGGCAGTTAAGAGTTTTAGTCATGGAGATTGGATTCCAGGACCCATCCCAAAGTAGGGACGTGATAACAGACTGTGTGCCGATATTAAAAGCAAAAGGTGTAAACGCACAGCAGAGATGACAGCTGGAGAAGCTGTTAGAAAGGGGGATAATTGTGAACAATAAGAAGAAAGGAACCAAAGGAAAAATGGGCTGAAAACCACTCCTGACTGGAATCGATTTATCTATTTATTTATTCTTGCTTGATTATATTGCAATTTATTTTACAATGATGCAATACTCTCCAGACAAAGTACGTGCATAAATTGTCAGAGGAGTGGTCCCGCCTATCAAATGAATGTGTATCTCCGTTTCTAATCTACTTCAGAAGCGGAGCACGTACCTTTGCAATGCTGGCGTCTGTTTCTCTGCTCAGTAACAGTATTGGTGCTGTACAGGGGACCAGAGCAGGAGTGCAGGCTTGGACTCACCAATCTCTTTGCCAAAGTCAGAACAAGAAGCTTTGGTCTAGATGTTCATAGTCAGAGATGTCTCCTGCCTGCAATGTCTGGAGTGTTTTATTCGTTTCCCACCCTGATGTTTTGAAACAATAAATACATTGCCTATGAAGCCATCTTTCCCAGGCCGTAACAGCTGTGCAAGTCCTGACTAGGCAAGAAAGGCTGCCAGTGGTAGTCTAGAAAGAAAAGAAACATGTTGTTCTTCAAGCACTTACAGACAGTGCAATTTCATTGTTAATTTTGCACACTGCTGTGTTTGTGGTTATAGTCACATTTTATTCTGTTTAGGTATACACCCTTTGGCACATGTACGTTTTGGTTTGACTTGTATTTCAACTAAAAATATCAGAACTTGCAACTCAAAATCTGGAGTTTGAGCTCTAGACTTAGTAGGAGATCAGGAGGAGCCTTTTGACCATAAAGGTTAAGCGCATGACTGCGTGGTCATAGGTACAAAATCCATCAGGAATATTCCTGACTGTCCAGAGTTGGTTAAAAAGGATAGTTTCAACAAGGCCAAAAAGCCACATGAAACTTTGTCGAGGTTAATTCCACGCTTTAGCTCTGGTTTTGACATGCTTCTCGTGCCTTGAGTTAAGGCACCAAAATTCTGCACGATTAGCAAGGCGTCTGTAACAAGCATGGCTGTGCACGCACCCGCTTCAGTCAGGGGATTGCTTGTATGAGGGGATACCCAGCTCTTCCTGTATTTGCTGTCACCATTCCATTAGATGGACTTTAGTAAAATAAACCAAACCAAAACCAGCCTGTTTGTCTGGTGGGGTATATTAAGCTCTGGAGAAGCAGAGGCTTCTTTAATATTCCCTGAGAGCCTGAAGCCTGTCAAGAAATAGTAAATGGGGAGGTCCCGTAGTGAGAAGCGTACTGCTTTCCTTAGTCTGAAGACGTACTGCAAATTCATTCCGTGTTACTGCCTGTAATCCAGCAGAACTCACCTCAAGAAACAGCTGATGTCTTCCTCAGTGCTGGTGAAAATATCTTACACTGTACTTGAACAAAACTTTTGCCTCTTGCCTGCTTTTAGAAACTCAGTTCATTATTATTATTGTCTTTTTATAGGCGAGTAATATTCTCTCAGCTGATGGGGTGCTGGTATGAAAATAAGCAGGCAGATGGTAAATGCTTTTCTAGCACACTTTGGTAGTCAGGACATGTTTCTTTTCCAGCTGTCTCGAAAGGAGCAAGTTACTGCCTCGATAATTAATTATTTTACCTTTTCCTCTTGTTTTCCCAGCAGCAGAGTTGCGCCGTCCCAGTATGGAAGAACACAGTGGCCCTGCAGAGACTCCCCCGCCAAGCCAAGGGCGGCACAGTGCCATTAAGTGTGGGTGGCTGCGGAAGCAAGGAGGCTTCGTCAAGACCTGGCACACACGCTGGTTCGTTCTCAAGGGTGACCAGCTTTACTATTTCAAAGATGAAGATGAAGCCAAGCCCTTGGTAAGTGAAAGGAGGAGATAGGATGGGAGGTGAGGGAGGAAAATAAGTTAATGCAAGCAGAATTGTCTGGTGTTTAAAGAACCAAACCTCGCCGTATCCGTCACTGACTCAGTACAACTTGGGATTTTGATTACAGTGAACACAAAACTGAGTCAGGCCTTGGCAGTTCGTGTGGTTTCCCCATCAGGCTTCTTTCTAAAACTTCCTTTTTCAGGTCAGGTTTTCTTAGTGCAGCATTTTAAAGGGAGTGGAGTGTACATGAAGTTCAAGTAGCAAAAGTCAGTCAGATGGGCTTGACTGAGGCAGATGACTAACCTCTATTTGAAAAGGTACTGCTTATTTTTCTGATGTTTAAAATGTGGAGTATCCCTGCTTTGTGTCTTCCCAAAAAGGAAGTCTTGTAAGACTGTAGCCTGAATACGTTGCCGTCTGTAATGTGGAACAGACTGCTGTCTGCTGCCTGGTTCTGTTGTGGTAATTTACTGCTCTTAATGCTCATCTCTTTTCCTATTTAGTTAGCTTTTTCACCAGCATGCTTTAGGACCGCCTATCCCTAGAGTGCCATGAGAGTAAATAATGGTGCCTCTCGGGTCAGGCCAGGCCTGAGCCTCTGCGATAACAAGTTGAGAGAGATCTTGTGCTAGCACCTACAGGAGTATGATAATCCTGTGTGTTAATCATTTCCTAGAAGCTTGTGACTCCAGAAAAAGCTCTGACATCTGTGAGTTACCTCTGTGCAGATATTAAAATACAGATGCACCTGTTTTTTATGCCTACTAAATTTTTGATGGCGTACCTTCATGTGGAATTTCACCAGCAGTTCTCAGAGATGTAAAGTCCACGCTAGCTTCCTGTATGGAACAGGCCATGACACTTTGTCAAACTTTACAGCTTACTTTATGGTGCACGTCTTAAGAAAACCATTCAGTTTTGAGTTGTTCCCAAAGAAGATTCTTGTATGAGTTAATTTCTAAGAACCAATTTCACAGCCTTGGTAGCTGTTTGCCCTTAAAATTATCCCACATAATATAGGTTAATTAAATAACACATTCCATATCACAAATTATATGCTAGTATGACTACTTTGAATATGAAATAGCTAATAATTTCTGGTAAAGCAAGTACGTCTTTCACTGTATATATTTTGTTAATCAAGAGCGTAAAAAGCAGCCATCAAAACAGGAATGTTCATAGGCCAGAGCCTGTGCTTCCAGAATACAACTCTGCTTCCTCGCACTTGACATCTGCCAGCGTGTTTGTGTGCCAGGACTCCACTGCTTGTTGAGAGGTGACACGATGCTGCATTGCGCGGAGCTTTGTACAGCGCTGTGGAGCCCAGACTGTCTTGTCTGTCTGCCACTGACCTGTGGGATGACTTCAGAAGATCCTATTGACTTTGCTGCTTCCCTTTTGTGAAACGGAGGTGGTGATTCTGATCTTCTGACGCCTTTGATAGGTTCGGTAGCAGCTGATTAAATAACTAAAAGTTTGTTTGAGTTTCCACCTAAGTCTCAAGTGAGTTCGTAAAGACACCTAGAGATACAAAGCGGGAGGGCAGGAGCGCCAATGGAAGTGTAACTTAAGATACGCCAGTAGGTTTGAGAAGTGAATGGGCCTGTCCAAATTAGGATCAGTCAATATTTCACCTTGGTATAGCTTTGGAATGTTTCTGAAGCATACTGCACAAGTGTCAGTTCCTGAAATACTGTCCCAGGTTCAATGCCATGTACAGAAATGTTTTTTCCCCATTTAACGACGTTGCAGGGTTTGCCGCATTAGCTTTGAAAAGATAATCGCTATGATCTTACGGGAACCCCGTTGCTCTTACTGTGGAGACCTAAAGCAAAGAACTCCACTGATACCATGATTTTTCAGTAAATCATTAGGAAATGACGAGCAGTATTTTGTTATATTATTATATTAGCCATGTAGTATTGGGTCTGTATTTGGGATAAATACCTGTTTGTTCACCGCTGGATTGTACAGTCTGTACAATGTACAGTTGTACAATAATTCGTTTAGACAATAATACAATGGAAGAGAGTTAATGAGGTGGTTTTTTCCAAATGAGATTGTAGTTTTTATTTTGCTTACCGTTTAGTTGTGTTTGGAAGGAGGCAGAAAGGGGTGATTACTCGTCCTGAGGGATGCTGGAATTGCACACCTTGCATATATTTATTTATAGAAGGTGGGAGAACTATAGCAGGAGAGGACAAGACAAACCAGTGGGTTTTTGTTTATAACCTTGATGCAAATTAGAGAAAAGCAGAATCCCGTTTCTGGTGGGAACTCAGCAGGTGTCCTGAGCACCAGTCTGGTGCTTGCGTTCTGTCCCAGTCTGTACCAGACTGGGACGGTAATGTGAATGGAAGTGAATTTCAGAAAATACTATTAGCTGTCAGACTTTGTTCTACAAATGACCGTGTATAATGGGAGTAAAGAAAAGAAATACTGTCTTGTGTCTAAACTGTCAGTAAACGCTTTGGAATTCCTGAAGCATGCCCATTTCCTGCTAGTAACATAGATTACTACCACATACGCTTTAGTCAATATGTGTACATCTCCTTGGTGTGAAACTATTAAATTTAAAAGTCATTAACTATCCGTGTGAGTGTGGGGAAATGTCTCTGCCAACCTGTGGCCGATGCCTACAGGCACACAGAGCTAGTGAACAGCAACAGAAGAAAAAGCAGAACACAGCTGTTGGTCTTATGGTCAAGGACAGTGAATTGTCATTGATTCTTTATCATCATCAAACGTAAGAATCTTTCCATTGTAATGTTTTATCAGTAAGAATAACAGCTATCTTTTGCTCTGATATCCTTGATATGTCTCAGGATCTGGCGAAGATGGCATTTCTGTTTACTGAAGATGGGGGTATGGATAGCAGTAATCTAGTAAATTCCAGAAGACAAAAAAAAAAGCAATAAGCAAGCCATAGGAAGAAATAAAATCTGATTTCTGATAATTCTGCATAATTTTTACTACTTGGAAGTGATACTGTATTTAGCCTTGTTAATTCTCTTTACTATCTTGGTAAGTCACCTTATTCCTGGCAGCCCGTTGTGCTTTAGAAAGCTGGTATTATGCTAAATCTGAAGGTCAGCTATCCAAGCTCGAAATGTGCACAGCTGAAAGAAATAAGCATTTAGCATTCTCCGTTTCACAGTACAGCTGTTGTTTAAATGCATCTCATGAAAACGTATTCCTTGCTTTCTTCTCTGCCTATGGCTAACTACTCCGGCTGTGTCGGGGTTGGCATGGTCTTAATTGAAGATGGGAGGAGGACGGCTGTGCCTTCTCAGTGAGACAGCATGCTTTTTTGTGGTTTTTTGAGCAGCAGGAGAGAGCTTCCAAGTATCATTTCGTTGTTCCAGCTTATTGTCACACTCTCCTGAGGAAGTGAATTTGTGGGAGCAAAGCTACATAACCTGTCCTGTCGGAGCATCACTGATACGAGGCTGTAAATGAGCAAGAATAGGCAAGTTCAGCCAGCCAGAACAGTGTTTTAGGCTTAGGTGCCTATCCAATGTCATTGCCACTCAACTTGGTTTGTGGACTTGAATTTGAGGTGTGTAGAGAGATCTTAAAGATCTATGAGCAAGCCTTCAAGAAGTACCTGTTGGTATATGCCTGAAAGAAGATGATGATCTGTTGTTTCAGTTTATATCCTGTCCTGAACGTTTTGATGTGCAGTTTTTATCCCCTAGATCTTGTAAAGCTCTTAACTGCTTAGCGTAAGTAATGCTAAACAGCATTCGGTGGCTCGCAAGATCTTAGACAAACCCTGGGAAGGGACAGCAGATTTGCATGCTAAGGTGTGAATCTTAAATGTAGAATTTGAATCGGTCTTTGATTGAAACTGAGTAAATGGCAGCTGGAATCGTACGTACAGGTCACCATTTGCAAGGGAAGGTCTGTCTCTGATGTGCAAAACATTTTGAAGTATTGCTTTCTGGCAAAATACGTGCTTCCCATTTAATTCAATTTGTGTAAAAATTTCCTTGACAGAAAAATCCATTTAACGACATTAGAAGGAAATATGACTAATTTCAGTTGCATTTTTAAATTAAAATAAAGCTTCTAATGAATGTGTTAAATAGAAATTAATATGATAATTACATAATTTGAAACTTGGCCTGTCAGTAGGGGAAATCTTTCAGTATTAGTATTGACTATGACTAAGAATTGAGCATCGCGCTTTTTTACCAAGTTAAAAGGGAATGGATAACATTTCTGGGTGGAGGGAAAAAACCTAATTGTACGTGCGTTTTAGAACTGCATCACAAGAAATGGCCATCTCTCCTTGTTGCCTAGAGGATTTTCAGTTAGGGGAGATCAGGGTATTATTCACTCTGATCCTTGTCTTCGGAAAGCCCCGAGAACTAGCTTTTGTGCAAGTACTGCAGGGCAGTGGAGCAAGTGGAACAGCTTCTCAGCAGATATTGCATTGACTTGTCAGAGCAGCTCCCTCACTCTTGCGTAGGGGAGGATGTGAAGCACTAGGTCTCCCCACGCTTGGCTTCATGGATCTTGCTCAAAACTCCATGATTCATGGAGCAAATTCTGGGTGGGACTTGATGTAAAAACAGCAGGGAGTGTCCAGAGCACTGGGGATATTTTCTTTTCTTTTCTTTTCTTTTTTTTTTTTTTTTTTTTTTTTTTTAGGTAAAACACTTGCTATTAGTCTAGGGAACAGAAATGGTCTTCGGATGAACATGTGCTACTGGGTGAACTGAGTTACCTAGAACCTGTTGCAAACTCTAAGAGAAATTAGTCACATACAATTACGCAGGTGTCGCAAGAAACGTGGGTTGATAGAGAAAGCATGTTTCTCAGGAATTTCACTGGAAACTCAATATGCGGGAGGAAATCATATAGGATTTTCTTGAGATCAAGAGTGATGTTTGCCAGTAACGAAAGGGTTTACTAGAAAGGCTTTCTGTTATTGGTTATTGGATAAATTTTTTTGAGGGTGGTAAATATGAAACTTAAATAAAAAGCCTCCACAAAAAATCCATCAGAAAGCACACCTTAAACAGTTCATGTGAATGCAGTGGAACGGAAGGATGTCCAACACGCCTTATGTGAAGTTTTAAAGAAGTCAAATGAGATGGTATTCTGCAAAGGCAGTCAGCTGCCAGTGACCTCCTGAAACAGTGATTTGCTCTGGAGCAGTCCTGATGAAAGGTTTCCAGCTGATCTTCCTAAACTTTGTCTAAAAAAAAAAATAAATAAATAAAACCCAAACCAACAAAATAGGCGAGAAATAGTGGTCCTGTTTTTCAGGTGTCTGAACGGAGCCTTCTTGTGGCTGACGTACGCCCCTTCCCATAACTTCTGCTCGCGCAGTGCTTGTTGTTGGGTAAGCCTGCGCTGCAGTTGCAGCAGAGCAGCTGGGTTGCACTGAGCTTGGCGCAGGCATGGCCTGGGTGTTCTTGCTATCCCATTGTCATTCGGCAGGCTGGCGTGTGATCTCCACTTTATTTTCTTGCCCTTCGTGGCTTTTAAGCTTGCACAAGCTCACTAAAGTAAGGTACTGCTCATTGCAGTTTTGCACGTGTCATGCAAAATAGAAACAGATTTGGGGTTAGCCACGTGTTCCTAGGGTAGCGATATTTCCTGTTTCTTGAAATGCTCAGTTGAAGGAAGAGAAGCCTCTGTGTAACATACCTTTCTATTTATGACAAGTGCATTTTTTTTCCTTTCCGATCATTCTTGATCTCCACCCACTGAACATAAGGTGTCTCCTGTTTTAAACTGAAAACTAACTTCTTAACTCTGTCACTGCTTGAGTTGCAGGTGAGGCAGGAGGAGTTGTATCCTGTCTGATGTGAGCGGCAGAATCTCATGGGTTTTTTCTATGTGAGACAGAAATGGATATGACCTGGCATGGCAACGGGCAATCTATAGCCTGGTCTTTCTCACCTGGTGAACTGCTACAGTGGTGGCTGTTCAGAGCAGAAGGTGAAGTGAAAGCCCCAAAACTGCTTTGGGCCTTTTTTATAGATTTTCAAGCCATGGCTCCGCAAGTATGTGAATATAAGCAGGTTTTTGCAACTCAGGCAGTGAAATTTCTGGAATACAGGGATGGCTACTGAAGGATAGGTCTCAGCTTTTATATACAGTAGAAAGTTCTGCTATTTCTTATAACTTGTATGCCTTTGTACGCTTTAAAGTCATGCAGGTTTCAGCAACTTATTTGTAGAGACACACTTTTTTACTACAGTGCTATTCAAGGTGTAATACACTTTGGTCAATAGATACCCATGGGAATTTTGTACAAGAGATCAGCGTGATAAGGCGAAGTTTATTTGAACCCAGGGTGTTTCTAATGCCACTATTGTGTTGCTTGGGAAAGCTTTCTCAAATTCGCAGGGCTGAATTTCTGTCCTCAGCCTGAGACGAATAACCACAAGGTCAGTCACTGAGGTGCTCAACTTCCAACTTTAATTCCCTTTTCTGCTTCTTTCAGATCAAAAATGTGAACTTGAATTTTCAGTAATTGTTCTTTGTTTTGTTTCTTTGAAAAACTTTGGAGGCCTTGGGCTTGGCTCAGTAAGACTCCGAAAGATTTTCACGGGAAGAAAAACCAGCATTAACTGCCATGTTAACTACAGGAGTGTCAGTAAACACTGCACAAGATTATGGATTCTGTGCCAAAATGAGGTAATTCTTGCTCAGTGCTTTGCCTCAGCTTATGCTGTTGGAAATTCAGTTCCTCCATGAAGATGATTTTTCAGATTTCAGTGCAAGGCAAGGAGCGTTCAGTGTCTCTCTTAGTCAGCTTTGCATGTAGCTGTTGTGCCATTGTCTGTGACTGTACTGGTAACATCTACAAACTACTGTCCTGCTGTTGGACCGATTGTTTAAATCGGTGCATACGTCATTCCTGAGGGCTTGTAGTTTTTCATTCTCCCTAAACTTGAGTGAATTTTCAAAACAGCTCTCAGATGCAGTCTTTGTCCTTCTTGCTTTGCTGCTGTTCTCTCTCTGCAGATCCAGCTCTGGCCTCAAACTCCCCTGGGTTTTCCTTTGCCTCCAAACACAGTGGCTGGTGAAATAACTGACCCCCTTCTCTCGCAGTGTCTATAGCATTCATAAAAGGCCACCTGTGTGGTTGTTGGTCTCTGACGTGGTTCAGTGTCTCCATCCCATTTGAAGACTTGGAAAATTACAGATTAAATGGTTACCTTCTAACTTCCCATGCCCCCAGCAGTTCCACTAGCTGCCTAAGTAGATCTTCAGTTTGAACTACAACTAAAAGTTTGTAAGTGTTTTCCACAGTCAGCCTCCTTGATGCATGACACCCGTCTGCCCCAAAACAAAAAACCCAAACAGTGGGGCTGGATGCTGTGCAAATCTGAGGACGTGTCTGTCTCCTTTTGCAGAAAGCCGGTCCAGTGACTGAAGTTCAGAATGTCCTGAGCTGAGATGGTTTTATAGGTGGGAAATGTAAACCTTTAATGGCGTTTGGACCTGTGGATTCCACTGGGATTTGTTGTTGTCATAACCAATTTTGAACAGTCAGGAAGGTAAAGGAAAGTTGATCCCACCTGAGTCTGCCTGTTTATGTGGCAGGCAGTACAGCCCCAGGACCTCTTCCAAAAACATTGGGGGACAGCAAATACATGTTTCCAAACTTTTGTATCTTCAATCAATCCAAACTGGGAAGTTAGTTTTAGTAAATATTTTTATAATAGAACAAAGCAAAAATGCCTTGTGGCATTGATTGAAAATGCTAGCATCACTGACCCATGTGTGCGTTCAGAGCTAAAACTCTCAAGTATGCTACCATATGTTGTATAAACTGGGGGTGTAATTAGAGTCAGCCGACAGCTGCTGTTAGATTGGAAGAGACAGGCACTCTAAGAAGATGTAAACTAGCCAACAGCTTCATTTCTTGGTAGCCCATGCATCTGCTTAATCCAAACGTTGAGAGAACTGGCCCACCCCCACCTTTGTGTGGGACCAGGGAACTAGCTCGTTTGTAATAGCTTGCTAACTCTGAAGTGAAGTTAGATCCTTAGTATTTTTCCCTCCACTTCAGGGATGAGCAATACTTGCAGATGGAGGAAGCCACTACGTGGTACAAAACCTGCTTTTCCGTGGTGGTGGGGCTGCCTAGTCTGTAACTGTCTTAAAGATTGCGTTTCTTTTTATGTTTGTGTCGTCTTTCTCTCCCTCCTTTCCTCTCCGCTTCTGGCTTGTGCCAATTTGCCAGGGTTTGGGGCAGGGAGGAGAGGGGAGATACTCTTTGTTGCTTGCCAGATGAAAAGTGCGTTTCTGGTGGATGATAGTGAATGTATATTTAACAGGTTAATGAAGCTGTGCGGAGAGGAGTGAGGGTGGTGGCAGGCTGCTGCTGGTTAAAAAAGAGACATGATGTTATGTTGTGAGGGTTGTCATTGATTGTACTACCGCATCCTTGTCTGAAAGACTGCCGATCTAAATTCCTAATCGTGCCAGTGGCTTTGTATTATCAACTCCAGTGCAGTGCCTTTTGTCATATTCCGTCGGACAGCAGTGGTCTGCTCTAGATGTTTCTCTCTAGCTTTCCTTGCTTAAAAGCTGGTGTACCAGTAGAGTAAAGCTGGTGAATACTGCTACAGAGCACGTGTGAGGGTATACGGTGAAATTCTGTGAAAATCAATCTCCAGATTCATCTTTAAGTAAACGTAATGCTTTCTCTTTCAAGCATATGTGGAACTTTAACTATTATGAAAGTAAATATTCTTTTTTTGCACTCCATTAATTTGGACAGCAGAGGCTATGTGATAAATTTGTCTTGTGTAAGGGCAAACACTTGAGATACTGAATAGATACGGCATGTTGTATTTTGGAGCCTGACTGGTCAAATTCAGTGACATTTGATCAACTCATACCCTGGAGCTGCTCCAGGAAGCTTCTAGCTTAGCATATGCTATTAAGAAGAGTTGAATCGGTGCTGCGTTGTCTTGTGTAGGCCATAGTTAACATCCCTAGTTAAAGAAATCCGAGGTGTGCTTGCTTATTTCCTTGCATGTTACTAAGGAACTTATTTAATCGCAGAATCTGCATGATTGGAAAGGACCTTTAAGAACATCGAGTCCAACCAAACAACCTACAATCTCTGCCACTAGAGCATGCGTGTTATGCAGTGTTATTGCTGTAGTAACTGAGGAACGAATCTAGCAATATTTTTTAGCAGCGTTTGTACAAGTCCACTGATTTCAGCTTCGTTCACCTAGACTGCATAAATGCTCTTCTGTGTGAGCTCATCACGTGAAAAATGGTCTGAATCCTACGCAAGTTCAAGTGCAGCAAAATGGTGAAGACGTGCTATGTGACGTAGACACGGGACATAAAAAAACCTTCCTCGGTGTCTTGGTTATTAGAGCCTTTGGGTTGCCACGTGTTCCCTGACAAGCTGAGCCAGACATTTCAAATCCCTTCTTACAGAACAAGTTTATGAGAATGGCCATCACAGGCATTATTTGTGTTGGCAGCCTCAGAACAGAGGCCAAGGGTTGAATGGTAACAGAAGCAGCTAAATTAACTTCCAATGCTGGAGGGACATCCTTTTCAGCAGACTTGCAGTACGAAAGTTGAGCTAACAAAAGCTTTCTCTGTTACTGGTTGGGCTGCAGAATAAAAGCCATTAAAAGCCTATGCAGCTCCCCACGAGGAGCTCCTGCTCTGAGTGAGTAATTGCAGCATCTCCAAGACAAAGCAAATGCTTTTAACTCTTGAATAATGACCACAAGCAATTGAAGAGTACTAAGGAGCTTCAAAGAGACAGGCATGTGTTTTGGAAGCCTGTTGACACGAAGGGAGCATTAGTGTAATGATTTGGTGATGCAGGTGACAGAAAAGAGACAGGAGTCTGTGATTTAAGTAACGAGCTGAGCGTTAGGAAGCCACTATACCTGCATTTGCCAGAATACAGTGGAGATCTCACAAGAATCTTCTTGCACGATGGCTCAGCAGTGTAGACTTCCTTCACCTAATCCGTAGGTTTCAGCTCTGTTTTAGGACTAGACACCTGCCCATTTTCCCTCTGTGCTTCCGTAATGCCTGTAGCTTCAAACGTAAGTTTTCCTTTCTTCCCGTAAGCGAAGGCAGAATGGTAGGTCTCCTTTAGTTTGGAGGCATGACTGTTTCAGCCTTGAAATAGTGTGAGACATGTGAAGGATGGGGAGCAATAAAAAGCCTGCATGCCATGAGCCTATATTTATTAAAATAATTAGTGTGTTTCTGTCGTTATGCTGTGAGGAGCACAGAGCCCAAGCCTCAGGCTGCCCACTTAGTCTCTGGTGGAGGACCAACTCCTTTTTTTGCCTGCTTAATCAGAGATTTAGTATCCTAAAAATGCATTTTTAAAAAGCACAAACACTCTATCAGGACACACACACACACAAAAAAAAAAAAGTGAACAGCTTGAAAAAAAGCATGGAAGCATTTAGATGTTTTGGAGCCCACTGAGAACGAGACACATTTGCCGTTTTTTTTCCTCTTCCTTCTTTGCCTTTTTCTCACTTGAAGAGCAAGAAATAATGCTCCACATCTGAAGATGATGTTTGCTATTTGTGGAGAGGGGGGATATTGTTGAAAACTTCAGTCTGTCATTCTCATTAAAGTTCCTGTTTGCCACATACTGCCTAGTGTTAAGGTGCCAGACTTCCTCCCTGGGCTTAAGAGATACTGACCCCATGGTGTACCAGCAGTACTGAAACTCTGTTTAGCTTTTGCAAGCTGAAAAGTATATTTAGCCAATTATTTATGTGTTGTGTTTCTCCTGATATTTTTTTCTGCCAATGAAGTTGTGGCTCAGTACACTTTATTATAAAACTTTTCATCTGTAATACAGAATCACTAGTCACGGAGTATCTGGCAGCAAGCTTCACGGCTTTTCTTGATATCTTTGGTTGAATGCAGTATTACCTCTTCATTTGCGTACTCTTAAATCCAACATATTGATCTAGTTTCCTGTAAGTGAGACAGATGGTGTGCTATGTAAACCAACTTTTACGTGTTGCAAAAATAGTCCCTTTCAACAGGAGAAAGATTGCCTACAGGAACTTTTTGAGAAAAAAACCTCATGAGAAATGCTAGCATGATTGGTATTAGTTACAACTCCCGTTAGGCCTTCTCTGACAAGGATAAAGGAAAAAGCAGACTAAGATCAATCTGTTTTTCATAATTCCTTACATAAATGTTTAAGAGCAGAGAGATTGGCCATGGGTAGATCTTGGATGAGACGTATAATGATGGTGGGAAAGAAAAGGAGATGTAGCAATGTGAAGTTTACTGGGCTGTCACCTTCTTTGTGCCTCTCACTAAGGCCAGATCAGCCTCATGGGCATCAAACCCACTTCATTGCCTTGAAATGAAGGTGTGTTAAATTCCATACAGTATCAAAACTCTTCTGTCCCCAAGTATCTTGCCAGGAGTGAAAAGCTACATGGGGGTGAGGATTAGCAAGGTATGTGTAATAGTGGGCTCCTGGAGGTATGTTGTTCGGTATGAGACTTCACGGGTTAGTCTGGAAGAAGTCCAGTGTTAGATTTCATCCCCAGCCTAGACTGTAAAACATACATGTTGCATTTAACTAACTTCAGATAAACAGATCTTTTCCCTTTTTCTTCCTGGGTTTGATTGTTATTCCAGGTGTGTTTCTTCACTTTCTTTCTGTATTTATATAATGTCATTTATATAACCAGCACTATCTCCGAAAAAGAAGTACAAGTCACATCTGACAAATAAAACATACAAAGCCTCTCTGTCAGCCCTTTGATGTACTGAAGTTTTTGGCTTTCAATTTTCTGACCCAGTTGCCTCATTTTTGAATAGGTTAACCTGAGCTGAGGTGGAGGGTACAGAGAAAAAGAAATCTTCAGTATTTTATAATGTGATGGTAAGAAGAAATGTGTAAAATAAGTTTCTCCCCTCTGACTCATACCAAGGTGAAGGTAAAATCTAGCATTTTATGAGTAATCAAGCTGTTCTCATCCAGTTGCAGACAAAGATTCACATATCTTACATCAAGGAGATGTTAGAGAGGAAATGGTGAGCTTTTTTCCTTATAACAGTCTCCAGGCTTTAATAAAGCACGTTTTCCAATAAAAAGGCTATGGCTAGCAAATATCAGTGCTATCGCTGGCTCTTATCATCCTCCACTGGAAGGAGAACACCCCGTCCTTCTCCTTGCTCCTCCGCAAGCAGGAGCTTTACGTTTTTCAAGGCCCACGTGACTTTGGAGTGTGAAAACCCAGCCTTTACTTAAGTGTGAAGTCAGGGGTTTAGGACCAACGCGTTGTGATCCTTGGTTTTAGGCGATGTTCTCACGTGGCCTATGGCTGTGTTTGTGACTGCAAGAAACAGATTCTGTCCAATTTTAAAAACAAACAAGTATGCATGATGGCATTTGTTTTCATCTCTTTAGTGTAATAGCTAGTCTAGTAAACACAGTGATTATTTTGTTGTTCCTTTGCTACACACTGGAAAGAAGTATGCAATTAACTGAGTGAAGAAAACACATCTACTGCTCTGAATGTACAAAAGGCTGATTCAATGTCTAAATCTGAGAGTATTTAACATTGTGAGTAAAGCTAATTAAGCTATTAAGTTGACACAAGGAGAACACTAAGTAAAACCAAGATACCCATTCTTGGCTTGCATTCAAAACACGGCTGTATTGCACTTTTTTGATATGATGATTCATACATGAGTACAGTAGCATTTCTAATGAAATGTTAAATGAAACAGAAGGAAGGTCTGCTAGGTTAAATCGTTGATGTTTTTCTTCGTATCCCCGAAGATGACAGCACTGGGACTTCTCACGGTTATTTGTGACCTGTTGAAAATACCAATGTAATGTTCAGAATAGCTGTATATATGAGCTGTTCTTTGAATCCTCGGAGCAATTTTGTCATAACTGAAGCAGT